>WBNM01007921.1:23728-99070 GCA_013399055.1 Ramphastos sulfuratus
GCTCCAGCAAGGACTGGCAGTGGCTTCCCCTGGTTCTGCTCTGCTCCTCCCAGAGCAATCAGAGGTAGGAGCGGGGACACAAACACACACACACACACACACATACACACACACACACACACACACACACCCTTGTTTCTGCCGCGGGAGCTCCCCCTTTGCTCCTCGCCAGGATCAGCAAGGGTGGCACAGGAGAGTGGAGGAAGACAAGGATCTGCCTGTGTGCCCTTCCAGTGCCCTCCCTGGCTCTGGCCCTTGAGCCCAGAGCAGGAGAACAGCCTTAAAATTTAGTGATGCTAAGCCTGATCTCAACATAAAGCTGTCCCCATTTCCCCAGCAGCACTCAGCATGATCCCCAGCACTCTGCCTTGCCCCCCACCCCCCCCCCCTGCCCCCCCCCCCCCCCCCCCCCCCCCCCCCCCCCCCCGCCCCCCCCCCCCCCCCCCCCCCCCCGCCCCNCCTGCCTTGCCCCCCCAGCACCCAGCCCAGCCTTGCCCCCCAGCTGGCTTTGCTTGCTTCCCCCCCCCCAGCCCCTTCTCTGCAGGCAGCTGCCACAGCAAATGGTGGAGCCAGGCTGGTGGGGATCAGCTTTTCCCTCTGGATTCCACACACACCCCTGCCTCCATGTCCCATTTCTTGAGTTTCTCTTTCACTCTCTCCTTTGAGCCTTGGCTTTCTGCCTCCATGCCATTGTGCTGCTGAGCCCCAGCAGGGAAGGGGGAGCACAAAACCCAGAAGAACATCTCCCAGAGCTGACAGTGGGGAGAGCCCCAGGCAGTGCTGCAGGTCTGTGGATCTGCAACAGCAGGGAAGAGCCAAGGCAGGGGGTGGGAAAGGAAGCTGAGGAGAAGCTTCTTTTATGTAAGGGTGACAGAGCACTGGATCAGGCTGCCCAGAGAGGTTGTGGAGCCTCCATCTCTGGAGACATTGAAAACCCACCTGGATGTGTGTCCCTGTGTGACCTTCTCTAGGTGACTCTGCCTGGGTTGGCCTTGAGGATCTCCAAAGGTTTCTTCCAGCCTCCACCATTCTGTGGTTCTGTGAAAGGCAGAAAGAAAACAAAGGGAATAACCTCCTCGTGCTGTGCTCAGCTGAAAAGCCACAGAGGTGGCTTGGGGTGAAGCATGGACAGAGGGAACATGAACTCAGCTCCAAGTCACCAGCCACACAGCACAGCACTGCCCCTTCCCTCAGCCCCAGGACCAGGGCCCAGAGCATCTCTTCTGAGGCTGTAGGAAACGCTGCCAGCAGCAGGAATTTGGACCTGGAGCTGCTCTGTGAGCCCTCACTCACCACACTCTGCCCTGCACACCTCCCTGCACTGTGCTCCATCCTCTCCCAGTGACCCCAGCATGGACCACGAGAGGTAGCTCTGCTGCAGGGTCCTGGGCAGCTGATGAAGCCAACACCCCCAGCTGCTGTGAGTGCCAAGCCCAGGAGGGTGAGCAATGTCCCTGTCCCTGCTGGGACTTTAATTATTCTGCTGGGGTCAACTGCAGACTGAGTCAACCTTTTGCCTTTCCACAAGTCACAAATGCCCAGCAAAAAATGTACCCTCTGGGTTAGTTGGGGCTGAGACACAAACCCTGCCCTGCTCTCCTGTCAAATGATTCTTGTTCTCAGGGGGAAAAGAAAGAAAACGAAGCTCAGGAATTCATCCAGACAAGAGGAAAATGAGGCAGAGATGAAGAGAGATGAGGGCAGAGAAGGTAGCTGCTGAACAAGTGCTTTCTGCAGTGTCATTTCTTCCCCTACAATAGATGCAGCTCCTTTCTCTCCCAGACTGGGAAGACAGAGCCTGACAACATCAACAGCCCCATGTAAGAACAGCTCCCTGCTATTAATATGCAAATTGAAACGCACACACTGATTAAAACCGCATTACAAAAAGGCTTTTGTCAGAGCCCCAGGGGCACACCGCAGCCAGGGAGCAGTGGCCCAGGGAGGGGATGCAGCTGACACTGCTCAGGGGGGAGGCAATGGCAGTGGCCAGGGAGGGGATGCAGCTGACACTGCTCAGGGGGGAGGCAATGGCAGTGGCCAGGGAGGGGATGCAGCTGACACTGCTCAGGGGGGAGGCAATGGCAGTGGCACCTGAGTGGGCAAAGCCTCCAGGGCAGGACCTGCAAAGAGTCCTCCTGAGTGGGCCTCTTACAGAGCATAGAAACAGAATGGGTTGGGTTGAGGCCTCTGAAGTCCTCCAGGTCCAACATCAGCCCAACCACACTGTGGCCACCAAACCCTGGCCCCAAGTGCCAGGGGCACAGGCTTCCTGAGCACCTCCAGGGGTGGGCACTCCACCCCCTCCCTGGGCAGCCTGTGCCAGTCCCTGACCACTCTTGCAGCAAAGAAATTGTTCCTCCTCTCCAACCTAACCCTCTCCTGGCACAGTTTCAGGCCATTTCCTCTCCTCCTATCATCTGATCCTAGGGAGCAGAGCCCAACCCTGACCTCACTGCAGCCTCCTCTCAGGGAGGTGCAGAGAGCAATGAGGTCTCCCTCAGCCTCCTTTTCTCCAGACTGATCCCTCCCAGCTCCCTCAGCTGCTCCTCCCCAGCACTGCTCTCCAGACCCTTCCCCAGCTTTGTTGCCCCTCTCTGATCCAAATGCACCACATCAAAGGGGGTGAAAGTGGACAAGAACATCCTGGAGAGACATCCAGGACAAGCACTCAGCATCAGCTGCTCCTGTGCCTCCAGCAAACCCCAAACCTGCAGCCCCTCTGCTGAAGGCTGTGAAATGAGGTCCTGGCAAGAGCAGGAGCCAGCTGCACTCAGAGATGATTTTTAGTGGTACTGGCAGGATTATGAGATGCACAAAGGTGCTGTGGAAATGAGGATATGATATAGAGAAGGAATTTTATGGAGTTTGCTTTAGATCTCCTGTGACTTAGGGTACAACTAATATGTAAGAGGGCAGCATAAAATTACAGCACATTGCTCTGGCTGGAGGTGTTCTGCAGCTGCCTCCTGACCCAGCTCCTCAAAGCCAGAAGATGAATGCCACCAGGTCAGCAGGACCAGCTCCATCATCCCTGCTCTGACACTGGGAATTGGAAATAGACTGGAAAATGTATCCCAAAGCCTCACAGCTGAGCTCAGTGCACTCATTTGAGTGGGGAACACTTTGCAGTGTTAATGGATATTTGCTTTCTCTCTCTGAAGATCCTGAGAGTTTAACCACCAAACTGGGTCCTCCCTCTCTCTGCCAGAGGTCTGGAGGTTCCCACCAGCCTCTCACGACCAGGAGAGGACCTTTCAGCTGGTCACAGGCTTGCAGAGTTCAAATGAAGGCAGACAAGTGCAGGGAGCAGCCAGCCCAGCCCCAAGGAGGAACACAGACCTCAGATCCATAATTTGGAGATTATGGAAGGTGGATTTAAAGGTCAGGGCTTGCTAATTAAGTTGATGCAATAGGAACTTGACAAAGAAAGTAGCACTTACCTACTGGGAGCATTCTTCTCCATGATTAATTTCTCTGTATTAAGTAGCATGTCTCAGGGTAGAGTCACTTTACACACTGTTGCCATAGAGCTCCATTGCCTCAGCTCAGGAAGCCATTAAGCAGCAGGCATTGTTTGTGCTGTGCTATAGAGAACCAGGGAATTGTTTGGGCTGGAAAAGGTCTCTGAGATCCTCCAGTTCAGCCAGCAACCCAAGCCCACCACAGCCACCAAACCCTGTCCCCAAGTGCCATGGCCACAGGTTTCTGGAACAGCTCCAGGGATGGGGACTCCACCACCTCCCTGGGCAGCCTTTGCCAATGCCTTACAGCACTGAAATGTTTTCCTCCTCTCCAACCTAACCCTCCCCTGGCACACTTTCAGGCCACATCTGAGCATAAAACACTCCAGAAAGTCAATGTCTCACCTGAAGCACAACCTCCTGCGTTTGCAGCAGAGCCTGAGGAGCTGTGTTAGTTATGTGCCACACAACCCTGATGGAACACCTCTAACAGATTAGTTTTGATCTCAATAATCACATCTGCAGCTGTCTGCCAGTGCCAGCAGTGTGCCAGTTAGCACTGCTGCTCAGGAGTGTCTGTGTGGCAAGACACAACCAGGCTGCCACTTAATTACTGAGATTTGCTTCCTGCACAGAATATCTTGCACAGAATTTTAAGCTGGGAAAGAGTTTGGCCAGCAGAGACAGAATTCAGCTCTGTGCCATAGCCACAGTGTGCATGGCAAGAGCAGAATGTGGCTTGGGGGCTCAGTGAAGAAAGTGCATGCAGAGCTCTGCTCCCTTGTTGGAGCAGGGCCAGAAGAGGCCACAAAGATGCTCAGGGGGCTGGAGAACCTCTGCCATGGGGACAGGCTGGCAGAGTTGGGATTGTTCAGCCTGGAGAAGAGAAGGCTGCAGGGAGACCTTAGAGCTGCCTTCCAGTGCCTGAAGGGACTCCAGAAGAGCTGGGCAGAGACTTGTGACAAGGGCTGGGAGTGCCAGGACAAGGGACAATGGCTTTGGGCTAGGAGAGGAGAGAGTGAGAGTGGAGGTGAGGAAGAGATTCTTGAGAGTGAGGCTGGGGAGACACTGGCACAGGTTGCCCAGGGAGGCTGTGGATGATCCCAGTCTGGAGATGTTCAAGGCCTTGAGCAGCGTGGGCTGGTGGGAGGTGTCCCTGCCCATGGCAGGGGACTGGAACTGGATGAGCTTTAAGGTTCCTTCCAACCCAGCCCATGCTGTGATTCAGTTTAGAGTAGCCCTGGGGCATGCAGTGGTTCTCCTGCATCCACTTTCCAAGATCTCCAACACAGCCTTTGAGCCTTGGCTGGGACCTGAGGGAAGAGCCTGCAGCCAGGAGGCATTTCTGCAGGGATCACTGCCTCACCACCAGGAGATTTGTCTTTTTATCTCTGCCTTTGAAGGCCTAATGAACTCAGGAAAAGCAAGAGATCAGAAGGATTCAGGGACCAAAGGCTGACTGGAGCAGGACAAGGCTGGCAACAAATGCAGCCCCTGAGCTGCTGTGGTTGCTCCAGTCTGGAGCAGGGCAGAGCAGATGTGATGGAGCATCTCTTGCTCTCCTCACAAGCCTCTTGGTCACCAGGGCTGGGACCTGGCAATCCTATCTGCAGCTCTGCCCCTCCTGCTCTGGCATAGCTACAGCTTTGCACCCCCCTGCAGAGCCCCAGGACAAGACCCCTGAGCTGCACAAGCCTCCAGACTCTTCTACAGCAGAGAGAAGTCCTCTTGGCTTGGGTCATTCCTTAGACCAAGCAAGCCACCAGCTCCAGGTGGAGAGGACAACCAGGCTGGTTTCAAAGGCTCCAATCAGAGCCTGCCTAGGGAAAGAAATTGTGTTTGTGTTGTAATTAATTGGCTGCAATTAGCCTGCAGTGATTACTTGAGCACACAGGTTAGAAGAATCCTTTTTCAGCCCTGACAAAAGCAACTCTGCAGCAGCCTGGGTGCAGCTTGGGCTGCAGGAAGGAAGAATTTGGGGCAGGGTGGGGGAGGGAAAGAGGCTGAGGAAGGTCAGGCTGCAGAGGCATGAAGGATGTGCCCTGTGCCTGGAGATGATTCTCTCTCTAAAGAGGCAGTTTAGCTCCAGAGGCTCTTCTGTTATTACCCAAACCACAATAAACAAAACCAGCCCCACAGCTACAAGAACTTAAGGAGATGCTTACTCATCTGTGAGCAGCCCATTCTCCTCCACACACCAAAGGCACTGATGCAAGAGCACAAATTAATCATAGAGACCTTCCTCAGGATCTTTTCCCCATCCCTGGAGAGCAAACAATTAGATTCTGCAGCAGGTCTGATCCTTCCCTTCCCAGACTGAGGGCACCAGCACAACCCAGCTGAGGCTGAGGCTGCTGAGCAGCAGAGCCCTGGGATGGGGGACAGCAAAAGTTCCCCCCCTCAGAAATGGACTTTTTACAAGGGCTTGTAGTGGTAAGAGCAGAGGGAATGGGTTAAAGCTTGAGGAGAGGAGATGGAGGTGAGATGGGAAAGAAATTCTGGAGAGTGAGGGTGGGGAGAGGCTGGCACAGGTTGAGGGTGGTGAGACACTGACACAGGTTGCCCAGGGAGGTTGTGGAGCACAGAAGCACCCAACGTGATCTTTGATCACGTTGGGTGCTTCTGTGCTCCACAACCTCCCTGGAGATCTTCTTCTGTGCTCCACAACCTCCCTGGAGGTGTTCAAGGCCAGGCTGGATGAAGCCTTGACCAACCTGTGCTGGTGGGAGGTGTCCCTGCCCCATGGCAGGGGAGTTGGCACTGGATGCCTTTGAGGGTCCCTTCCAACCCAGCCCATTCTGCCCTGCCATGACTGGACACATTTTGCTTTGCTTCCTGAAGGCAGGGGAGAGCAGGGGGAGGGCAGAGGCTGTGTTGCCCTCTGCTCCCTTGGTGGAAGATGCACAAACCTGCAGCCACGGGGCTGAGCTGTGAGTTCAGATCCAGATGCCCTCAATGTAGAGGCAGCAGCAGCAGGAGGAGGAGGAGGATGTCTCTGCTCTTCCTTGAGGTGCTGGAGAAGTGGATTTGCACCCTGCTGAGGTGAGCTGATGGATCCACGCAGGTCACTGCTCCCTTCCACGGGCACCTGAGAGCCTCCTGCTGCACCCAAAGGACAGGGCTGGCACTTCAGAGCTGCAGCAGCAGGGGCACGGCCACAGCCCCAGCAAGAAATGTGCCAGCACACAAGCACCAGGCAGGCAGAGCACTCCACGGGGCTGGTGCTTGCTGTCCACCAGCACTGGCAGCAGCTCTGCATGCAGCATGCACTGACCGCGGAGCTGTCCCTCGGCTTGCTTTGCTCTGCTGGCACTGCAGCGGGCTGGGAAAGGAACCTGAGCGCTGTGCTGGCTGCCAGGGAAGCTGCACCTGGGCGAGCTCCCTCTGCCCGCGGGATGGAGTCTTTGTTGTTCCTGCTCCGCTCGAAGCCAGGGAGAAGTCAACACCTTCTATGGATGAGCACCAAACGGCTGCAGCCTGGCACCGGCTGGGCCCTGCAGGGCACTGCTCTGCTCCTCTTGGACCGCCAGGCCTGGGGCTTGCTCCACTTTTGCTCTCTTTCGACCCTTTGAGTTCTTTCCTTGCCGCAAGCAGGCACCCCCCAGAGCCACAGTCCCTGGCACAGGGTCCCTGGGTGCAGAGCTGTCAGATTGGAGGTCCTGCATGGGCAGTGGGTGCAGATCCCCAGGCCCCCAGCACCCCAAAGGTGTCTACATCCAACTCAGTGTTGCCAGCAGACCTGACCCTGCTCAGCACTTCACCTCTCACAGTGCCAGTCTGGCTGCCACACAGGGCTTAGGCAGGAGGGCAGATTGCAGGAGGGCTCCTAGAGGGATGCCCACTCCAGGAAGGGCAGGAGGCAGATTGCTGTAGCTCTCCTAGAGGGATGCCCACTCCAGGAAGGGCAGGAGGGCAGATTGCTGTAACTCTCCTAGAGGGATGCCCACTCCAGGAAGGGCAGGAGGGCAGATTGCTGTAGCTCTCCTAGAGGGATGCCCACTCCAGGAAGGGCAGGAGGCAGATTGCTGTAGCTGTGCCAGGGAAGGGCAGGAGGGCAGAGCAGTGGCTTTGGGGTTTCCATCTAACCTGCAAGGATCCTACTGGTGGGAAAAGGATTTGAGGCTTCCCCTTTAGCTCTGGTGGCTCAGTGACCTGTTTGCTGCTCTGAGGACAGAGAGGAAAGGCAGAGAAACCTCCTCCCTTATGCAATCCTCATGATTCATGGTGGTTGGGTTGGGTTTTTTTTGCTGCTCTCTCTCTGTTGACACAAAGCATGCTGGAGAAGGTGAAGGAAGTCTGTTTATTTCTGATTGAGGACTGATTACATCACTACCATGGATCATGGAACAGGATCATTTTATACTCTGGGGGGGGAAAAATCTAAGAATAAATATGAAAAAGTAAAATATTTTGCTTCCAACTGTCTCTGAAGATGAGTGATGATTAAGTGCTGTATTTACAGGGTAGTTATCATACTCTAGGCTCTGTGCTGAATAAATATTATCTTGAAAGGGTAAAAAAATCCATTGAAATATTTTAACTCACCACAAAATTGGGGAGAAAAAATTAAAGAAAAAGAAAAAAAAAAAAAAAAAAAAGACCAACCAAAGCCAACCAAACCATTCCCCATCTGTTTGTCCAAAGCAAGGTTAGTTACATGTTAGTTATTGAATCCCCACGGGATCAGTGTCCAAGGCAGCAGCCCCTGCTGGCTCAGCAGCTCCGTGCACGCGAGAGGCCTCCTGGTGCTCCTTGTCCCCAGGGATCAGCTGCTACTGATTCTTCAGGCTGCAAGGCACAAGAAGCAGAGGTCACCTCTCTGCTGCCACCCTCTGCGCTGCCACCCTCTGCGCTGCCACCCTCTGCTCTGCCACCCTCTCTGCTGCCACCCTCTGCGCTGCCACCCTCTGCGCTGCCACCCTCTGCTCTGCCACCCTCTGCGCTGCCACCCTCTGCACTGCCACCCTCTCTGCTGCCACCCTCTCTGCTGCCACCCCCTGTGCTTTCTTCAGCTCCTCACCTCCCATTTCTCTGAGCCCCCCCAAGCACTGCTGCCTGCTCCCCAGCAGACCTCTGCCCAGCAGGGACCTCCTCCCCCCACCAGCACTGCCCAGCCCAGCTTGGCACTGGGCACTTCACAGAACCACAGAACTAAGCAGGCTGGGAAAGAGCTCTGAGACCNTGGGCTGCTGGTTGGACTGGATGCTCTTAGAGGCCTTTTCCAGCCCAAACACTGTGAGGCTCCCACAGCAGCAGACTCCTTTTGCTCCCTTCCCTGCCAATGCTGACTCCACACACCCAACACACCACAACACAGAGCTGCAGGAGCCATTCTGGGGCTTTCAAAGGATGATCAAAACAGAAGCCATCAGAGCTGTGGTTATTTTCTCTCACAATAAAAGGGAAGGGAGACAATTTAATCCTATAATGAGAGAAAGTATTACATGCTCCCTCTTCACAGGCAGAGTAATTATGCAGCTGCTCTCTGGAACCAAAATAATGACAAATTAAAATGCCTTTCAATTCCATCCACCTTCTATAACCATTCATCTTCTGCACTTCTCATCACTCAGAAGGCTTCTTTTTATTTTAGGCATCAGCCACTACGTGTGGCAGAGAGCACATGGACCTGGCAGTGCTGCCAGGAGAAGTTGCAGCCATCCAGGTAAGGGAAAAGTCATTTCCTAGAATCAGGGAATGGTTTGGGTTGGAAAAGGCTTCTGAGATCCTCCAGACCTACAGCAGCTCAGCACCACCTTGGGCACCAAACCATGGCCCCAGGTGCCATGGCCACCGGTTCCTGGAACACCTCCAGGCATGGGGGCTCCACCCCCTCCCTGGGCAGCCTGTGCCAGTCCCTGACCACTCCTGCAGCAAAGAAATTGTTTCTCATCTCCAACCTAACCCTGCCCTGGCACAATTTCAGGCCAGTTCCCCTCTCCTATCATCTGGTACTGGGGAGCAGAGCCCAACCCCCCCTCACTGCAGCCTCCTCTCAGGGAGCTGCAGAGAGCAATGAGGTCTCCCTCAGCCTCCTCCAGACTGCCCCCCCCCCAGCTCCCTCAGCTGTTCCTCCCCAGCCCTGTGCTCCAGACCCTCTCTGGACATGCTGCAGCCCCTCACTGCCTTTCCTGTGGTGACAGGACTGGATCTGAACACAGCTGGGGCCAGGCTGAGTGCCCATGGTGGTACTGGGCTGCTGCTTGGGCAGGAGGATCCCAGAGGGCTTCTCCCAAATAATTCCCTGATGCTATGCAAAGCCCCAAGTTAACACTGCACAGAGCACTTCTTTGGCCCCAGCTCTGCACATCCTGCCTAGTGCTTGAGGCCTCACCCCTGGAGGTGTTCAGAAGAGGTTTGGCTGAGGAGCTGAGGATGTGACCACAGCTGACCCCTGCCTGAGACCGAGCAGGAGCCAGACTTGTGCTGCCTTCAAAGAAACATTGGCCTGAGTCTGACTCCTGGCCCAGTCCCAGGCTCTGTGACAGGATGGAGAAAGGATGAATTCCCCTTTTATTTTAAATGCATGGCTTAAAGCACCTGCACCCTGGAGACAAGAGGGGAGCCAGCAGACTTTATCTTGCTTAGCATATTCATTGGCCAAGGGATAAGGACTAGCTCAATATTAGCTACCTTCTCCTTCATCTTTTATTCAACACCAAAACAGCAGCCAAGGCACTTCCAGCTCTCCCCTCCAGCCCCCATTTTCTCCCCCTCTTGGCCAAACTGATCCAGACAGAAGCATTCAGGTGTAGTTCCAGCAAACAAACAGCAAAGCTCTGCCCACCAGAGCCCCCTCCCCAGGGAAGAAAGGTCAGCTGCAGGGGACACCACCTGAGCTCTGTCAGTGAAGCAGGAGCTGCCAGCTCCACCAGCACCCACGCAGGGAAGTGATGGAGGTCCAGAGGCTGTGGCCTGCTGGGGAGAGGTTCAAGGGCTGCTGGCTGCTGGTTATTTAAAGCAGCTGCAGCCGTGGCTGGGCTGTGTGCTGCTCTCTGGAGAGCCCTCAAGAGCTATAATAAATAGCCACAACTTGACTCATTCCTCATCAAAGTTCTTCTCTCCTAAAGCAGCTTTTCAGAAGGCTCATCCTGCCTGGGATTTTTTGGGTGCCACCAAGCTTCCTGCCTCCAATCCCCTTCCCTGCTAACCCCTCCCAGGTGAAAATCCCTTCCCTTTACAAACTCTCTCTGTGTGTCCCCCTTTCTTTTTTGTCTTTAGTTATATGAAGTATGACAGCTACACAAAATGTTTTGTTGCCTTAGCAACTGCAGCCCACTGGCTTCAGACCTGCTTCCGAGGCAGAGGGCAGCCTTGACACTAACCAGCAGTAATGAGGACAGCACAGACCATGGGCAAAGCACTCACCCAGGGCTGCAGGAGGCACAGCTCCAGCTCCTTGCCCTGGCACCAGCACAGCCACAGCTCTTCACCCTGCACTCGAGAGCCACAAAGCTGCCATCCCCCAGCCTTGCTCCCGGGCAAAGCAGCAGTGGGCACCTGGCTGCTGCACCAAGGCTGGGCTTCAGCATGACCTTTCTGTGCAGAGAAGAGGTCATTGTGTGTAGAAAGCTACCAAAGCTCTCTGCAGCTCCCTGGAAGGAGGTTGCAGTGAGGTGGGGTTGAGCTCTTCTCCCTAGTACCAGGGGATAGAAGGAGAGGAACTGGCCTGAAATTGTGCCAGGGCAGGGTTAGGTTGAAGTTGAGGAACAATTTCTTTGCTGCAAGAGTGGTCAGGGACTGGCACAGGCTGCCCAGGGAGGTGGTGGAGTCCCCATGCCTGGAGGTGTTCCAGAAACCTGTGGCCATGGCCCTGTGGGTCATGGTTTGGTGCCCATGGTGGTGCTGGGCTGGTGTTGGCCTGGAGGACCCCCCCAGAGGTCCCTTCCAACCCCTACCACTCTGTGATTCTGTTGCCCTCAGGACCTGCTGCCTGCCTGCCTCAGAGCCCAGCTCCCCCCGGGGGTAACTCACCCCCTGGGTCCCACGGAGGACACGGAAGCTGCCAAGGCAGCTTTCAGCAGGGAGAGCAGGGTCTGGTGGCACACTAATGCCAGGCTGCTGTGCCCAGCCCAAGCTGCCAATCCATTGTCTCCTGCTGGGCTGTGCTGGGATGCTGAGCCCCAAGGAAAGTTGTAGAAGAATGAACAATGGGTGGAGGAAATGGAATAATCAGAGCAATTTGCCAGAGCAATTGGCCAGACAAATGGCTCTAATTGGGTCTCCATTGTTGCATTTGTAACATTTGGAATGTGCTCCTTTGTTTCCTTTTGTACCCAAGGCCCTTGACCAGCTCCTGGGACCAGATTTCAGTCATTCTGAATCCCTGATAAAGAGCTATATTTAGAAAGGCTGATAAGAATATTAATTTCCAGAAGAGGAAGGTCCTTAAAAAGGAAAATTGGGAGTTCTTCAGGCCCCTGCATTGCTCAGGAGCTCCTGCACAGGCTGGTTGATGAGCAAAGGACCTTCCCATCAATCATTCCTCTGCTTCCAGAGCCCCAGAAAGCCCTGGGGACAGCTGAGAGTGCCACTGAGCCAGTGCAGGGACACCTCCAACTAGAGCAAGCTGCTCAGGACCATGCAAGATTGACCTTGAAGGGCTGCAGGGGCAGGACCTCAAGCACATCTCTGGCAACCTGCTCCACTGCTTCCCCACCCTCACTGTGCAGAACTTCCTCCTGACGTCCAACCTCAATCTCCCCTGCTCCAGTTTCAAACCATTGCCCTTGGCCCATCCACAGAGGCAGGAGCAAAGGAAGGAGCTCAGGCAAGCAGGACACCTCTCAGCAGGCAGCAGCCCCTGGCCAGAGGCATCTGCAGCTCACAAACCTGCAGGATCATCCTGGAGCCTGCAGCAGAAACCCAGCAAAAAGCAGGACAAAGCTCCAGCAGCAAACTGCAGCAGGGCTGCGAGGAAGAGCAAGGAGCTGGCAGCAGCTTTCAGCAGGGCATGTGGAGCCTGGCAGGAAATGAAGAGCAGCTTCGTGGGGCTCCAGCAGCCCAGCTGGGCTCAGCCCTGCCCTTCCCAGCTGCAGCCAGCTCTGATGTCTGTGTTTTGCCAACCCCCCGGAGCTCCTCAGATGAGCAGGTTAGGGCAGCAAAAAGCACTGTGAGCTGTCTGCTCAGCCAGGCAGACACAGGCAGGCAGGAGGCCCCAGGAGATACCCACTTGGTCTGGTGCTTGGAGCCCTTCAGGTGTGCATGGTACTGCTCTATGGAGTTGAGGGTGACGCTGCAGGTGCTGCAGGTGTAGCTGCGCTTCAGGCCTGTGGAGAGAAGCCAGAGACAGTCACTGCACTGCCCCACAGCAGCTGGCAGCTTCCACAGCAGCCCTGGGGTTGGAAAAGCCCTCCAAGATCTTCCAGTCCAAGCACCAACCCAACAGCACCACGGGCACTGGACCACAGTGCCAAGTGCCACGGCCACAGGTTCCCCAAACAGCTCCGGGGATGGAGACTCCACCACCTCCCTGGGCAGCCTGTGCCAGTCCTTTCTCCAGGCTGCACNCCTCCTCTGCACTGGCTCAAACAGTTCCATGTCCTGCTTGTGCTGGGGGCTCCAGAACTGCACACAGTAGGGGAGTAAAGAGGGAGCAAAGAGGAAGTAAAGAGGGAGTACCATCTCACCTTGCCCTGCTGCCCACACTTTCCTTGCTGCAGCCCAGGACACAGTTGCTGTCTGGGCTGTGATCCACTATCACTCAGCCACCAAAGGGCACAGTTGTGTTTGCTGAGCTCAGAGTGGCTCAGAACCTCAGAGCTGGGAGTTGCAGGTGAGCATCCTGCTTCCAGGTGACCATCCCCATGCTGGACCTCAGGAGCTGCTTTGCCTGAAGGATTTTCTCTTGGCTGCAGCCCCTGGCTGCCCAGCAGCCCTCACTTGGCTAATTTTAGCCTCTCACAGCTACAACAACAAACAACTATTTATAAAGCTGTTGCTCTTGCTGCTGGCCAAGTAGCACTGAACTAGAAATAACATCTCAGTGGGGTCACAGGAGAAATGGTCTGAAATATCCTGAAATATGCTGCTTGGGTTTGTTTTGGGGGGTGGGGATGGTTTCTTTGAGGTCTTTTTATCTTCTAAGAAAGCTCTTGGCTGCCTCTGCTGCTTTCCATGTCCCTGCTTATTTAATTGCCACAGTTGCAAGGGGTTTGCTAAGGAGATGATATCCTGCATCTGATCTTATTGTGATGTGAACTGCAGAGAACAGGATCTGAGAGCTGCTGGCTGAGCATCTTAAGGCAGGAGTGGACAGGGAGGTGACTGCTGGGCTGCTTTGGCTCCTGCTAGCACAGAGGACATGATTGGCACCAGCAGCACCAAGGCAAACCACACAAACACCCCCAGAGCAGCAGAAATGGGGACTGGAGCCCCTCCTGCTCCTTGGGTCACAGAAGGGCAAAAGTTGCACCCCCAGAAGGGGCTGCTGGAGCCATGGAAATGGCACCACCCCCCTCAAGGAGCAGCATCCCACAGCTGCTCCTGGCTTCCACAGCATCTCATTCCTAATTCACTGCTCTGCCTCTGGGCACAGGCTGCAGGGAAGCAAACTCAGGCAATTAAGCAGATTCCTGCACGTCTCAAAGAGAAGCTGCAAGGCCATTTATAAGCAAAGTCACAGAAACCTTCTCTCAGCACATTGACTGGGAACCAGCCAAGCTGGAGAACCAAGCCCAGCCCAGCCAGCCCCTGCCTGGCTCATTCAGCTGAGATCAGACTTCACCTTTCTGAGACACTCACTGCAGAGCAGACACAAAGGCACCCAAAGACAGGCACAAGGAACACAGGCAGAGACTGCACCAGGGCAGCCACAGAGGAACTGGGGAGCTGCTGAGCTTGGAAGAGACCTTTGAGAGCATCAAGCCCAAGCACTCACCCAGAGCTCACAGCCCCACCACTGTGGCTGAGCCACTGCCACTGCACCACCTCCCTCAGCACCACATAACAGCTGGAGGATGCCTGCAAGAGCAGTGCAGAGCACCACAGGTGTGCAAATAAACACAGGGCCTGGAGAGAGCCCAGGTGAGATGGTAGCACAACAAACAGGTCCTGCTGCTGCTGCAACATCACTGAACCACCCAGCTGCTGGGGCTGGAAGAGACCTTTGAGAGCACCAAGCCCAAGCACTCAGCTGCAGCTCACAGTCCCAGCACTGCCCCTGAGCCAGGGCCCTCAGCACCACCTCCAAGTGGCTCTGAAACACCTCCAGGGATGGGGACTCCACCACCCCCCTGGGCAGCCTGGAAACCCTTTCTGGGAAGATATTTTTCCCAATATCCCAATAAGCTGAACCTCCCTTGGCACAGCCTGAGGCCATTTCCTCTTGTCCTGTCACTTGTTGCACATGAGAAGAGACCAAGCCCCAGCTGGCTCCAACCTCCTTTGGGGTAGTTGTAGAGGGCAATGAGGTCTCCCCACAGCCTCCTCTTCTTCAGACCAAACACCCCCAGGTCCCTCAGTTGCTCCTCCCCAGCCCTGTTCTCCAGACCCTTCACCAGCTTGGTTGCCCTTCTCTGGACATGCTGCAGCCCCTCAGTGCCCTTTTCAGAGGGAGGAGCAATCTCCTACAAGGAAGTGACCTGGGCCAAGAGAGACACCACTGCTGGGCTCAAAATCTGGTTTTTAAGGGGAGAAGTGAGACACTTCTTCAGGAAGCACAGCACCAACCACCCCAGAGGGGGCAGAGAGCAGCCAAACACACATCAAGCACCTGCAGCCCTTCTGGACCTCCCTGGGAGGGCTCCCACCCCTGCTGGGTAGGGCAAAGCCTGACCTGAGTGTATAAATCTAAAGGTTTGCAGAGCCTGGTGCTGCTCTCTGTGTCAGGCAGAGGCTTCTCCTCTTTTGTATCTCAACATCCTAATAACTCCCCTGGCACCAGAGCCTGCCTCAGCATCCCTGAGAGCCACACACTGCTGTTACAGCAACCCACTGATGCTGAGGGAATCCTGCCCTGTCCTGTCCTAGAAAAACAAACCAAAGTAAACCAGGAATTGCAAATTTGAGAGTCTCTGTGGTCATGTTTCTGCTCTGCACTGATTCATCCCTATGCAGATCTGAACAGACCATTTCCAGCTTAATTGAAGGGCTCTGCTTAAAACTACCAGAGTTGTGGGACTCTCAAGCAGAGGCTGCTGAGCTCCTTGGGAATGGTTTTAATGTACCATGTAATAGCCTCTTCTGACTTTCTGCTGTATTATTTCGTGGCAGAAATTGTTAAAACAGGTCATTTAGAACAAGCAAGATGCAGCATTCAAGAATCTGATCAGTTTGTGCTCACCATAATTAACTGCAGAGGCTGTGCACAGGCTTGCCCCTCCCCCCTCAGCTATATCCAGAGCCTCCCCCCCCAAAAAAAACCCAAACCCCAAACCCCACTGAACGTCAGGCACCAGCTCCGCCACCAGGCCCACTCATTTCACACACCTCTCACAGCCCTCACCTCGGTTTGGCCCAGCACAAAAATACCCTAAAGGCAGTCAGATTGTTCAGGTCCCTTTCAGGGAGGGTGAGGAGACATTGGCACAGGCTGCCCAGGGAGCTGGGGGAGGCACCAGCCCTGGAGGTGCTGAAGGAATGTGTGGCCATGGCACTCGTGCCCATGGTGGTGTTGGGAGCACCTCAGAGATTTCCCAACCCAACACTTCCACACCTGCAGGACTTTATTCCATGGCAGGGGCTGTGGGTCAGAGCCTTGCTGCAGCCTGAGCCCTCAGACCACGGCATGAGCCCTGCAGAGGGGAGGTGAGAGCCTGGAAATGCTTTAAATTAAGGTAATAAGGCTCCAACGCTCGGCGCTAATTTAACAGCTCACATTAACAGCAGCTTATTGAATCTTAATTACCCGCGTAGGTGGGAACGGCACCACCCATTACTGCTCCCGGCCAGGCACACAGGCACACAGGGGTTAACACAGCAGGGCCAGGCTGCTCAGGGGGATGGACAGGGGAGGCTGTGCCCCCTCCCCGCAGCCAGCACTGTGGGCACTCGCTGCTGCTGCTGCAGCTTTGCCAAGTCTGTGAGCTCACTCGTGCCACCCTGCATGGAAACGCTGCCAGGGCTGGACCAGCCAGCTGGGAAGATGGCAGAAGCTGCACTGTGCTCCCCAGCAACACACTCTCCATCATCATCCTCCCCACCACTGTGCTCCTCATCACCACCCTCCCCACCACTGTGCTCCACATTACCATCCTCCCCACCACTGTGCTCTGCACCACCACACTCACCATCACTGTGCTCCCTAGCACCACACTCTCCATCAGCATCCTCCCCACCACTGTGCTCCTCATCACCACACTCTCCATCACCATCTTCACCACCACTGTGCTCATCACCATCCTCCCCATCACTGTGTTCCCCATCACCACACTCTCCATCACCATCCTCCCACACCACTGTGCTACCCCGAAGCAGCTGAACTCCCACACCCAGGACTGCCACCCCCATGGCAGGACAAGGGCTGCAGGACCTCTCAGCTGAAATCCTGCATCCTGAGATGAACTTGTGTAGGAAAAATCCCAAGTGTGACATCAGCTCCATCAAAATGAGCCTGGAGAAAGGAAACTGGCCTCAAGTGGACTGCAGGATGAAACCACAGGCAAAGGTCACCTCCAGAACACCAACACGAGCAGTATTTGATCTCACTGGAGCTCAGCAAAGCTGCCAGCCTGCCTGAAGCTGTGGTTTGCTGAAGCACACCCAAGCAGAGCACGCTGGAGAGCAGCATGAGCACCACAGACACTCTGCAAGAGGAAGGTCCCTGCCAGAGCAGCCTGTGCTAGGGAGCACTGCACTCTGCACTCACATCTGCTCCTGCAGCCTCAGCACACGTCAGCATCCCCTCCCCTGCACCAGGACATTCCTGCAAAGCTGAATGTGCTCCCACAGCCATTAAATAAAATATTAACAAGTCAAGTCATTAATGTCACTCTGCATAAAATGCACCCAGACACGTTCCAGGGGAGCTCTTGTTACATTGCTTTTTACTAACCCAAAGTGACAGCACAGAACCAGAAGTGTTTATAAGGCAGACAAAGAAATCAGGAGCTGAGAAGGGAAAATGAAACTCTTTGCCTGACTTTGCAAGGAGAGCATCTGCAGCCACAGGTTACCTGAGAGTACAAAGGCTTCAGGTGACAGCCTCCCCCTGCAGCTGTCCCCATCCTGCTGCTCTCTTTCACTTTGGGGATCCGCAGTGCATCCCCCAGAGAGGCAGCAGCTCCTGCTCCAGGGCCTGGAGCTTGTCTTGCTCACCAGGGAGCAGGCACCCTGGCAGGAAGAGCCACATTCCTGCAGGTGACAGCATCCCACTGAGCCAGCTCCGGGAACACAGGGATGGGATGGCTCAGAAACTGAGCTCCACGGAAGGACAGGACCACAGAAGGTGCTGGGCTGGAAGAGACTCTCAAAGGTCATCTTGTCCGAGCTCCTCTGAGGGCAGCAGGGACACCTCCAGCCAGAGCAGGCTGCTGAGGGTCACAGCAAGTTTGAGAGGGCTCTCTGCTCTGGGGTGCTGGCTCAGAGCCCCTGGCTGACAAAGCTGCCCAACTGGTGCCCATCACGAGGTGCCCCTGCCAGGGCCACCTGCCTCGGTGGAGGAGTGAAGCAAGGAGAGAGCTCAGCCATGGCTGATGCCAGATGTGAAGTCAAGCTGGTGAAATGTGACCTGATGGAGCAAAACCACAAATCCCTCCCTGGCTGGTGCAGGCAGGGGCAGGGCAGAGCTGCAGCTTCTGCTCTGTGCTGCCAAACAGGCACAAGCTGTTGGGGCAGAGCCCAGAGTTCAGCTTTGCCACCAGCCCCAAGGGGCTTTGTCTTTTCACCACCCACTCCAGGCCCAGCTGGGCACAGCAGCAGCTCTGCAGGAGGAACAGGCCTGATTTGCTCCTCTTTCAGGGCATCTCCAGGAGCAGGAGGAGCATTATATAACAACCTGCAATTCTTTCAGGAGGGAGAACTGCTCTGACCAAACCTGATCATCTCAGAAGCTTCTTAAGCAGAGTGAGGGGATGGGAGGTAGGAAGAGAGCCCCTGAGCCTCTGCTCCTCTGCTGGCATCATCCTGCCAAGGTCAACAAGGGTTTGCAGCAGCTGCTCAGCTACTCTGCAGCTCCCATCACCACAGGAGGGTCTGGGGACCTCCCAGGAGCAGAATCATGGAATGGGTTGGAAGGGACCTGAAAGATCATCCAGTGCCAACCCCCCTGCCATGGGGCAGGGACACCTCCCACCAGCCTCTCACCCAGCCTGGCCTTGAGCACCTCCAGGGAGGTTGTGGAGCACAGAATCAAAGATCACATTGGGTGATTCTGTGCTCCACAACCTCCCCTGGGCAACCTGTGCCAGTGACTCCTCACCCTCCAGATCATCTTTGTGGCCTCCTCTGTACCAACTCCAACAGCTCCATGCCCTAGAGGGCATGAAGGTTTCCATGTGTCCTGGCCCAGCTCTGCTGGAAAAACACAGGAAGCCAGGCTGAAAACCCTCAGGTGGTTTTAACTCAGGACAGAAACAGAGCTGCCAGGGAGCCTCCTCCTTCCCTTTTCTTCCTCTTTGTCATCTTCTGTCTCATTTCTGAGAAGACAAAAAAGGACTTTCAGAGCTGCAGGATGAGGGCTGGGTGGAAAGAATCAATGCTTTAGTTTCCTATAAATATCAATCATCCCAAAATAGCTCTTTTCTCCTGGTTCTCCAAATACACACATCCATATTTATCAATAAATATTTTATTACAGCCATTATCAAAGCATCAAAAGGCTGCTGCAATGTTGTACTTCAGCTGACACTGCTCGTTCCAGGCTCACACAATGCATCAAGTGTTCATCTCCTACAGCAGTCAAAATAGAATTAATACTTCATTTGTGATGGGGAGAAGCCTCTGGGGATGGTGTGGATGGGAATGATGGAATCACACAATGGCAGGAGTTGAAGGGACCTCTGCAGATCATTGAGCCCAACCTCCCTGCCAGAGCAGAGTCACTCAGGGCAGGTCACACAGGGAAGCATCCAGGTGAGGTTTGGAAGTCACTCAGGGCAGGTCACACAGGGAAGCCTCCAGGTGAGGTTTGGAAGTCACTTAGGGCAGGTCACACAGGGAAGCATCCAGGTGGGTTTGGAAGTCACTTAGGGCAGGTCACACAGGGAAGGCTCCAGGTGAGGTTTGGAAGTCACTTAGGGTAGGTCACTCAGGGAAGCATCCAGGTGAGGCTTGAAAGTCCCCACACAAGGAGACTCCACAACCTCTCTGGGCAGCCTGCTCCAGGCCTCCAGCACCCTCACACCAAACAACTTTTCCTCATCTTCAGGTGGAGCCTCCTGGATTCCAGTTTGTGCTCACTGCCCCTTGGCCTACTGCTGAGCACCAGTGAAAAGAGCCTGGCCCCTTCCTGCCCCTACCCTTCAGCTGTTTGTAACCATCCATAAGATCTCCTCTCAGCCTTCTCCTGAGGCAGCAGGGGCAGTGCAGGGCCAGCCCAGGCTGCAATCCCACCAGGTACTGCCCAGCACCAAAGCTGCTGGGCATGGAAAGCAGCAGTTGGAGAGGGTAGCACTGGCACCCTGGGGCAGCCTGCCAAGGCTCTGAACTGCCACTCTCATCACCCCTCCTGAGTCAGAGGTGGCTTCATCTGCCAAGGCAAAGCTGCCTGCTGGGGCAGAAGGCAGAGCTCCTCTGTGCTGGCTGCTGCAGAGATCAGCTCTGGCCTCCCAGCTACACATCTCACACTCCCCAGCTGAAAACCCTCTGAAGAGGAGTACCCAGGAGCAGGCTCTGCAGGGCACCACTGGCAGGGTCAAGGGCATCTCCCTTGGCTCACCCAGCCTGGATGTGCAGGTTAGAAAGCATCAGACAGCCACGGACTGCAGCCTCCAAACTGCCTGCAGGTGTCCAAGCAGAGGACCAAAGCCTCCTCCTGTAGCTGGGGACGTGTGTGGGCACAGCACAGCTCTGCAGTCCCCACCTCCTGTCACTGATGGACACTGGCAGGACCACAGCAGATCCAGCTGCCAACCTTGCCAGGACAAGGGGTAACAGGCACAAGGTGGAACAGAAGCTCCATCTAAACATGAGGAGGAGCTGCATTAACTTAAGGGTGACAGAGCCCTGGAGCAGGCTGCCCAGAGAGGTGGAGGAGTCTCCATCTCTGGAGACATTCCAAACCCACCCAGACATGCTCCTGGGTGACCTGCTCTAGGCAACTCTGCCTTGGCAGGGGGATTGGACTTGATGATCTCCAGAGATGCCTTCCATCCCCTACCATTCCATGATTCAACCATGCACAGAACCACCAAAAGTTAAGAACCAGCCCAAGCTGATGAGTAGGCAAAGCCCTCCCAGTCCCAACTCTCCCAGGCAGAAGCTAAACGAATCCAACCCTTCATAATTGATTGATTTGCAGTTAATGGCATCCTCCAGCACTCCTGAGCCTGGCACACTTCAGAGTCCTAAGCACTTCCATGTTATTGTCCCAGGTTTTATGTCCCTGCACATTTTCAGCAGCGGGCAGTGACTCAGCCCATGAATCACTGATGGCATCATGAGTCACACTGGGTGGCACATGGAGGATCTGGATCACCATTACAAGGTTTAGATGAGATCAAGAAATGCAAAAGATGCTGCATAGGCATTAGCATTTAAAGGGGAATTATTTCATTTAGCAAGGAACAGAATAAAACTGGGGGGGGGGGGGGGNGGGGGGGGGGGGGTCGGGGGGGGAGGTGTTTTCAAATGTCAGTGCAATGCCTTGGCAGTGCTGAGCTCTTTGTGGTGCTGAGGGATGTGGTGCAGTGGCAGTGGCTCAGCAGCAGTGGTGGGATTGTGAGCTCTGGGTGACAGGCTGGGCCTGATGATGTCAAAGGTCTCTTCCCACCTCAACAGTTCCGTGGCTCTGAACACCAAACCTGCACTTGCTCCTCAGCCCGCTGCAGGCAAACACATTGCATGCACGTGGGATGGGAACCAAGCCCAGAAAGAGCTTCCAACAGGAGCCTCCTACCTCTCCTCCCATCATTCCACCTCTAGATCACAAAGCTGCTTTGTTCAGAATCCAGCCCCAGCTGCCATAAATGAGCACATCTCCATCAGCAGGCAGAGCGCGAGGGAGCTGAGCTCCCACCAGCACCAGGCAGGGCTGCGAGGGGCTGCAGAGGCTGGGGAGGGGCTGCAGAGGCTGAGGGGGGACTGGAGAAGCTGGGGGGGGACTGGAGAGGCTGGGGAGCTCCAGCAGTGATGGCCACCAGGCAGGCTGGCCTGTGGCTCTGCACAAAGTGGGGTCCTGGGAGGGTGCAAGGCCCAAATCTGGGTCACCCTGCAGGGACTCCATGAGTGCCAGACCTCCCCCTGTGCCCCGCAGTGGGGCTGGGATGGATGCACAGGCAGGTGGATGGATAAACACATGGATGGACAGGCAGGCAGGTGGATGGACAGGCAGACACATGGATGGACAGGCAGACACGTGGATGGACAGGCAGACACGTGGATGGACAGGCAGACGGATGGATGGACAGGCAGACGGATGGGTGGACAGGCAGACGGATGGATGGACAGGCAGACGGATGGGTGGACAGGCAGACGGATGGGTGGACAGGCAGACGGATGGATGGACAGGCAGACGGATGGGTGGACAGGCAGACGGATGGATGGACAGGCAGACGGATGGATGGACAGGCAGACGGATGGGTGGACAGGCAGACGGATGGATGGACAGGCAGACGGATGGGTGGACAGGCAGACGGATGGGTGGACAGGCAGACGGATGGATGGACAGGCAGACGGATGGGTGGACAGGCAGACGGATGGATGGACAGGCAGACGGATGGATGGACAGGCAGACGGATGGGTGGACAGGCAGACGGATGGATGGACAGGCAGACGGATGGGTGGACAGGCAGACGGATGGGTGGACAGGCAGACGGATGGATGGACAGGCAGACGGATGGGTGGACAGGCAGACGGATGGATGGACAGGCAGACGGATGGATGGACAGGCAGACGGATGGGTGGACAGGCAGACGGATGGATGGACAGGCAGACGGATGGGTGGACAGGCAGATGGATGGGTGGACAGGCAGACGGATGGATGGACAGGCAGATGGATGGATGGACAGGCAGACGGATGGATGGACAGGCAGACGGATGGATGGACAGGCAGACGGATGGATGGACAGGCAGACGGATGGGTGGACAGGCAGACGGATGGATGGACAGGCAGACGGATGGGTGGACAGGCAGATGGATGGGTGGACAGGCAGACGGATGGATGGACAGGCAGATGGATGGATGGACAGGCAGATGGATGGATGGACAGGCAGACAGATGGATGGACAGGCAGACGGATGGATGGACAGGCAGACGGATGGGTGGACAGGCAGACAGATGGATGGACAGGCAGACGGATGGGTGGACAGGCAGATGGATGGATGGACAGGCAGACAGATGGATGGACAGGCAGATGGATGGGTGGACAGGCAGGCAGATGGATGGACAGGCAGACAGATGGGTGGACAGGCAGGCAGGCCAAGGGGTGGATGGACAGACAGATGGGCAGGTTGCTGGATGGACAGACAGACAGGCAGGCAGATGCTGCTCTCCTTCCAGCAGGAACATGGAACACTTGTGTTGAACAATCCCACAGCAAGTGCTGAGCTCCTCCCTGCCGCCGCTGCCCCAGGCCGTGGTAGTATTCTACAAGCACTTAGTGCAGTCCCAGAGGCAGCTGCTGCCCTGCACTCTGCCGGGGAGATGTTGGCACTGCTCTGCCTCCAGCAGCACAGCCCCAGCAGGGCTGAGTGCTTTGCCCTGCTCTCCTCTCCCAGCACACAGGGACAGGCCACATCTGCTCCAGGACAGATTCCTGTGCTACTGGAAGGACTATTTTAGGTAGAGGCAACCACACAAACAGCTTCTAGTGGCTGCTGCTGAACTGCAACCTGTCACCTTGGAGCTGGGGGTGGGTTTTTAACAGCAGTGGGAACCTCACTAAGCAGCATAAGCACTGTGGTCTGCCCTGCACCAGAGGAAGAAGAGCAGTGTGGGCAGCCGGGCAAGGGAGAGGATTCTGCCCCGTGGCTCTGCTCAGACCTCACCTCCAATCCTGCCTCCAGTTCTGCTGTCCCCAGCAGCAGGAGGACACAGAGCTGCTGGAGTGAGGCCAGAGAGGCCACAAAGATGCTCCAAGGGCTGCAGCAGCTCTGCTGTGAGCACAGGCTGAGGGGGTGCAGCCTGCAGAGGAGAAGGCTCCAGGGGGACCTCAGAGCTGCCTGCCAGTGCCTGAAGGGATCCTGCAGGAAGGCTGCAGAGAGACTTTTGCTGAGGGGGTCCAGAGACAGCTCAAGGGGGAATGGTTTGGAGCTGAGGCAGAGCAGGGTTAGAGTGGAGCTGAGGAAGTGCTTCGGTACAAAGGTGGTGAGAGTCTGGCACAGGTTGCCCAGGGAGGCTGTGGCTGCCTCCTGCCTGAGGGTGGAGGCCAGGCTGGATGAGGCCTTGAGCAGCTGAGTCTAGCTGAGAGCTGTCCCTGCCCATGGCAGGAGGTTGTAGTAAATGATCTCTGAGGTCCCTTCCAACCTGAGCCATTCTGTGATGTGGTCACCAGAGCCCACGGGGGGCAGGTCCCTGCCCTGTGTCTGTGGCAGTGCTCTCACCTCGCAGCTCTCCCAGGTCCAGGGTCTTCCCCAGCTGCTCCAGGAGGTCAGCCCTGGCCGCGTTCTTCTTGTGCTTCTTGCCGTCGTAGTGCTGCTGAGCCATCAGGGGGTTGTTGAACCAAGCGGCACACAGCTGGCAGTACCGGTCCGAGTCTCGCCGCTGCTGCGGGGAGGGCACTGCCGCGGCGCCCTCCGTGTGAGCCTGCTTCAGGGAGCTCAGGGAGCTGTCTGCGGGGGGAAAAGTTCAGACATCAGCACACAGGCATCCGCCCCCCACTGCAGGAAAGAATTGGAGGGGCTGGAGCAGCTTCAGAGAATAGAACCACAGAATGAAGCAGGTTGGGAAAGAGCTCTGAGACCTTCGAGTCCAACCTCTCACCTAAGCCTTCTAACGAGCTAAGCCCTGGCACTGAGTGCCTCATGCAGCCTCCTCTCAAACACCTCCAGGGATGGGCACTCCACCACCTCCCTGGGCAGCCCATCCCAATGCCAATCACTCTCTCTGAAGAGCTTCTTGCTAACATCCAGCCTGAGCCTGCCCTGGCACAGCTTGAGGCTGTNGCTGAAGCGATTCTGCCGTTCCCCAGGCTGGTGCTGCTGCCTGAGTAACACAGACCCTGAGGCAGATCCCACATTAGACACGGGGAATAATTAGCAGCAGTTACAGGGTCCCACTGGATATCTGGAATGGTACTGCTCAGAAATCTGCTACAGCTCAGAAATAGAAGCAGCACAGAAGGAGAACCCAGGACTGTTCTCCACCATCCAGATCTCGCTGGCTGGGGAAGGAAGCTCTGATTGCAGCTACTCATCTCATCGCTGTTGTGACTAAACCTGCTAAACTTATCCTGCTTAAATTGCTACTTCCAGGAAAGATTGCCAGGGGAGAATAAACAAAACAAGCAAAGCCATCTCCTGCTCAGCACACAGACAGATTCAGCATTATCTCAGGGTTCTCATTTTTCAATTTATTTGGTCTCTGGAAGAAAGGAGGAAGCTGTCACAGATCAAAAGGCACTCAACAGGCAGTCCTCTCCTTCAGCTGCCTTCAGCTTGTGAGGACAGCCTGGAGAAGAAGAGGTTGGGGGGACCTTATGAGTGCTTAAAATACCTAAAGGGTGGGTGTCAGATGGGGCCAGACTCTTCCCAGTGCTCCCCAGAGACTGGGCATGAGCATGAAGGTGAGCATAGGAAGTTCCATCTAAACACAGCAGGAACTTCTTCACTTGGAGGGTGGCACAGCCCTGGAGCAGGCTGCCCAGAGAGGTGGTGGAGTCTCCAGCTCTGGAGACTTTCAAGGCCTGCCTGGATGTGTTCCTGTGTGACCTGCCCTGGGTGATCCTGCTCTGGCAGGGAGTTGGACTCCATCTCCAGAGCCCCATCCAACCCCTACCAGTCTGTGATTTGCCAGGTGCCAGGAGTCCACAACCTTCATTTCATCTCCTGGCCCTTCAGATTCACCAAGAGGCCACCTGGGAGCACAAACTTGATCCACAAACAAACTCAAGGGCAAAATGGGTGATTGAGCCTTTCCATCACTGAGCTGATCCTTGTGCCCCACAGCTCTGCCATCACTGAGCTGATCCTTGTGTGCCACAGCTCTGCCATCACTGAGCTGATCCTTGTGCCCCACAGCTCTGCCATCACTGAGCTGATCCTTGTGTGCCTCAGTTCTGCTATCACTGAGCTGATCCTTGTGCCACAGCTCTGCTATCACAGGCAAAGAGGCCCAGGGAGAAGCAGTTTAAAGCAGAATGGAGTTCAGCTAACACTGGGATACAAAACCACACAATGACTGGAGCTTAATTATCACACCTTGTTCAAAAATTCCCTTTCATCTGGTTTGCCTTTTCTTTTCCAGATGAAATGCCTGCTCTCTAAATAATTAACCAACTGCTCTCTCCATGGCACAGGAACAGGCAGGTCTGAAGGGGGTGAAGAGGAGCTTGGTGGCTCTCTTTGATCAGGAGGCTCCAAGCTGCTCTGGCTGAGCCCTGATGACAGCAAGGGCTGGGCAGTGGCAGACCCACCTCACTGACACCAAGAGTGGCAGCAGCAAGCCAAACATGGATTTAAAGGGTGGATTTAGGGTGGGCATCAGGAGGAAGTCCTGCACAACGAGAGTGGTGAAACCCTGGAGTGGGCCACCCAGAGATGTGGTGGAGACCTCAGCCCTGGAGTCAGTCAAGATCAAATTTGATGAGGCTTTGAGCAACCTGCTCTAGCTAGAGGTGTCCCTGCTGAGTGCAAGGGGGTGAGACAAGAAGGCCTTTGAGGGTCCCTTCCAAACTGATGCATTCTGTGATATATTGAGAGGTGAAGCCCACTGGGACTGACCCCCACAGCTCAAGGAAGTTAAGGTTGTTCCAAATCTGCTGTCCATTGGCTGCCCTCGAGGAAGCTGCCCCTTGCAGACAACATTTCCTCACACCTCAGCAATCCCCAGGGGTTTACCAGCTCCTGTTGGCTTTGGTGACAGCTGCCAAGGTACCAGAGTGCCCTGGCTGGGAAGGTCGCTTGAGGCACCCTCACGTCCTCAGCTCTGGAGGAGTCTCTCGCTGCTGCTGCTGCCACCAGCACTCAGCAGCAGGAGCAGGAGGAGCTCTTTAAGGGATTAGTTAATCAGGTGATTACACAACTGGCTCCCGTGGCAGATCTTTCTTCTCCTCCTCCTGCTGCCAAGCGCCCGCCCGCTCCCCCGGATCCATCCCCCCCACCCGAGGATTCCACTGCCTGATCTCTGCCCACCCCCTGCTTACCCAGCCTGCCAAGGAGCCAAGCACAACACCAGCCTCTGGAAAGCAAAGGAAAAACCTTTTTCCCTTGCCTTCCCCCCCAGTGCTCCTTACAGCATGCCAGGGACACGGCTGGGCACATCCCAGCTCTGCCAAGGCCAGCAGCTCCAGCCAGAGCCGGTGGGCAGCAGGCAGCCAGCTGGATACTGCTCCTAAAAGCATCTTCCCTGACAGCTCTGGTTCCAGCAGGAGGCACACACCAGCCCCTCCGAGGCACCCACGGTGATCAACATGAAAATTAGGGAACAGCAACGTTGCCTGCCCAAAGTGAGAGGAGGCAGAATTTGCCTGTGCTTGACTCACAAAGAGCAGCAGCAGCACTCATGTGGCTTTGGAACCAGCAGCAGCAGCACTCCCTGAGTCAGTGCCAAGAGCTGCCCTGTGCAGCCCAGCACCCAGCCCTGGGACACTGCAGAGACCCCAGTCCAAAAGGACCTTAAGGCCCACCCCCCAGGGCAGGGCTGAGCAGTGCCAGGGCAGGGCTCCTGCCTCAGGACTGGGCTGCGGAGCCATTTGGGCATCTGGTCCATCCTGCACAAGCAGTTGTCACTGCAGCCCAGGAGCTCTGCGACTGCTCTCTGCTGCTCTGCAGGCCCCAGGCTGTGAAGTGAAATCCATCAGATCCTTCTGGTCAGCTTTCTCCTCGTTTGTATGAGAGCTGCTGCCTGAGGGCAACCAGGGAGGCTGAAGTTCACCGAGCTGGTGGTGTCCACAGGAGTTACATCTCCCCCTGACTAAAGAAATATGACTGCAGCATCCTCTGCTGCTGCCCAGCCCTCAGCCACAGCAGCAGCCCCAGGAGCAGCCCCACAGCAGCCCCTCAGCAGCAGCAGCCCCCCCAGCCCCATGCTCAGTGACATTGGTGCCCTCTGCTCGCCCGAGAGCAGTGCAGGAGGAGGCTGTCATAGAACACAGAATGCTTTGGGTTGGAAAAGGACCTTAAGGCCCACCCAGTTCCACCCCCCCTGCAGGAGCAAGGGACACCACTAAACCAGGCTGCCAGCAGCCCCTCCAGCCTGGCTTTGAGCACTTGCAGGAGTGGACTCTCCAGAGCTGTTCCAGTGCCTCACCACCCTCATGGGGGAGGATTTCTTCCTAAGCTCTCACCTCAGTCCAGCTTCTTCCACTTGGAAGCCATCACCTCTCACCCTGTCCCTCCAGGCTTTGTCAACAAGTCCCTCTGCAGCTCTCCTGTAGCCCCCTTCAACCCTGGCCTCTCTGCAGCCTTTTCTCCAGGCTGAACAATTCATTCCATCTCTCAGCCTGTCCCCACAGGAGGTGCTCCAGCCCCACAATCATCTTCTTGGCTTCCTCTAGACCCACTCCAACAGTTCCATGTCCTTCAAGGGTCAGTGGGATCAGCACTTCTGCTTCAGGGCATTGCCCCAGAGCCTCCCATACCCATGGCAGTGCTGGCTTGCCCTGACCTCCTGTGGGCTGCAGCCCACCTCACACAGCTGGCAGGGATTTCCTCTCAGCACTCACACCACCAAATATCATCCTGGGCAGCCACATCCCTCAGGCTCCATTTCAACTGCCACCAGTCCTGAGGTGTGCTGAACCTTGCACCCCCAGACCCTCCTGAGGAGCAGCAGAAGGGACTCTGCCTTCCCCACAACTCTGGATCCATCACTTTGAGACCTGCTACCTGACTGAAGAACACAAGAGAAGAATCTCATCATCCCCTGAGCAGCAACAGGGAGAATTAATAACAAACACTCACAAAACATCAAATGCTCAAAATGTTTCTCCCGTGAAAAACACAAACACAAAAGCTGCTGGGTTTTGACTATTTCAGGTCTTTCAGCATGCTAAATAGCTCATGACAGTCTGCCTTACGTTCCCTGCTGCTGTGGGAGGGAAGTGAGAAAGCCTCACTTTGCTGCAAGAAGCAAAATACAAAGTTAGAAACACTTTAGCACTCCGGCAGTGAACTAATCTTTGACTCCTTTCCTGCATGCAAAGCTTTTTTATTCCTAGCTGGATTTAAAGGGCACTCAACTTCTTGTCACTGCCACTCACCAGGAGCTGAGCAGGAGGAGCAGAAAGCAACTGAGGCACAGGTCAGCAGTGATCACCCACAAAGGGCTGGAGAACCTCCCCTGTGGGGACAGGCTGGGAGAGTTGGGAATGGTCAGCGTGGAGAAGGCTGCAGGGAGAGCTCAGAGCAGCCCTGCAGTAGCTGAAGGGGCTGCAGGAGAGCTGGGGAGGGACTTGTGACAAGGGCTGGGAGTGACAGGATGAGGGACAAGGGCTTTGAGCTGGGAGAGGGGACATGGAGAGTGGAGGTGAGGAAGAAATTCTGGACAGTGAGGGTGGGGAGAGACTGGCACAGGTTGCCCAGAGAGGCTGTGGATTCCCCCTCCCTGGAGAGACACTGGCACAAGTTG
Source organism: Ramphastos sulfuratus (assembly GCA_013399055.1). Lineage (NCBI taxonomy): Eukaryota > Metazoa > Chordata > Aves > Piciformes > Ramphastidae > Ramphastos > Ramphastos sulfuratus. The sequence continues at coordinate 53,017 of WBNM01007921.1, forward strand.
CCCAGGGAGGTTGTGGAGCACAGAAGCACAGAATGTGATCAAAGATCAAAGATCCCATTCTATGCTTCTGTGCTCCATAACCTCCCTGGAGGTATTCAGGACCAGGCTGGATGAGGCCTTGAGCAACCTGTTCTAGTGGGAGGTGTCCCTGCCTATGGCAGGGGCTTGGAGCTGGCTGAGCTTTGAGGTCCCTTCCAACCTAACCCATTCTGTGATTCTGAGGGCTGGGGGGGTTCTGTCCACTGGATTTTTGTCCCAGCTGGCAGTGGGGAGTGCATGGCTGCCCAGCAGCAGGAGGCTGTGCCTGCTGATGGAAGTGCTGGGCACCCAACTCCAGCACTTGGCTTCTCAGTGCCCTGTCATTAGGTACCAGCTGCAGAGAACAGCCTGAGGAGTCCTAAAGCAAATCAGCTGCAAGTTACCAGCTCATGTCAGTTCCCTCCTCCCAGCTTGCTGTGGGGCTGGCTGGGAGCTGCCAACGCCTGCAGCTGCACCCTGGGGACCTCCACGCAGTACCCAAAGCCTTGCAGAGGCACCTCAGTGACTGAGCTCTGCTGCTCCTCCCCTTGGCCAGCCTCCAGAGAGCCCACTCCTCGGTGCAAACAAACAACCACCACCTGAAGCCGTTCCCCACGTCCCCTCGAGGCAAAGGGGATGACACTTCCCAAGCCAGCCCTGGAAAAGGCCAAAGGATGCTCTGAGCAGCAAAGCAAACCCTCACACGTGGAGCCAGCCCTTGGGAACTGGATGGCCTTTAAGGTCCCTTCCACCCCAACCCATGCCATGATTCTATGCTATTAGCTGAGCTGTTGAACAGCCTCTGATGGCTGCAGTGAGCTCCTCGTGCCCAGAGATTTTGCCTTCCTCCCAGCAAAACACTTCCAAAGCCTGGAGCCAGGCGGGGGCTGTGCTCCCGGGGCCAGCCCGGGCTGTAAGGAGCTAATCTCTGTGAGCAGAGCAGACAATAGCAAGCATCAGGGATTTTAAAGGTTGTTGTGACAGCGACACAGTCGAGAGCCCCTTCCTCTGGCCTCCATCTCTCCTTTTCTGGGTGCCCTGGCACAGAGAGCCTCCTGTGCCCCGTGCCAGCCCCAGTGCCTCCAGCTCGCTGCCTCTGCACCTACCTGTGGCCTTCAGTGCTGGTTGTTCTCCTAGCAACAGCTTTAACCTTTTGGCATGGATTTTCCCCTGGTAATGCGATTCAGCCACCACTGCTGAGGTAAAGGACATGTTGCATAGTGTGCAGCATTTGTTCTTATCCACTGAGTCACCATCACTGCCCTGCTGGAGACAACACAGACACAAAGAGGTGCATGAGCAGAGCCGTGGAGGAGAGAGGAATGCAGGCTGCTGTGCCAAGGTTGGGCTTCCCAAAGGGCTTTCCCCTTCCTTGTCTCCCCCAGACTGGCTCCTGCCTGGCCCCAGCCCTGCTCAGCCCAGGGCTGCTCCCAAGCCCCTGGTGCCTCCCTGCTCAGCACACACTGGGAGCTCAGCCTGCTGCTGTGTGCTCCCTACAGCCACAGGTCTCACCCACCAGGTCCCCTGCCCTCCCTCGAGTCTACAGCCTTCAGCTGAGGGAGTCATACAAACCTGGTGCTGCCCCTGCCATCAGACCTGGCCCTCAATCCTGCCACACCTCTCTGGGAGCCCCCAGAGCAGCCTGGGGGGAGAGGATGGGGTCGGCCCTCTGTGCAGGTGGGACAAGCAACCGAGCAGCAGAGCTCATGCAGGTGCCCCCAGCAGCATCACACTCCCACCCTTCTGACTTGTTCTTGAGCCCTGGGAGGAGACTCCTTTTGTAGCTCCCCTGCTACCCGCTGGGGAGGAGCTCCTCCAGGTGCCCGAGGAAGCAGGATCCTGCCCCTCAGCATCAGCCAGGGGCTAATGAGCCTGAAGACAAAAGCAGCTCCATGGCACACACTAGAGACAGCAAAACTTCTTGCTGCAGGGTTTGCATAGAAGGGAATTAAAGGCTCTGCTCCTTCCTTAGGGATGGATGTTGAGATCTTGAGTGCCACCAGATGAGAAAGGGCAACCACAGGAGTCCAAGCCACTTTGCAAAGAAGGGATGAAAACCTCACACCCCAGGGACTGATGCTGCCTAAAGCCAACTCAGAGCCCTGGTCCACAGCTCTGTCTGAGGACCTGTGCAGTGAAACCCCCTGGAACAAAGGGGACACCCCAAGAGAGGTCCCAGTGTCAGCTGAGAGTGGGAGCTGGAAGCTGTTGTGAGCATCACCACTCAGGAGTGCAGCACTCTGGGGGCACCAGCAGGGACCACCCTGCACAGTTACCAATGGCTGCAGCTTCATTTCCACAAGGAGGACACTGCCTCTGACCCTCACTATGGATATTCTGCTAACCAAAGCCCACCTGTGCCTCTGCCCAGCTCTGGGGATGGGCTTGGACCTTCTCAAAGCATGGTAGGGGTTGGAAGGGCCCTCTGGAGCTCTGAGTCCACCTAGAGAAGGTCACACAGGAACACATCTGGGTGGGTTTGGAATGCCTGCAGAGGTGGAGACTCCACCAGCTCTCTGGGCAGCCTGCTCCAGGGCTCTGTCACCTTCTAAGCAAACCCCATGAGTTGTAGTAGTGTCCAGACTGCCTGTCCCCACCATGGCACAAGTCACTGCCCATGCCACCAACCATCCTCACCCATCACCCAGGGAGGGCACCAAGCATCCTTCTACCCCCCCAACACCTCCCTGCACCCAGGCTGGAGCCATCTCTGCTTCCCAGGCACAGATGCATCTGCTGGGATTTGTCCCCACTCCAATGGGGGTTTGGCACTGGGGTAGCAGAAGGCTGAGAGGAGGCTCAGAGGTCTGTGTCCAGCTTGGAGGAGCTGAGCAGGCAGGGGGAGGCTGTGAGAAGAGCTCAGACACAGCCTCTGGGCTGAGCCTCTGTCAGCAAACACAACTGCTGCTGCCAGCAAGAGTTTACAAACAGCTTCCAGGGATCCAGGGGTGAGTGTACAGACACAGGAGGAGCAGAGGCAGGAGCACACAGATTAATTATTCAACCCATTCCACAGAGGCAAGGGGGATCCCTGTCAGGGCTGTGGCCTCACTTTTCCAAAGCACCACTTCCAGATTCTCCCTGCTGAAAGCACAGAGAAAGCCCTTTCCAGAGCCTGGGAACGACCTGCTGCCTGCAGGCACTGAGCAGCCCAGCCCAGCCCCTCACCCACACACTGCTCAGGTCCAGTCCCAGTGCCACAGCAAAACTCCCTCCAGGGGCAAGCTGGAGCTGGTTGGGATTTTTCCCCCAGCAACATTCCAGCTGCTGGTACAGAGTCAGAAGAGCAGAGCCTGCTTCAGGAGCTGCCATCTCCATGGCACAGCAAGCTGGAAATGCACTCTGCAGCCCATCCCCAGGCAAAGCTTCAGGCACCTGTGGGGCACATGGCTGGTACCATGCTGGGTGCACAAAGTACATCACACAGCTGGGAATGGTGGCACTGCTGAGGGCACAGAGAGTCAAATGGCATCCAAAAGCCAGGATCCTTTTGCAAATGTCATGCTCAGATGATTCACAGAATCCCAGCATGGTGGTGGCTGGAAGGGAGCTCTGGAGATACACAGTCCAAGCCTCCTGCTCCAGCAGGGCACCCCCAGCAGCTTGCCCAGCAGCACAGTGCCCAGGGGGGGTTGGCAGCTCTGCACACAAGGACACTCCACAACCTCTCTGGGCAGCCTGCTCCAGGCCTCCTGCACCCTCACAACAAACAACTTTCTCCTCCTCTTCGGATGCAACCTCCTGGGGTCCATTCTGTGCCCACTGCCCCTTGGCCTGGCACTGGGCACCACTCAGCAGAGTCTGGCCCCAGCCTCTTGCCCCCCACAGCTCCTTCAGCTCTTGCTGAGCACTGCTCAGCTGCCCTCTGGGGCTGCTCTTCTGCAGGCTCTCAGCCCCAGGGCTCTCAGCCTTTGCTCCTGCCAGAGCTGCTCCAGGCCCCTCAGCATCTTCCCAGCCTGCCCTGGACTCTCTCCAGCCCTTCCCTGTCCCTCTGCACCTGGGGAGCAGAACTGGGCCCAGCACTGCAGCTGTGGGCAGAGCAGAGGGGCAGGAGAACCTCCCTTGCCCTGCTGCCCACACTCCACCAGTCAGCAGCACTCCCTGACCTTCCCACCAGTGCCAGCTCCAGCAGCACCCAGCGCTGGGTGCCAGTCCCCAGGCCCCAGGCAGAGCAGCAGCAGGGAGCCCAGGGGGGCTGAGCTGGTTGTTGTTGTTAACTCTAAATCAACTTCAACCTAAGGGAGAACTCTCAAGAGGTGATAAGTACTGTTCTGAGCATAATTTGCACTTCTTTTAAATAGGTTCCTCTCAAGATATTTTATGTCTTCAAAGGGAAATCACTTGAAAGTTAAGAGGAGAGTGAAAAATTCCCAGGCTCTATTGATCAGCAGCGGTGGTAACACATAAAGAGCCTCCAACAGAGCTCCTTTGAAAAGCTGATACACTTCAGTGTTTACACACCAGGATCTCTCCCTCTGCCTGCTCTGCTCCTCAGTGACATTTTCCCCCTCCCAACCTACTTTCACAGAGAGGCTGCAGTTAAAGAAAAAAAACATTAAAAAAAAAAAAAATTAAATTCAGACCTCCTTGGATGTGTCATTTGGAGCCCAAGGTCCCGTTCAGACCCATCCACACTCTGCTCTGCACAGACTCACAGGATGGGTTGGGTTGGAAGGGACATCCAAGGTCACCCAGCTCCAAGCCCCTGCCATGGGCAGGGACAGCTCCCACCAGCCCAGGGTGCTTAAGGCCTCATGCAGCCTGGTCCTGAACACCCCCAGGGAGGGGATATCTGCAAGTGCCCTGGTCCTTGTCTGCTCCTCACCCTCCCTGCACCCTGAGTTACATTAAGTCTCAGGATGAGCTCCTCAAAGCCTGGACTTGGCCGCCAGACTGGCACCCACCTGCAGCAGAGGGGTGGCAGAGTCGCAGGCTCTGCACACAACACCGCAGAGCTCCGCTGCTCTGAGCGCAGCTCTGTGCTGGCAGGGGGCAGGAGCTGGCTGGGCTGCGCTGTTGGCAGGCAGCAGCACTGCCTCCATCCCTCCCCTCCTCCCCCACCCTGCAGCCCTGAAGGGTAATTATGCCTTCTCATTTGTCACTGGCTGTTCTACCTGTAACCCGAGGGGCTGGGGGGACCTGAGCTGGTGTCTTTTGTCACCCGATGAGTGACACCCTGGTGACAGGATCGTGCAGCCAGCTGGGCACAGGGCTCGGCCGACCTGCAGCCTGCCTGGGGCAGATGCCCACACTCCAGGGAAGCTCTGCATCCATGCCTGCACTCATCCTTCCCTAGGGATGCTCTGCACCCATGTGTGCACACATCTATCTCCAGAGATGCTCTGCACCCATGCCTGTGCTCTTCCATCTCCAGGGATGCTCTGCACCCATGCCTGCACTCATCCTTCCCAAGGGATGCTCTGCACCCATGCCTGTGCTCTTCCATCTCTCCTTCTGCCTCCCTTCCTCCTGCACTCAGCTCAGCCTAAAGCAGCAGCAGTAAACAGGCACTAGCATCTCAATTTCCTTTCCATAAACCCCACTCCAGCAGCTCTCTAACCCTGCTGCATAAAGAGGCAGCCAATCTGCACGGAATGTCGCTGCCATTTGTCCCTGCGAACATCTCCGGGGGCTCTCCTTTCTTTAACCTTTGCAGGGATGCAGGGGAATGGCCTCAGACGAACTGCAGTCGGCAGGGCTGGGCGCTAAGGCATCCATTTCCCAGCCCCGACACCTCTCATCCTCCCAGCCAGCCTCATTTCCAGGGCTTCCTTTTGTAAGGTAAACTTCAAAGCCAGTCTGGTACATCCGACAGAATTAACTCCACTCATTCAGATGCCTGTTAACAAGCTGCTAACAGGCATAATCCCGGCAGAGGAGCAGGCAGCAGCAGTCCTGTGCTGGATGTTCCTTAAGAAATCCTCAGGAAGAGTGAGGATTTTCATCCTGCAGATACAAATCTGCTGCCTTCCCTTCCTGGGTTTTACCGAGGAGGAAAGATTATGCAAACCCTTGAAATACAGCAACATAAACCACAGCCCTCCCAGCACTGCCAAGTGTCTTTGAAACCTAATTCCCTGTGCCTGCAGAAGGTGCAGCTGCCCAAGAGCTGATTTCTGTACCTCTCTGTGTGAGGTATCTCTCAGGTTTGTTTCCTGTGGCACCAGCAGAAGGGCCAGCACCAGTTTGCAGCCAGCTGCATCTGCAATGCTTGTGGAGCATCTGAGGACCTCTGTGCTCTCAGGAGGAGAGCCAAGCCTCTGGGCAACCTGCTGGAGTGGAGGATGCTCCTGCTTGCTGCAGAGGGGTTGGGCTGGATGACCTTGGAGGTCCCTTCCAACCCAGCCCATTCTATGCCTCCATGCCTCTGTGGCTCTCTGACTCGGTTATTTTATGCCTCCTTGCCTCTGTGGCTCTATGCTGAGGCAGGGGAATGTTTGCCAAGGTCAGCAGGTGCCCCACAGCCCCCACCTGGACACAGCCATGGGCAGCTCGGTGAGGATGGAGGTGACTCCCCCAGCTGGACCCCCCCCAGCTCCCTCCCCTCAGTGTTCCCTAGGGCAGAGCTCATCACAACAGCAGCAGCTCCTGGCCAGCCCCAGCCTTCTGTCTGGGAATAAGGCTCTGGGGAGAGCTTAAAGCAGCTTTCAAGTATCTGAAGAGGGCTACAGGTTTGTTACACCTCAGGTCTGTGCCACAGGCTGGCTCAGGCTGCTGGATACCCAAAGTGGGCAGGGCAGCCACAGTCTAGGTGCCAGTGATGTTAGCAGGCAGCATCAGAGGTGCCCTGAATATTTCTGTTCTCTTTAACTGGGATAACATCTGATCAGCAAGAGGCCTATTTTGGGCTGGCAGTGCTGGCAGATTTCCCCTGCTGTATTTTTGTAACACAAACCATTTTAGAATTTAGGTCTTGCATGGGCAATCTTTCACCTGCTGCATGAGGATTTGTTCACTCACTCCCCACCGAGGGCTGCCCTTGGCCAACCCAGCACAGAACTGCTGCTCCCTGCTGCCCTCCACAAAGGAAATGGGGAGGCTGACCCTGAGCCAGCAATGTGCTCTGGTGGGCAAGAAGGCCAAGGCCATTCTGGGGTGGATTAGCAGGGTGGTGGTGAGTAGGTCAAGAGAGGTTCTCCTGCCCCTTTGATCTGCCCTGCTGAGGCCACATCTGGAGTCCTGTGTCCAGTTCTGGGCCCCCCAGCTCAAGAGGGACACAGAACTGCTGCAGAGAGTCCAGCACAGAGCCACAAAGATGCTGAAGGGAATGGAACAGCTCTGGTAGGAGAGAGCCTGAGGGAGCTGGGGCTGAGCTGCTGGGAGAGCAGAGCCTGAGAGGTGACCTCAGCAAGGGTGATAAAGATGTGCAGGTGAGTGCCAGGAGGCTGGAGCCAGGCTGATGCCAGGCCAAGGGGCACTGGGTAGAAGCTGAGGCAGAGGAAGTTCCATGGACACATGAGGAGGAATTTTTTCCCTGTGAGGGTGGCAGAGCCCTGGCACAGGCTGCCCAGGGGGGCTGTGGAGTCTCCCTCTCTGGAGATATTCAAACCCTGCCTGGATGTGTTCCTGTGTGATCTGCTCTGGCAGGGGTTGGACTGGAGGAGCTTAGGAGGTCCCTTCCAGCCCCTGACCTTCTGTGAGTCTGTGAGTTTGGCTCTGACTTGGCTGAGGTCTGCTCTGTCCTCTGTCCACCACATCCTTGTGCCAGGGAGCACCTGAGGCTGGATGGTTTCCTGTTAGGTGTAATGGAGCTCATCAGAGGACAGGCTCCAAGCCCCTGCATGCATGTCCAGCTTACACTTTGCACTCTGCAGTTAACAACTCAATATAAACAGTCTGAGATCCTGTTGTTAAGGGGTAGGCTGCATCTGCAATTACCCTGTGTGCAACATACAAGTTCCACTACCATTTTAATTACTGTCTGAAGGAGCTTTCAGCTCCTTTTTGGCAAACCTTGCATGCCTCCCCCTTTAATTAGAAGATATCTCACTAAATATTGATAGCATTAAGCCACGGTCACACTCCTGTAGATCTGAAATGGTTTGGCTGCTATCTGCTGGGAACCTCATCAACAGCTCTCACCCCAGCCCTGGAATATGGGAAAGAGCTAAATGAATAATTCACTGTGAATCAGTCCTTTATAAATTTAGTCTCCTTTTATTGCCTGACAAATGGCTGTGAGCTGGGCCAATTTCCCCACGTTCATTTGTTTATGGGGATGTGAGTGAGGAACTCCACTGCCAGTTTCCAGAGCTGCTGACTGACCACAGGCATAATGACCTCATTAATGGTTATAAAGATCTAAAGGGTGAGTGTCAGGGGGAGGCAGCCAGGCTCTGCCCAGGGATCACAGAATCACAGAATGGTAGGGTTGGAAGGGACCTCAAGGCTCAGCCAGTTCCAACCCCCTGCCATAGGCAGGGACACCTCCCACTAGCACAGGTCACTCAAGGCCTGTCCAACAACGGTGCCAAAGGGGCACTGGGGACAAGCTGGAGCAGAGGAGGTTCCACAGGAGCAGAGGCAGAACTTTGTCACTGTGAGGGTGCTGGAGGCCTGGAGCAGGCTGCCCAGAGAGGTTGTGGAGTCTCCTTCTCTCAGAACCCTCCTGGGTGTGTTCTTGTGTGACCTGCCCTGGGTGACCCTGCTCTGGCAGAGGGTTTGGACTGGTTGAACATCCAAGACCCCTTCCAAGCCCTCTGTGATTCTGTGACCTCAGTGAGGAAGCCTTTTGGCCCCAGCTCTGCAATTCCTCCACCCATCAGGGAACAGCCTAAGCAGCCACTGCCCTGCCCTGCCTGCACCCCAGGAGCTCCCAGCAGAGACCAGCAGTGGAGAAATGCTGGAGATGTGCTATCAGTGGATGATTTTTCCCCTCCCTAGGAACGAGCATGTGAATAACTAACAAGGCAATTACTGCTGCTGATGCATGTAGTCCTTGTACAGTTTATTGAAAATTACTTCCAGTTACTTAACTTTGCAGCTCATCTAAACGTTACCTCTGGGTACCTGATCAGCTGTGGCTGTGAGGCTGAAAGTGCTGTAACAAAGAGTCAACAATGCAGAGAGCAGCTGAGCAAAGAAGCACTGCAGCTATACCCACGTTTTCTGACCGGAGCTTTTTGGCCGGGCAGCCTCCGTCGATAGGGTGCAGCATGTAGTAGAGCCGGACCTTGCTGGCATGCTTCCGACTCTGCAACGAGGCAAACACAGCAGGGCAGGGGGAGGTCAGTTTGCAGGAAGCAAGAGGCTCTGGAGCTGTCTGCACAGCACCAACCTGCAGCAAGATTGCTTTGGAAGTTGGCAGCACCAAGTGTTCACCTACGGCTCAGAGCTGCACTGCTGCTGCTGCCCGAACACAGGCAGGCTCCTCCCAAACACCTCCAGGCATGGGGACTCTGCCACCTCCCTGGGCAGCCTGTGCCAGTCCCTGACCACTCTTGCAGCAAAGACATTTTTCCTCATCTCCAACCTGACCCTCTCCTGGCCGTTTCCTCTGTCACCTGATGCTAGGGAGCAGAGCCCAACCCCAGCTGGCTGCAGCCTCCTCTCAGGGAGCTGCAGAGAGCAATGAGGTCTCCCTCAGCCTCCTCTTCTCCAGGCTGCACACCCCCAGCTCCCTCAGCTGCTCCTCCCCAGCCCTGTTCTCCAGATCCTACCTCAGCTTTGCTGCCCTTCTCTGGAGCTCCTCCAGCTGCTCAATGTCACTCTTGGAGTGAGCAGCCCAAAGCTAACCTCGAGGTGTGGCCTCACCAGTGCCAAGTCAGGAGGGGAAATCACACCCCTAGACCTGCTGGGCACTCCACTCCTGATGCAAGCCAGGATGCCACTGGCCTTCCTGGCCACCTGGGCACGCTCAGCCAGCATGTGAGGACAAGGAGGGACAGGGAGATGTCCTGGTCACAGCAGCACCACCTGTCAAAGCAACCCTTGTGAACTGCAGAACACAAAGGAAGGTTCTAAAGCTTCCCCAGCAGGAGCACAAACCCTCAGCACAGCAACTCCCAGCCCTGGTCTGCAGTAGACTGGGGCTGGTGGGGAGGACTGCAACTAGAGAGCAGCTGTGTGAAGCCCTGAGCAACCTGTGCTGGTGGGAGGTGTCCCTGCACATGGCAGGGGCTTGGAGCTGGCTCAGCTTTGAGGTCCCTTCCAACCCAACCCATTCTGGGATCCCACACCCAGAGCCCTGACGTCTGCAGCAGCTATTATTATGCAAATGTTTTCCCTGAATCTCCATTTCTGATTGCCTCACAGAGCTGTGGCACCATAATATTATAATTTCAGATCACAGATTTGCAATTTTAAAATATTAAATTATCATTAGCATGTTCTGGAACATTCCTTTTTTTTTTTTTTTTCCTCCTTTTTTTTTTCTTTTTTTTTTTTTCCTTTTTCCTTTTTTTTCCCCTCCTCCCCATTTTTTGGTTTGTTTTTTGTTTTTTTTTCAGTCCTGTGGTGTGAACTACAGGAGCTAAATTTGTATGCAGCAATGTGGCTGTGCACTAGTAGGGTTTTTAATGGAGCAAATCAGTCAAGAGAAATAACATCAAGTGTCCTGCCCTGACTTGTCCTCCTGCATATGCATGGAGAAGCTGTGACCTGCTGTAGGCAGAGCAAAGCAGAGGGAAGCCCACAGCTTCAGCTGCCCCTGCTTAGCTGTGATGGCACAATTAAGAAGTGACAAAGTGAGTGTTGGAAATGCAAAGGGCAGATGTGTGAAGTCCTCATCTCTACCCGAGGGGAAGCTCAGCTGGTGGCACCCTCTGGAGGTTTGCACTCTGAGGAGCCCCTGCCCAGGGCAGAGGGGACAGGAATAGGTAGCCCAGGGAGGTGGTGGAGGCTCTGTTCCTGGAGATGGTGGCACCTGGGGGCATGGTTTGGTGGCTGTGGTGGTGTTGGGTTGATGGTTGGGCTGGAGGATCTTAGAGGGGTTTGCCAACCCAAACAATTCCATGGCTCTGTGGAGCCCCAGGAGTAATTTAGGCAGAATTCTTGAGCTGTTGGAAGAGCTACCACAGCTCCTTGCCCCACACCCTATGGATGGGGGAGAGTCAAAGACAACAGCAAGAGGATGTGGGCACAGCTCCTCAGCTGAATTCCTTCCCTGTGCCCTCCACAGTCCTCAGGAGCATTAATCCAGCAGCACACCACGGTGCCAGCCAGCACACAGCCACAGCCTGCTGGACTGGGAGGCTGAAATGTTGGTGGGGCTCTGGGTTTTGTTTTGTGAGGGGGAAAGGTGAGATTTTAACAGTAATCATTTTTAATGTTCTCTTCCCTGGCACTCAGCTGGGCCATAAATGATGTCCAAATGTCAGCATTAAAAGGCAGCAGAGCTTCAGCCTCCTGTAAAACAACTCTCACCTTCACTGGTGCATTCCTTAGGATTTATGAAAGCTAAGGAGAAGAAATAACTTCTGTTTGGCATAATTTAAAACTATATGGCTCCTTATGCAGCCTTATTACCCTCTGGCTGGAAAAGCAGAGCTTAAAATCCTCCCTGGCCTTTGCAGGCAGGCAGGGAGCATCTCATCCCCACCTGGGGAGCAGAAGCAGCAGAGCCCATTTGTCACCCATCTTCTCTCTGGAATTTTCTCCACTTCCATCTGTATTTCTCACCCCAACACCAAGGCAAGAGCAAAGTGATTATTCTTAGTGTGCTCAAACAGCCTCCCCAGGTCAGCTTTTCCCCTCCTCAAAGCAACTTGGAATCTGCAGCTCCGAGGTGTGAGAGGAAGGAGTGCCAGGAAGGGGGTGGCATAGCCCCGTGGGCAGAAGGGGACCTGCTGCCCTCCTGGGCTCCAGCCAGACTCCACCACCCTGCTACAGCATCACAGACTCACAGAATGCATCAGGTTGGAAGGGACCCTCCAAGATCATCTTGTGCCACCCCCCTGCAGTCAGCAGGGACACCTCTCAGCAGGGCAGGCTCAACAGCCCCAACCCTCCCAGCCTGTGCCCACAGGAGAGCTGCTCCAGCCCTCTGCTATCTTTGTGACCTCCTCTGGACCTGCTCCACATCCAGCTCCCATTTTGATCCATCTCACCAGAAGCACAAACCTTGGAAAAGACAAAACCCTGGCAGCTCCCTGAACCCACAGCCTGGCCAAGAGCACTGCCCCTGCAGATCCCTGCCTGGCCAGCAGCAGCCACCACCACCTCAGCTCAGGCTGCCCCAAGAGAATATTTTCCTCCCACGCCTGTGATATTTCCTTTGTAGCTTTACAAAGTGCTAGGCCAGAGGCATTTTCACTTAAATCCTCTGTCTCTAGCATCTGGGAAGAACCCCTGTGGAAAGCAAGAACTCCAACTTAACACTCTGTGTTTAAAAACATCCTCCTGTGCAGGCAGGGGAGGCTCAGAGCCTGTTCTCACATAGCAACTGCAGCCTTCTGCACTGCCAGCTTCTGTGCTATTGTAAGAAGGCTCATCAATAAAGGCAATAAATGGATCATTTCTATCTATATCAAATCTATTTTAACACAGAGTTTTGTGGCAGAGGCAGCAGAGTCTCAGCAATTCCACCCTAAAACATAAAAGGGCAAAGCAGAGCTAAATTGTGCTATGAAATGCAATTTGGTTTTGCATAAATCAGGTTTTGCAGCACAGTCCTGCCTGGAGCAAGCAGCAGCACAGCACAGGGGGTGGTGGAGCAGTGGAATGGTCCTGGGAGCCAGGGGCAAGCTGGTTTGGGGGGGGCTGCAGCCCTGCTTGCTGTGGTTTGGGGAGGGTTTGCTCACCACCATCATCACTGAACAGCAGTGATGGACACAGAATCACTCAGAGGCATGGAATGGTTTGGGTTGGAAAAGGCCTCTGAGATCATCGAGTTCAACTGCCAGCACAGCACCACCACTGCCACTAAGTCCCCAAGTGCCATGTCCCCCTGAATGCCCTCTGCAGAGGGAGGCTTTAGCCCAGGGTCTGCAGACACACACACACAGATCCCTCCCTCCCCAGGGCTGCCAGCAGCCTGCACTGACCCAGGCTCTGCTCTCGCCTCGCACCACTGATCTAAGCTGACCTGACAGCCTAAAACACTTCAGCATCTTGTGAGGGACCTCTGCCCACACTGCAGCCACCTGGCCAGGTGCACCCCAGCCTCTGCCTGACGCTGTGCCCACACCTGATCCACCTCTCTATTCCCCACAGCTCCCTTTAGCATCTGCCTGTTCTGCTGGCAGCATCACAGCTTTGGTCAGTTTGCCTTTCCTCCTGCTCTCCCACCTCTGGTCCCTGCTGTCCAGCCAAAGCCCAGAGACCCAGCAGGGACAGAGGACAGAGACACAGGCATGGGAGATGAAGAAAGGAACTGCAGAGGCAGCTCAAACCCCTGTGGCTCCTCCTGCTTGGTAACAAACTCCTTTTCAGAAGCCTGTTGGTTGGATTTTGATCCTGTTAGTGGGGACTGTGTTGATTTTCTGGTGATCTGGCAGTTTCTTAATTACCTTGCCATGAGCCATGCTGCTGTGTGATCACACCAGCTTCCTCATCTGTGTCAGCCCTGCTTGTAACCTCCTCAGCAGAGATCAGCTCACTCAGGCTGGAAGCAGCCTCTGAGCTCATGCAGAATGCCAGTTCCATCGCTGCCCTCAGGAGCAGCAACCACAGAATCATAGAATCATAGAATGGGAAGGTTGGAAGGGACCTCAAAGATCATCCAGTTCCAACCCCCTGCCATAGGCAGGGACAACTCCCACTAGTACAGGTCACTCAAGGCCTTGTCCAACCTGGCCTTGAACACCTCCAGGGAGGTTGTGGAGCACAGAAGACCTCCAGGGAGGTTGTGGAGCACAGAAGCACCCAACGTGATCAAAGATCACGTTGGGTGCTTCTGTGCTCCACAACCTCCCTGGGCAACCTGTGCCAGTGTCTCACCACCCTCAACCTGTGCCAGTGTCTCAGCACCCTCACTGCAAACAGCTTCCTCCTAACATCCAGTTTCAATCTCCCCTCTGCCCGTTTAAAGCAGCCCTGCTCCACAGCTGGGGCTCAGCAGCGGTGGTGAGCTTTGGATTTGATGACCTCAAAGGTCTTTTCCACCCTCAACAGTTCCTTGGTTCCACAGAGGACTGGCAGTGAGCACACAGAGTGAGCTCAGCTCAGCTCTTCTCCAGCACTCCCAAATTCACTGAGCCCTTCTGACCCAGCCCCCAGCACTCTGAGCCTGACAATCGCTGCCTAAACCAACTTGCACATTTCTGCTGGGACAGACCCAGCTCATCTCTCATCCCATGGCACAAAAACACCTCCTGCTCTTTTGTTAACAAAGGGCAGAAGTATTTTCAGCCAAAGCCTGCCCTTTTTTTGCCTCTGCCACCCAGAGCAGCAGCACACAGCACAGCTGAGATCCCTGCAGAGACAAACTCCCGTCTGTTATTCCAGATGCCGCTGGGTGCCAAAGGCCTTTTGCTGCCTTTGTCATTTTTGCAAAGCCTTGTTTATAATTTATGGCCATTTCTAGCCACTTCCTCCCCTTTTTTTCCTTCCTGAGTTCATTTTTTTAAAAGCATCTCCCCCTGCCTGTGACTTTCTAGGCACCCAAACACGAGGCCCTAATTCCCAGCTGAGCGCAGATGAATTTTCACCCCCCCAGGGTTTCAAAGCCCCAGGTGGAGGTGTCACTGGCTTGGACACTGCTTGCACACAAAGGCAATTCCTGAGCACCATTGCCCCTCCTCCTGTCACCACAGGCCCTTTTAAACAGCTCCTCCCCAGCCTTCCTGCAGGTCCCCTTCAGATATTGAAACGTAGCTCTAAGGTCCCCTGGAGCCTTCTCTTCTCCAGGCTGAACAGCCCCAACACTCCCAGCCTGTGTTGGTAGCAGTGCTCCAGTCCTCTGACCATCCCTGTGGCCTCCTTTGGACCCACTCCATCAGGTCCATGTCCCTCTTGTGCTGGGGATCCCCTAGCTGGGTGCAGCTCTGCAGGTGAGGTCTCAGCAGAGCAGGGGGGCAGATTCCCTCTCCCCATCTGCTCCCATGCTGCTTTCAATGCCTTCCTTGCTTTAATTCCACACAGGCTCAGTGTGACATCCCTTGTGTCTCCTCACCACTGCTAACCCAGGGCCTCATTTTACTGCTGGAGGTACCTCTGAGCTTCAGCTATTTTTAGCCAGAAATGGGGCTCTGCACAGAAGTACCTTGGAAGGGAGCTGTGATAGGGCTCTATCTGCTCTGCTGCTGCTGCTGCTCAGTGATAGAGTTTGACACTGGGAGTGCATTAAAAATAATGTTTAGCCATTAATGTTGACAACAGAGTGGGAACAGGGAGCCTTGTAAAGTACCATTTCATCTGCACTGGTGTCCTGAAGCACTGCATGATCCAGCAGCTGAGGCTGCCTGGGTGAGCCTACCCTCACTGTGTGCAGAAAAGGGATGAGGCAGCACAAGCTCCTCACCATAAAGCTCTTCCTCTTGCAGGCTGTGGCTGCTTTTACCTCCATGTATTTTCATTGCTGCTCTTAGCACAACGTGAGCTGGGGACCAAGGCAGGCTGCAGGTCTGTGTGTGCAGTCCCCATCCCTGCAGGTGTCCAATAAACCTGTGGCTGTGGCACTTGGGGACATGGTTTAATGGTGGTGTTGGGTCGATGGTTGGACTGGATGATCTTAGAGAGCTTTTCCAAGCCAAAAACGTCTAGGATTCCATACCAAACCAGAACAGCACCTTTGCAACTGAACCACAAAAGAACTTTCTTCAACCTTTCTTTTTTCTCCTGGAAAACCTCAGCACAACCTGCAGAGGAACAGCAACCTCGGAGCCGCCACCAAACAGCACACAGCACAGGAACACCACAGCAGAGCAGATTCCCAGCGTCTGAGGGAAGACAAGGGAACAACAGATAGGACAATCCCTCCTCCTCCTCCTCCTCCTCCACCCTCTGAAGTACTTCCACTTTACCATCCCCAAGCATGCCAAAGCCTGGCAGGTAGGTAGCAGAGTGGCAGAGCGCAGGAGGAGAGCACTGCCAAGCGCTGCACTCCCTTTGCTAAGGCACAGCCAACACCGGCAGAACCTGACACACAAGAGCCCAGACACATCCTCCTGCTCCTCCTGCTCCTGCAGTCTGGAAGCACCTGCAGCACCTCGTGCAGGGAGCTGGCAGCAGGCACGGAACATTCCAGCTCCCTGTGTTCCAGGGCAGTGTTTATTTTGTTAAATAGAGAGTGTGCTCTGCCACCACATTAATATTTCAGGCACAGGATTGCCTTTCTAAGCACACACTTCTTGGTCCTTAAGGCTCTAATGTGCCAATAGCAAGCCATGGTAATTATTCCTTCAGACAAGCCATCATTTGATGCAGTTTTCCAGAGAGGGACAGCCCAACTGGAAGCAGATTAACCCCAGCTCTGCCCCAGCCCCTTGCAGACAGAGAGTATTGACCAGGCTGTCGATAGCGCTCGGCTGCTCCGCGCCGCAGACAGGCTGAGGCGTTCCAAAGAGCACTCAGCGCTGGGCCAGAGCCAGAGGCCATGGCACTGGATTTGTTCTCCCCAGTTTCTTCTGCAGTTGAATGTTACCACCCTGGCCTCTGCCCTCCCTGGCTCTGCAGCCAGCCTTTAAGCCTCATTCCTTCAGGAAAGCACAGAACTGTGCTTGGAAGAGACCTTTGCAACTGTTGAGTCCAAGCCCTGACCTGGAGCTCACAGTCCCACTGCTGCTGCTGAGCCACTGCCACTGCACCACCTCCCTCAGCACCACCTTAAGACCAGCAAGTCCAACCATAACCTAACATCCTCCTGGACACAACTGTTAGACCAAGTCCCTAAGCTCTTCACACAAGCATCTTTTAAACACCTCCAGGGATGGGGACTCCACCACCTCCCCAGGCAGCCTGCTCCAGTGCCTGAGAACCCTTGCTGGGAAGACATTTTTCCTAATATCCAACCTGAACCTCCCTTGGCACAACTTGAGGCTGTTTCCTCCTGTCCTGTCACTTGTTGCATGCAAGAAGAGACCAACCCCACCTGGCTCCAACCCTCTTTGGGGTGGCCACAGAAGGCAATGAGGTCTCCCCTCAGCCTCTTCTGAAGACTAAGGGGCTGAAGACTAACATCCCATAAGGAGAACCAACATCCCACAGGGTGAACCAACATCCCATAAGGAGAACCAACATCCCACAAGGTGAACCAACGTCCCACAAGGTGAACCAACATCCTACAGGGTGAACCAACGTCCCACAGGGCGAACCAACATCCCATAAAGAGAACCAACGTCCCACAGGGTGAACCAACATCCCATAAGGAGAACCAACGTCCCACAGGGCGAACCAACGTCCCACAAGGTGAACCAACATTCCCAAGCTCTTCTTCCTACAGCCTCAGCCCTTATTCCTTCATTCTAGACAACAAGAAAAAGCAAAGCACCATCTGAACACCTGAAGCAATAAAGATTGCAATGGAGAAAAGTGTTATAGCAGCTTAAGGAACAAATGTGGTGATGAATATGCAGCTCAGGGTGAAATCTGAGAGCAGCTTTGCATATGTGGCAATTCTCCTGGAGGATTTTCAAGGAGAAACTTGAAAATAAATGGTAACATCTTCCTAATGGCTGCAAATACTTCTACAGAGAGAGGAGGACTCAGAGCTAACGAAGAGAGCTCTTAAATGTGCAGAGCAGCTCACCCAAGTGATTGGTAAAACCTCTCTCAAAGACAGGGCTGGAAGGAAGTGGTAAATCACAGGTGATGTAGAGCAGAGCCAGCAGCAAAAGGATTCCTGCTCCAGAGGAAGGGGAGATGCAGAAATACAGAGAAGGAAAAGCTCCTCTCTGGGGCACAGGCTCTCAGTTGCATTGCAGCAAGTGCAGTGCATTTTGTTTTCCTCCTGTTTACCAGGCTCGGTGGCTTTGGGCACTTCCCCAACCATCGGTGCCCTCTGACCCTCCCCGAGTCCTCCTCCACCTCCCTCTGCCAAGGACGCAGGCACGGCTGAGGGTATTCAGCAGCTGATAAAGCAGGCACACAGCGGCAGGAGCTTCTGATCACAGGGCGGCAGCCTCGGCTGCTGCTTTGCAGTGCCTTTGAGGGACGAATGGCATTTAAATGGTGGTGCTTTGATGATAGAAGTCACAGGAACCTGATGCCCTGGGAGCTGCTGCAGCACAAGCCGAGTGCTCTGCGTGCAGCCCCCGGCAGCCTCTCCTGTCTCCTCAACCGGGGCTCCGGTGCAGGTGCTGGGTAGCTGCCTTCTGGTTCTCCCACCCACGGACATCATTTAAAAACAACCCAAAAATCGATCCCTGTGTTTCAAAGTTGTGCTTGGAAGGCACAGCCCAGCACCCAGCTCTGGGGCTGGGCAATGCTCTGAAGCCAGAGCAGAAGGTGCCCCAGGGTGCCAGCAGACATGCCCCTCGCTAAGCAGCAGACCCTCCCCACCTACCTTACCACTCGCTGCACCAGGAGGAGGTGGCAGAGGAAGGAGCTGCCCTGGCACAGCCTGGGCATCCCCTTTCTCCTCATGTGCTGCAGAAGGAGGAGGAGGAGGCTGGTCCAAGCCTCAAACAAGTCAAGTGTTTGTTCTGGAGAGGGTCTGCCAGTCCTCCCCACACACGCAGCAGCAGGCAAGTGAGCAGGAGGGGAGGCTGGAGAGGCTCTGCCTCCACCCCACGGCACCCCATGCCTGGCCACCGCCTGCCTGATGCGGCCAGGAGGTGCCTGGAGCACACTGCAGGGCTCTGCCCTGCTTCTGCTCACACAGTATCACAGTATCACAGTACAAGCAAGGTCCTCCTCTCCTCAGCCATCCCTCCCCTCTCTGTTCCTCCCCGGGGGCAAAGGCAGAGCCAAGGCACAGGAGGGAGGCTCAGCACATGAGAGCGCGGGGAGCCATCAGCTAGCAGGGTTTTTCTCAGGCATCCATGTTCGGGTGCTTGTATTCCAGGAGCAGAAACGGGAAGGAGCTTTCTGGTCCTTCAGGGGACAAATTAAGAGATTTCTTTGCTTTCAGAATTAAAATATTCCAAGGCACGATCCCGAGCACTGACAGCAGCCAGTTAAGAACCAGCGCATCGCTTCCTCAGCGCGGCTCAGAGCAACCCCGGGTGCCACTCAGCACCGCAGCACGCAGGCAGCTCGTTAAGGCATTTTCTCATCTGGGCACCTGCGACCTCATCAGGAGTCGATATCCTGAGGCCAGCTACTCCAAACAGCTCTGCCCTAAGGTGAACCTGGCTAAGGGAGCAGCACCTGGCAGCTCCGCGGGGACGGAACGGCCAAGGCAGGGCACATCAGGCAGAGCCGCGGCTGCACAGAGCACGTCGGAAGGGGCACGTTTTGCTGCATGTCAACTTGGATGCAAAAACATGCTGCAAACACTCTGATTATTTTGCCATTTTTCCACTACACTTGCCCTTGGAAACAAAACCACTTAATATTGCACGACTGACATCACATTGTTCTTCCTTTCTCCCTGGCAAAGCAGAGCAGGAGGGAAGAGTTATTGGTGGAGGATTTGGAGAAGGAGACGAGGCAGAGATTGGAACTGCCTATTCCTGTTTGGCAAGATAAAAGCCTGCCCCTCTCAGACACTGTTTCCCTCTATTTTCTTACAGGGAAATGTCTTATTTTGCATGCACAAGGAGCCAAGACTTCAGTGCCTGGCACAAAGGCTGCAGCGCTTCGGCTGCGCTACAGCGGCAGAGGAACTCCCTTTGCTGTGAGCTCTGGCTCGGGGTAAGGCTGCTGCTGACCAGAACAAGCCACATCGAGGAGGAAAACATCAGAGACATGTTCCAGCCCCTTCGTAGCCTCAGTTGGACACTCTCCAGTACATCCCTGCCCCTCCTGAACTGGGGAGCTCAGGGCTGGATACAGTGCTCCAGATATGGCCTCACTAGGGCAGGGTAGAGGAGAAGGAGAACCTCCCTTCGCCTGCCTTTGCAGGTAAAAGCTGAGGGTGAATTTTCTGCCCCTCACTGCACATCTCCTGGGACTGGGGTACGAGGAGAAGGTGTGGAAAGCTGTGGGGTGGTGACCAGAACAGGCTCTCCAAAGCACCCTGCTGAGAGCAGAGGCTGCTGCAGGGACACAGCCAAACACAGCACACATGTGGGACAGAGGCAGAGTTGGCTGCAGGGACACCTGAAGAGACCCACAGCCAGGGCTGGGCTGCCCCCTGCCCCACTTGATCTCTCCCATCCCTCTGCCTCACCTCACAGAGCCCAGCAGGCAAGGGCAGGTAGTGGCAGGTTGTGCCAGATACCCACAGCCTCTGCTGGGATCTCGTGGGGGATGACAAATGAGCACAAGGCCTGGCACCAGCAATACACAACAGCAATCTCTGTTGTGTTCCACAGCTCCAAAACATCTGCTAGGAATTAATGATTCAGCTCCTACCTACAACTTACAGGCACAGAAGAGCAGAGATTGGCTGAGCTCCCCTCATTGCTCACCAGTCCCTACAGCAATGCTCCTGCCTCCTGTAGACAAAGCCTGGCACCTGCACTGTCCCTTGCCAAGATCTGGAAGGAGGTCCCTAAAACTGCAGCCCTCAGCTCCACAGGATGCTGAGGATCTCTGCAGCCAGAGGAGTGCTGGCAGGAGATGTCCTCAGAAATTCACCACAACAGACACATAAAGTGCCTTACAAGTGGCTCTGAGTTGTTGCTCACATTGCTTATTCATGCAGCATCCTTGGACACTGTACATTGATTAAGCTTCTTGTACATCTCCACTGAGCACAGCCAGACAAATCTCTCCCTGGTACATCCACTGCTGAGCACTCAAATCAGAGCAAAACTTTGGGGAAATGGCTCAGTGAATGTTCCCCACGCCCTGGGGAGCAGGGGAAGGAGGAACCTTCCTGTTGTGGAGGAGTTCACAGCAGCATGTCCCTAAGTAACTGCCTCCCTTTGTAGAATCATAGAATGGTAGGGGTTGGAAGGGACCTCTGGAGGTCGTCGAGTCCAAGCCCCCTGCAGACCAACATCACCCAGGGCAAGTCACACAGGAACACATCCAGATGGGGTTTGAAAGTCTCCAGAGAAGATTGTACTGGGTCCAGTTCTGGAGCCCCTATTACAGGAGGGCTATGGAGGTGCTGGAAGGTGTCCAGAGAAGGGCCATGAGGATGAGCAGAGGGCTGGAGCTGCTCTGCTGTGAGGACAGACTGAGGCAGTTGGGGCTGTGCAGCCTGGAGAGGAGAAGGCTCCCAGGTGACCTTCTTGTGGTCTTCCAGTATTTGAAGGGGGCTACAAGGAAGCTGGGGAGGGACTTTTTAGGCTGTCAGGTAGTGACAGGACTGGGGGGAATGGATCCAAGCCAGAGGAGGGGAGATTTAGATTAGACATTAGGGAGAAGTTGTTCAGCATGAGGGTGGTGAGGGTGGCACAGGTTGCCCAGGGAGGTGGTGGAAGCCTCATCCCTGGAGGTGCTTAAGGCCAGGCTGGATGAGGCTGTGGGCAGCCTGATCTAGTGTGAGGTGTCCCTGGGCATGGCAGGAGGTTGGCACTGGCTGCTCCTTGTGGTCCCTTCCCACCCTGACTGATTCTAGGAGTCTGTGATTCTAAGACTCCACAACCTCTCTGGGCAGCCTGCCCCAGGGCTCCAGCAAAGAAGCTTTTCCTCATGTGGAGGTTGAACTTCCTCTGTTCCAGTTTGTATCCTCATCCTATCACAAAACACCACTGAGAAGAGCCTGGCCCCTTCTTCTTGCCCTCACCCTTCAGATATTTGTACCCATCAACAAGATCTCCTCTCAGCCTTCTCCAAGCAGAACAGCCCCAGGCTCTCAGCCTGTCCTCCTCAGACAGATGTCCCTGTCCCTTCATCATCCTCATAGCCTTCACTGGACACTCTCTGGTATATTCCTGTCCCTCTAGAACTGGGGAGCCCAGAGCTGGCCACAAGCTCCTTGTTTCATAGGAATTTATTTAACTTTGTTTTGAAGACCTGCAGTGCTGCTAATTGCTGTTGTAACACATCTGCCACAATCCATCCTCCCTAATTGTTTATTGCTTGACCACCTCTCCAGTGCTTAAACAGCCTCAGGAGCACTCCTCTGCTCCCTGCACAGGCAGTGATTCCTGCTCAGCAAAGCACAGCAGGTTTCATACAAAGACCTGAGCTTGTCCTGCTGAACTCTCCAATGATCTCCTTGCCATGCTGCTTTGAGAAGCAGCTTTCAGTCATGTCCACATTGCAGCCCTGCTTTGCAGTCTCTCCTGTATCAGGTGGGAGAAGGAGAGGAACTGGCCTCAAATTGTGCCAGGGGAGGCTCAGGTTGGAGATGGAGAAAATTTTCTTTGCTGTAAGAGTGGTCAGGGATTGGCACAGGCTGCCCAGGGAGGTGGTGGAGTCCCCATCCCTGGAGGTGTTCCTGAAACCTGTGGCCATGGCACTTGGGGACAAGGCTTAGTGTCCATGGTGGGGTTGGGTTGATGTTGGACTGGAGGACCTCAGAGGCCTTTTCCAGACAAACCAATCCAATGAGTCTATGAAATGTAGAACTAAAAAGCAGACATGCAGCAGGCAAGGCTGCAGTGACATCATTTACAAAGAGCCTGCTAGGAAAAGCAGTCTGTGGGATGCTGAGGTTTCAGGGAGGAGCTTCAAACCCTGGGGGAGCTACACAGCAGCTGCTGCTGCCCTGGAGAAGAGGCAGGTGAGGGTGGAGGAGTCGCCAGGGAGCATCCAACCTACCTCGTAATGGGCCACGCGCTGCGACTCGGAGATGAGCTGAGCGCTGCAGACTTTGCAGTAGCTCTCAGTGAACAGCTCCTGGTCGAGGTCAGAAGATTTCATCTGTTCATGACAGAGAGGAGAGACAACAACCAGAGATGGTTACAAGAGGCAGGCAGAGCAGGATGTGTTTGGTGAGGGTCCCTACAGGCAAACCAACGCTCAGGTCAGGCAGCTCTTGGCACCACAAGGGGACCAACCTCACACAGGTGGGACAGGGATGGTCCCCACCACATTGCAGACATCTGCAGCTCAGAGGCATACAATGATACAGTTGGAAAAGGCCTCTAAGACCATCCAGTCCAACCACTCACTTAGCACCACAGCCACTAAACCATGGCCCCCACTGGCACAGGCTTCCTGAACACCTCCAGCCGTGGGGACTCCACCTCCTCCCTGGGCAGCCTGTGCCAATCCCTGACCACTCCAGCAGCAAAGAATTTTTCCTCATCTGCAACCTAACCCTCACCCTGGCACAATTTGAGGCCATTTCCTCTCCTCCTATCACCTGGTACTAGGTCTATGTCCCTGGGTTCATGCACACCCAGCCTGTGCCATTCAGCCCTGGTTGAGTGTCAGGTTTGAAGGGACCCCAAGGATCATCCAGTCCAAGCAGCTCCTGCACTGCTGGAGGTCTTCCCCTGGCCCCACATCCCCACCTGCTCCCAAGGAGCACCCAACCCCCTGGCCAGCCTCAGACACAGCCCTGGGCCCTGTGCTGCTCTGCAATTCCGTTTCAGGTGTGAGCTGCACTTGTCTCTGCCTGTTCTTCAGAGACTCATGGACTGTGCCAGGCTGGCACAGCCCCCCCCAGGCTGGCACAGCCCCTCAGGAGCACCAAGCCCAGCCTAGAGCCCTGCTCTGCAAGATTCACCTGAAACCATCTCCCCAAGCACCACATCCAACCCACCCTGAAACACCTCCAGGCTGGCTGACTCCAGCACCTCCCTGGGCAGCTCATGCCAGTCCCTGACCACTCCCTCCAGGAAAAGCTTTTTCCTAATGTCCAATCTAACCCTCCCCAGCCTCAGCTCGAGGCCATTCCCCCTTGTTCTGTCTCCAATCACCTGTGAGCAGAGCCCAGCAGCAGCCTCTCCACCACGTCCCTGCAGGTAGTTGTAGACTTCTCCACCACCTCTGCTGGCTGGAGGCAGCAGCTGCAGGGACACCACTCATGGCTCCAAGCAGCCTCAGCCATTCCTCATGCAGGAGCTGATAAAGAGTTGTCTACACAAGGCAAACATCATTACAACCTGGGGGAAGGTGGTTGTGAGCTGGGAGGCTGCTCTGCTGTATTTCTCAATTTAGACAAGGAAGGAAATTGCTTGGGTGATTTACTGAGCCCTGCTGCTCCCCAGCAGCTGTTTAAATATTTGTGTGTTCC
This sequence comes from Ramphastos sulfuratus, assembly GCA_013399055.1. Taxonomy (NCBI): domain Eukaryota; kingdom Metazoa; phylum Chordata; class Aves; order Piciformes; family Ramphastidae; genus Ramphastos; species Ramphastos sulfuratus. Next base: position 77,099 of record WBNM01007921.1, read on the forward strand.
CCACAGCTCCCACGGAGGACCCTGGCACTTAGAGGAGCAGCCTGGAGGAGCAATCTGCCTGGCAGGAGTGCTGCAGCTCTCTGATCACACCTCCTGTTAGGCAAACACTTGCAGGTGCCCAGCTCCAACCTGACAACCCAGCTGCAGATCTCTGAATCAGAGAATTGTTTGGGTTGGAAAAGACCTCCAAGATCCTCCAGGCCAACATCAGCTCAGCACCACCATGGCCACCAAACCATGGCCCTTGGGTCACAGGGTTCTTGAACACCTCCAGGCATGGGGACTCCACCACCTCCCTGGGGAGCCTGTGCCAGTCCCTGACCACTCTTGCAGCAAAGAAAATTTTCCTCATCTCCAACCTCACCCTCCCCTGGCACAGCTTCAGGCCATTTCCTCTCCTCCTGATCCCAGCCCCACCTGGCTCCAGCCTCCTCTCAGGGAGCTGCAGAGAGCAATGAGCTCTCCCCTCAGCCTCCTTCTCCCCAGCCCCCTCAGCTGCTCCTCCCCAGCCCTATCCTCCAGACCCTTCCCCTGCTTTGTTGCCCTTCTCTGGACCTGCTCCAGCTCCTCAATGTCCTTCTTGGAGTGAGAGACCCAAAACCTAACCCAGGATTTGAGGTATGCCCTCACCAGTGCACAGCACAGGGGCACATATCAGGGAGATTGAAGGCTTCTAACAGAGCAAGGCAGAGCCAGAGAGGAGCAGCAGAAGCTTCACAGGCAGGGTCTTAAAACACAAACAAAAACCCCAAGCCCCTGTGCAATCGAGGAGGGAAAGCAGAGGCTGATGGCTCCTGAGTAATGCCAAGATAAAGCCCATTAATTCACCATCATAAGATAATGAAGACTGGGCATAATGAAGACTGATAACACAGCTTTTAGAGAGTTTATTCCACTGATTATGAAGAAAAACAACATGGAAATGAACAAGCTTTGAGATCTCATTAGTGGATAAATGAGCAGACCACTGCTGGGCTCTGCAGGGGGACTCAGGGCAGTGCTCGGGGACATCCCAGGCTCCCTGGACATGCCCTGGCCCAGTGTGCCCCTGGGGATGAAGCTTCCTGTGCATCTCTGCCTGTCAGCCCACAGCAAGAGTTGGTTGCACCAAACCCCAGCACATTGCAGCCTCAGCTTAGATCCCTGCGAGACCAGCCCTGAGCTGGCACCAAACACTGCCAGCCTGCAGCCACCAGCGTGCCCCAGCACCAGGGAGAGGTTCATTTGGTCTACCAGACAAAAGGTACAAACCTCAGAGCTCCTCTGCTGGTGTCCTTGCTCTCTGATTCTGCACAGCCACCTGCTTGTTTTCCCCTGCTATCTGCCTGGGTTTCATCTTCATTTACTCTGCCTAGCGAAAGGCTGCACCAAGAAACTTTCAAAGACACCAAAAGAGGCTTTTAAGAGCACGAGAAGTGTTGCAAAAATTGCATCAAAGGCAAAAATAAAGTGGGGGGAAAAGAAATCTCACTTAAATACAACAGATTGACACAAAGGCAAACCAAAGCAGGTCCCTGCAGGAGCCAAGGCAGAGGCAGGTAACATCACCTTCATTTCCATGCAGCTTGCAGCGCTCGCAGCAGAAACTCCTCACAAACATCAGAGCACATCAAAAGCTGCTCTGATAACAGATCCCTGCTCTGCCTCTAACACATGGGCACAGCAATGGAGTTGTACATCCCTGCTTTAGGGCTGAACAGGCTTCTTGAGGAGCAGGGTTTAATGTCTCTTCTCCGAGCAGTAACTCCCGACAGAGGTCCAGGATTTGTTGGCCCCGGCGCTGCCGCTGGGTTTTGTAAGCCACACAGTGCTAAGGTGGGCACAGCTGTGGTGCCAAGGTGAGTGTGGTGCAGCAGGCTTCCTGTGCAACCACCTGGCAAAGCCCCTCTGGAATGGCAGACCCACTGCAGGTGTTGAGCTGAGCAGAAGCATTCAGTCTGCACCCCAGGGTCTGAATATCCCAAACTCTTGCTCTCCTCCTCAGGAGGGGACACAAACGTTGGGGTCTGCCCCACAAACACTCAGCACTTAGCTTTCAGTGAGGTTTGCCACAAAGTGCCACTTTGTGCTGGCACTCAAGTGCTGAGGGCACTCTTCAGAGCTGTAAGCTCTGCACAGGTCAGCTCAGCATCTCCAGGAATGGCAAACTGTGCCATCAGGGCCCTCACTCTGAACACCTTGTGCCATGTGGCTGTGACTGCCCAGTGACTGGAACAGCTTAATGAAAATCAGCTTGGAGGGGCTGACTCCAGCTTTTGGCAACTGCTAGGGAGAAGCTAACTCAGTTACATTCCATTTCAGGGGCCAGCAGTCCACCTCTTGGCATCAGAGACAGCTCAGAGCCAAATTCCTTGTTAAGGATATGCTTTGCACCAGCTGCATGCCACCAGACATGGAGAGGGAGAGGGGAGTGGTGGAAGTGCACCTGCAATAAATGCTCTGGCAGCCCAGAAGGTCCCTTCTGACCCAACACATTCTATGACTCTAAACCCACTGCCAGGTGAGCACAGACCAAGAGCAGCCCCCCAAGAGCAGCTGATACAAGAGAAGTGCCTTTGCACCATCCCTGGAAGTTTTTACGGCCAGGTTGGATGTGACTCTGAGCAACCTGACGTGGTGTGAGGTGTCCCTGCCCACAGCAGGGGGGTTGGAGCTGAATGATCTTTGAGGTCCCTTCCAGCCCTGACAATTCTGTGCTTCAGCCAAAGGGCATCTGAGACCTTGGGGTGCATCAGGCCCTTGGTCCAGCCCCAGCACACCCCAGCATGGGCTGCCCTTGTCCTGAGCCTCGGTGCCAAGGTTCAACCTGCTGCTCCCACGCACCACAAACACCTTCAAGGTTCATTTTCCCTGTAGCACAATCGAGGAGCACTGGAGGATGAAGCACTGAATTCAGCAACTTGGATTTTTCCAGTCAAGAGGAAAGAAAAACCAATTGTGGTCCTTGATCCAATTTACTCTCAAGGGCCTTAATCACCTTTCCCAGAATTAACAGCTTCTGAAAGCTCCATCCTGGAGCAGCAGAGAAGTGGCAGCTGAGCACGGGCACAGATGCCAACCACTGGCCAAAGCCCACTGAATTTCCTGCCTTTGCTGTTGTGATTTACTTGTGGCTTTTGCTGCTGTCACTCCCCCACAGATTAACATCTCATGTAACACTTCCTGGTTTCTTCTGTTGTTTAATTTGTCTTGCAATAAAAAGAAGAAAAAGCCTCTGCTAGTAATGGATGTGCTGTCAGCAGCCCTGGCACTGCCCTCGCCAACAGCGGCTGGAGAAACGCAAACTCCTCCTCTGCAAGTGCCTGATCCCAGCACCAGCAGCAGGATGGATGCCTGAGCTTGTCCCACGAGTGCAAGGTCTCCTCCTCCTGCTTTCAGTGCTGGTGCTTGGGGCACAGGAGCCCAGAGCAGCCTCCCAGCACTGCTGGCTGCCAGGAGGGAAGGGGCAGCTGGTGGAGCAGCCCTGTGCTGCCAGCTCTCCCCAGGGAACACCCAGCAGGGACTCCTGCTCCATCAGGACCCTGTGCAGCCCACCCAGAGCCTGCTGCAAGAGGCCAAATCTGCAGCTGCAAGACCTGCAGCCTCACCCAGTACCAGCACCTCAGCTTGCAGCTTCTCCTGCAGCCCCAGCAGAGGAGGGACAGGGCCCTTGCCAGGAAGTGATGCCACAGAGCCTGGGCAGACCTGTGCCCCAGAGGTGATGGGGACAGTGTTCCTGTGCACAAAGAGCTTGCTACAAGCTTCATAGATACACAGAACTGTTGGGGTTGGAAAAGGCCTCTGAGATCATCCAGTCCAACCCCACCATGGCCACCAAACCCTGGCCCCAAGTGCCATGGCCACAGCTTTCTTGAACACCTCCAGGGCTGGGGGACTCCACCACCTCCCTGGGCAGCCTGTGCCAGTCCCTGACCACTCTTACAGCCACGAAAATTTTCCTTATCTCCAACCTAACCCTTCCCTGGCACAATCTGAGGCCATTTCCTCTCCTTCTATCACCTGACACTTTAGAGAAGAGCCCAACCCCACCTCACTGCAACATCCCTGCAGGGAGCTGCAGGCACCAGGGAGGTCTCCCCTCAGCCCTCCCCTCCCCAGGATGCAGAGGCCACTGCCAGTTTTTCCTGTTCTCCTGCCAGACCAAAGATGCTCCCTGTCCTTCACCTGTGCTGCACATCTGCCAGCTCTGCCACACTTCACCTTCCCTGCAATCCTGGTCTGGTTTGGAGTTTTTTTCTGCCATCTCCCTGCTGCCTCCATTCCTGAAAAGCCTCTCCAGAGTCAGTTTGCTTCTGCATGCAGCCCCTGATGCGTTTGGCCACGCTTTATTGCAGCCCTGCAAATCGGAACAAGATTGTGTGTGGCATGAGCCAGGGAGCAGGAGAGATCCTGCACGTGGCAGCTGCATGTGCCCAACACAGAGAGGGCAGCAGGCAGGAGATGGAGCCTCAGAGCACACCAGCCAAGCCCAGCACCCCAAAAAGCCAACTCCACATGACTTGTTCATAGAACCATAGAATGGGTTGGGTTGGAAGGGACCTTTGAGATTGTCCAGTGCCAACACCGTGGGCAGGGGCACCTCCCACCAGCTCAGGTGGCTCAAGGTCTCATCCAGCCTGGCCTTGAACACCTCCAGGGAGGTCGTGGGGCACAGAAACCCCCAATGTGATATTTGATCTTTGATCACATTGGGTGATTCTGTGCTCCACGACCTCCCTGGGTAACCTGTGCCAGCCTCTCCCCATCCTCACTCAAGAATTTCTTCCTCAATCTCCTCTCTCCCAGCCCAAAGCCATTGCCCCTCCTCCTGTCACTACAAGCCCTCTTTCTTCAGCTGTGGGAGCAAGATGTCTCCAGAGATGTCTCCCAAATTCCCCTGAGGCTCAGCAGCAGCCCAATGTTTCCACCTCCTCACCAGCATCACCAAGGTACTGCTCATACAGAGCAGAACCAAGCAGGGAGGATTAAAAAAAAAAAACCAAAACGATGAACATGGCAGGGAAAAAAACAGTGTCCAACGGCCAGAGGGAAGCCAGAGGGCTGGATGCTGCCTTCCAGGCAGAGCAGCAGCAAGGCCAAGCCTCTGCCTCTCCCCCAGCCAGCACCGCACAGCACAGTCCTGGTACCCAGACACGGAGCTCGTTGGCGGCAGCGAACTCCAGCCGGTGCCTTTCTGACCTCCTGCCCGTCTGAGGTGGGAACAAAGGGGCCAGGCGAGGAAATCAGAAGCACGTAGATTGCGAGAGCAAAGGAAAGACCTCTGCGTGCAGCAGAGAGCAAAGCCTCTGTGCCACGAACCGCCTCGGCGCGGGGGGTGAAGGAAGGATGCTGCCAGGTTCAGGGGGGGTTGCGCTGCGGTTGTGAGTGGCACCAGCCCTGCCCTACCAGTGCCTGTATCCAGTTAGGCACGCGAACGGGTCTAATTATTCAGCCTCCATTGTGTGGCAAGGATTTAATTGCAAACATGTGCTGACTGGAATAAAAATACATCTTAAAGAGGAGATTGATATGTTGTGACTGATGTAATAAAGTTTGGAGGAGCCGAAGGAAGAGCAGCCACAGCTCCTGCCTCCGGGTATCAACCCTGCACACCCCGGGACAGGCTCTGGCACTCACTCCAGCACAGCTGCGTGGCACAGCTCAGCCCCCCGGCAGCAGGGATGGTCCAGAACCCTCCTGAAAGAAAGGGTTCAAGCAGAGCCGTGCAGGCTTGGCAGAGGCTGTGCTGAGCTGGAGGGGATGGTGCGGTCAGATGGCTCGCGGGGGGAACTCTCCTGTCCCGGGCTGCAGAGCTGATGCTGTCCCTTGGCCTGGGACACCTCTGCTGCTGGCACCTCCCTGCAGAAGCAGATGCACCTGGACTAAGCCCACCCCAAGCCCCACCCTGGGGAGGAAGCCTGGTCCGACACGGGCTGGCGCAAAGCCCTGGCACCCACTCCTTTCCCGCCTGTGTGCCTCCCCTTTCCAATCCCCCCACTACTCTCCTCTCCACGCCGGTTCCCACCCTGCCACCCACGGATGAGTTTTGGCAGCCTTCAGCGTGCCCCTAGCCACAAGCACGGTGCTGCCCCAGTCCCTCCCGGGGATCCCCACTGGCCAAGGACCCTGCAGTCCCGCGGAGCCCCCTGCCTGGGGTCGGGGCGTCGGGAGCAGGGGCGCAGCGCGGCAGCCGCGGGCTGGCACGCCGTGGCGCTGGGGTTCCCATGTGATGCTGCTGGTCGCCATGGAAACGGTGATTTCTCACAAAAAAGATGCATAAATATTCCCCGAGTCTCCCCGGAGCCAGACCACGCTGCCAGCCCTGTGGCACCCCAAAAGTCAGGAGGTTGCTGCTGCCCTGCCCCAGTGGCTGGGAGCTGATGCCAGGGGAGAAGGCAGCGAGCGGCTCCCGTGCAGCCTCTCTCTGCAATGCCAATCAGGACACCACATTTATTTTTGGATAAGCAGGACCTACTTTTTCCTGTGGCTCCCTAATAATGTACAAAACAGTAGGAAGCAAGTGGAGCTGAATCCCGTGCCCGCAGCTCCCAGCCTCTGGTGCTTTGCATAATCAGGGCTTGTCATTCTCCATCAGTTTCAGCTCAGACACCCAAGAGGCAAAGCCATGTAAGGTGGCAACGAGCTTAGAAGAAGCCTTCAAGAACAAATCTGCCCATCACTGCTGGGGGATTATTTTAATGCTGGATGCCATGATGCAAGCCTGCACAGCGCCCGAGCTGCCTGAGCTGCAGCAGCTCCTTCCAAACCCAGCCTCAGCCTCAGCCTCAGCTGTGCTGACCCCGGAGCGGTTCCATGTCACTGCCTGCTCGCCGGCAGCACCGAACGCTCCCTGCCCGGCAAAGGGTAATGAAGTTAACACCAGCAGAAGGAGAGATCCTCCTGGTTATCCTCACTGCCATTCCGGCTCCCATAGGTGGGATAAGCTCCTCTCCCTTCCCTGGGACTGTCCCGGGATGAGCTCCTCTACCCTTCTTGGGACAGTCCCAGAATGAGCTCCTCTGTTCTCCCTGGGACAGTCCCAGAATGAGCTCCTCTGTTCTCCCTGGGACAGTCCCGGGGTGCCCTCCTCTCCCCTCCCTGGGACAGTCCCGGGGTGCCCTCCTCTCCCCTCCCTGGGACAGTCCCGGGATGCCCTCCTCTCCCCTCCCTGGGACAGTCACGGGATGCCCTCCTCTCCCCTCCCTGGGACAGTCCCGGGGTGCCCTCCTCTCCCCTCCCTGGGACACATCAGTGACACATGGGACAGTGGCCAGCCCAAGCTGCCTCACCGAGTGCCACCCGGTGAGGATTATTCACAGTCCAAGCCCGGGCAGGAACCTTCCCTGCCTGTAATGATTGATGGACTCCGCTCCTTCAGCTACAGCTCCCCTGCCGCGGCAGAGCTTTTTGTCATCAATGAAATGATTTAGAAGCCAGACCCCGGGAATGCAGATGCCTTGTAGCAGAGTGCCCTGGTTAGCACGGAGCCAAAGCCCTGGCCTGATTTGACTGCACACCCAAATTCCACAGCCCCTAACGGGTATCAGCAGACTTCATTAAACTTCTTCCATATCATTCTGTCATCTGTCAATTAGCTTTGTGTGCAGCAGCAAACAGCAAGGAGCTTTATCTTAACTAAAACACAACACATTTCCATCCCTCCTGCAGCCTTTGCCCATTCTTGATTTTTAAAAGGAAAAAAAAAAAAATAAAAAAAAGGAAAAGGAAAAGAAAAGCAAACCAGAGCCTTTTGGTTTGCATTTGTCCTCTCCTAAGAAGCAGGAGCATCTCCCATGGAGCAGAGGTGTGCTGCACTTTGAAGTTTTATGTCAGACCTGCCTTGTATTTTGGAAGCATTTCAGCAAAGCACTCAGAAATTCATCCTTCAGTTTCCCCTCTGGCAAAACCAAAACAAACCAAAAAAAGCCAAGAATCCACAGCTCTGCTCTGTCCCTTACCAAGAGATGAGAGCTGGAGGCTGCAAGTCACCCTTCAGCCATGGCCATCTGCCTTCCTTCCTAGCTAGAGGTAAGAGAAAGCTGAAAAATGCTTTTTGTTTGTTCTGATAGCTCTGAAAAACTCCCAACCCTGTGCTTTATCAGGGGTGGGGAAATCTTTCTGCCTCATGTACACACAGACCCAAAACTTCTGAGAAGCTGCAGACTGCTCCAGCAAAGCCAACTGCAGGCACATCTCAGCCACACTTACCAGAAGCAGAGGCAGAGACCTGAGGAGGGGGAGAGGATTCCAGAGAAGCAGGAGAGCAACCATCAGGCAACACCAAGTTCCCTGTTTAAGGCATCTCCTGCTACAGCCAGAATCAGGTGGGAATCAAACATCCCTAACACAGGACTTAATCCTGAGAAGGCTGAAAGTGAGAGAGTTCACCACGACCTGCACCAGCTGGCAGAGAGGAGAGCGACCAACCCAGTCCACCCTTCAGCAGAGCTTGCTCATCTGGCAAAGCCTGAGCCCCCCCGACCAGCCTGAGCCCCGCCCCGACCAGCCTGAGCCCCCCCCCCCAACCAGCCTGCACTGCAGAGACTGAGACACTCCTGGAGAGCTCCATAAATCCAGATTAGCAAAGTGTAGACAGCACCAGGAGCTTGGGTTCCCTCCTGCAGTAGCATTTCTTGCCCAGTGCCAGAGTTCTTCAAGCCTTGTCCAAGCTCTGCCCCACCCCTCAAATGGGGGAATCCCCCAGGAGCCCCCAGCCTGTGCCCCAGCAGAGGGCAAGGGCAGCAGCACAGAGTGCAGGGCACCCTGTGCCCTGTTGCTGGCACGACAGTCCAAGTGCCTGACAGTCACAGGACCACAGGATGCACGGGGCTGGAAGGGACCCTCAGAGCTCATCTCGTTCAACCCCCTGCAGTCAGCAAGGACCAGATCAGATCACTCAGGCCCCCATCAAGCCTGGCTTTGAAAGGCTCCAGGGCTGGGGCCTCCACCACATCTCTGGGTAACCTGTTCCAGCATTCCACCACCCTCCTCGTGAGCAGCTTCCTCCTTTCAGAGAGAATTCCTCCAGTCAAAGAGAGACAATAACAGGTCCCCACACCCTGCATGGTTCCTGCACTGCCAGACTCCTGTGTACTACAGCCACGTGCTGGAAAATTAGGCAGATTAATTACTGCTCCAATTAGTGGTATCAGGAAACATCTCTGGCAGGAATATTGTCAGAAGCTTGTCTAAAGGCTCAGGATTTTCCAACCAGCAGCTGGATCCACAGTTGGCATCTCCACACTTCCACCACTGACACTGCAGGATGGGAAGCACCAAACTGATTTGCCCTGCAGCCAAGAGGAGCCCTGGGCTTGCCCTGCCAGGTGCTGGCACTGCAGCCAAGACTCTGGGAAGCTCAGAGGGGTGCAAGTGTGCATGCAGAAAGCATCATCTGCTGCATGGTTATGGCTGAGAGCAGGTGAAGCTCACCTGGGGTCCAGCCCAGCTCTAGCCATGGGGACACAAACTCTAGCCCTGAGCACCATGCACAGCCTGGGCTGGTCACCGCCAACCACAGAGAACCTGTGAAGAACCACACCAGGAAATGTTTGCCCATGAGCACAGTCAGGCACTGGAATCATCTCCCAAGGGCAGCAGTGGAGTCCCCTCCACTGGGCAGGGTAAGCCTCAGCCTGGCAGCTGGGCCTGCTCGCTGCAGATCTGATGTCACTTAGCAAGGCTGGAGCAGAGCATCCCTGGGGTCCCTCCCAACCTGGCAGTCTGGGATTCTGTGATCTGCTGCCACCTCACTCCTGTGAGAGCTGCCATGGAACCTGCTCAGCCATGGGCATGAACCCCTCAACACAGGTTTCTTGCATGGTGGGAAGGCAAACTCCTGTTAACCACTCCAGACTCCCACCAGCTCACCAAGAGCCTGTGGGCACATCCATGGACCCCAGAGCATTTCAAGGCATGGGTGAGCTGGGCAGCACCTCCACACAGTGGGACCAAAGCCCAGGCTGACCATGCTGCACCCACCTCCTGCCAGTCCAAACACTTCAGCCCTGCACAGAGGCCACAAAGTTTCTGCCTCTCCTCCTTGCACCACCTGCTCACTGGTGCTTGTGTTTCAGATCTGAGAGGAGCTGGCACAGCACCCCCTGCACCAGGGGGTCTGACCCATTACTGTAGGGCTGCAGAAGCAGTGGGTGCTGAGTTCTGCCCTGCTCCTGGGGTTTGTGACAAGCCTCTCTGGGTGCTGCCCCTCCAGTGCTTGGAGCCTTTCCCATTTCCTTCCTGGGATCTGGAAGCCAGAGTGTGCCTCACATCCAGAGCTAACTGCTGGGTGTCACAGCTGGGGCTGGATCCCTCAAGACAGCTTTAAACACCACTTTGCCACCAAGGCCACCCACGGGGGTTTGAGTGGCTGCATCCAATTCAGGAGCAGATTTGAGCTCCCAGTGCAGTTCTCTGCACCTCTTCCTGCTGCTGCCATGCATGGAGCTTCATCACATCCAGCTCATGGGCTCTGGGGCCCTTGTTCAGGTAACCCATGTGGCACCCACACAGCTAACATGTGTGTGATAAGCAGACAGGTCCCTGGGGGAGACCTCTGAGGCACCTCATGGAATCACAGAGTGCCAGGGGCTGGAAGGGACCTCCAAAGCTCCTCCAGTCCAACCCCTGCCAGAGCAGATCACACAGAACACATCCAGGCAGGGTTTGAATCTCTCCAGAGAGGGAGACTCCACAGCCCCCCTGGGCAGCCTGTGCCAGGGCTCTGCCACCCTCACAGGGAAAAAATTCCTCCTCATGTTTACATGAAACTTCCTCTGCCTCAGCTTGCAGCNAGCACAGTTTGGTGTCATCAACAGAGGCTGAAATATTGGAAAGGTTTATTTACAGGTGGGACATGGTTCATGGCCATGGTGGGGTTAGGATGATGGACTTGGAGAGCTTCTCCAGCCCAAACTATTCCATGAATCTGTGCTCCCCTTCCTGGGGGATTTGTTTCACCAACAAACACACATTGGTAAGAAGCAGGTCCAAGTTTAACTACATCTTCTACTCCATTTCCCCTTCCACAAGGCCAAATAAATGCCTTCCTGCTTTGGAATGGAGCAACACTCTGCTCCCCTATGGCATTTCAAACAAAGCTCCTTGAAAGCCCTTTCTGAAGCTCCTCAGTTGTATTTCCAGACCTGCTCCTGCTCTGTGCTCTGGAGAAATGGATTAAAGAAGCCCTTTGAAGTGCTGCTGCCCATGAGCTGCTCTGGGGCGAGCTCAGCTTGGCTTTCTGTCATGCCCTGGCAGCAGGACAGCAGCACCACTCACCTTACAGAGTCATGGAAGTGTTGTGGGTGGAAAAGCCCTCCAAGATCATCCAGTCCAGCCAGCAACCTAACACCACCACAGCCATGTCCCCAAATTCCATGGCCACATCTTCCTTGCACACCTCCAGGCATGGGGACTCCACCACCTCCCTGGGCAGCCTGTGCCAGTCCCTGACCACTCTTGCAGCAAAGACATTTTTCCTCATCTCCAACTTAACCCTCCCCTGGCACAATTTCAGGCCATTTCCTCTCCTTCTATCACCTGATCCTAGGGAGAAGAGCCCAACCCCCACCTGGCTCCAACCTCCCCTCAGGGAGCTGCAGAGAGCAATGAGCTCTGCCCTCAGCCTCCTCTTCTCCAGGCTGCACACCCCCAGCTCCCTCAGCTGCTCCTCCCCAGCCCTGCTGTCCAGAGCCTTCCCCAGCCAGTGCCCACCTGCAGTGGCACTGCCCAGAGCACCAACCCTCCCTCCCTGCCTCCCAGCCCCCTGACTTGGTGCCACCAGATCTGCAAAGTCCTGACCCTCACACATGCACCAAACGCTGCTGAGGGCTGTGCCAAGGCCCCCTGCACAGGCTCTGCCACCCTGTCCCCCACCAGCACCTGAAGGGCCTAAAAGCTGTCACCCACTGCACAAGGACAGAGCTTTAATATTGAGAATGTTCATCTGCAGCCATTTCCAGTTAATGGAACACAGCAAACTGTGGAGAAAAATGGGAACATTACAGTAAAAACAACAACAAATTAAACCCTAATGCAATTAGAGAGCAATTAGGGAGCTGTCCTCTGGGAGCAGTTTGGAACTCTGGGTCTTTGTCAAAATCTGATCTCTCCTCAACTTTATTTCTTTCTAATTAATAAATGAAGAGGAGAGTGGCACATCCCCACCCCCCCAGCCCCCTGCAAAACGCCATCCCCTGCTCTGCAGGAGCAGAAGGTGGTGGCAGGTAGAAGTGTTCACACCTCTGAGCTGAGGAGAACTGCAGCTGTCAGCAGAACGAGGTGCAAAGGCAGGGAGAACAGAAATCACCTCCTGTGTCTGTGGCAAGGTGACCAGAAATGCAAAGACCCAAAAGCTCCTGTGCAAGAGCCAGGCACCAGCAGGCAGCACAGCAGCAGCTACCCTGGAAAACCATTTGTTATCTGCACACAGCTCCCACAAAGCTGTGCAGCTCCTCTTGACTTTTCAACTTACTCCTGCATGCACCACTTAACCCAGCTGCTGCAGAAAGGGGCAGGATGTCCTCTGGGCATTGGTCTCTGCTGCATCCTGGGCAGAGCATGAGGTACCTTCAGCACCCCACTGTGGCATGGGTGCCCACACCCTGCCCAAGCTCATCTCTCCATCACCCCAGCAAGTCTGGAAAGGAGTGCTTGGCATGTCCTTCCCTGGAGAGGACAGGGAATGTGGTGCCAAGAAAGTGCCCAATAAATTGCAGCAAAACAAAGGGGCAAGGAGGCACCATCCCATTGAGCCTTTCCAGTCTCAGGCACAAGCTGCCTGAAGGTCACAGCTGCAAACCCAGCATGGCAAAGCCTGGATCCCTCCAACCCTCCTTCAGGGGACACAGCCAGAGTGCACACTGCAGAAAAGATGGCATGGCCTGCAGAGAGCCTTCCTGCTCGGGTCCTGGAGCTGCTGCTGGGGACAGCTCCATCTGCACTACCCAACCCCAGAACTTCTCAGCAAGGGCTGCTTTTCACACTTTGAAAGGAATCACAAAGCTTCCATATGTCCTGCTGCCTGCTGTCAGGGAGATGAGTCCCTCTGCCTTCAGTCAAGAAGGCACCTGTGCAGTGGAGGGAGGTGGCAGCCCTGACCTTCTTCCATTTCTAGACCCAAACCCACCCTTGGGAACACCAGAGGCCCCAGTTTGGCCCAGAAATTGGCCCAGTTCCGATCTCTCAAACCAGTTTTGCATCTCAAGTCACACCTCCTTCCTTGGGAGCTTAACCCAGATAAAGTGAGGCACCCAGATCTGACAGCACCCAGGCCAGCTGGGGCAAGGACCAGCCAGGGCCAGCCACAGCTTCTTTGTTTCTTGGTGGGCTTGGGAATTTTTCCTCCCCACAACTGCAAAACTCCTGCAANAGCACAGTTTGGTGTCATCAACAGAGGCTGAAATATTGGAAAGGTTTATTTACAGGTGGGACATGGTTCATGGCCATGGTGGGGTTAGGATGATGGACTTGGAGAGCTTCTCCAGCCCAAACTATTCCATGAATCTGTGCTCCCCTTCCTGGGGGATTTGTTTCACCAACAAACACACATTGGTAAGAAGCAGGTCCAAGCTTAACTACATCTTCTACTCCATTTCCCCTTCCACAAGGCCAAATAAATGCCTTCCTGCTTTGGAATGGAGCAACACTCTGCTCCCCTATGGCATTTCAAACAAAGCTCCTTGAAAGCCCTTTCTGAAGCTCCTCAGTTGTATTTCCAGACCTGCTCCTGCTCTGTGCTCTGGAGAAATGGATTAAAGAAGCCCTTTGAAGTGCTGCTGCCCATGAGCTGCTCTGGGGCGAGCTCAGCTTGGCTTTCTGTCATGCCCTGGCAGCAGGACAGCAGCACCACTCACCTTACAGAGTCATGGAAGTGTTGTGGGTGGAAAAGCCCTCCAAGATCATCCAGTCCAGCCAGCAACCTAACACCACCACAGCCATGTCCCCAAATTCCATGGCCACATCTTCCTTGCACACCTCCAGGCATGGGGACTCCACCACCTCCCTGGGCAGCCTGTGCCAGTCCCTGACCACTCTTGCAGCAAAGACATTTTTCCTCATCTCCAACTTAACCCTCCCCTGGCACAATTTCAGGCCATTTCCTCTCCTTCTATCACCTGATCCTAGGGAGAAGAGCCCAACCCCCACCTGGCTCCAACCTCCCCTCAGGGAGCTGCAGAGAGCAATGAGCTCTGCCCTCAGCCTCCTCTTCTCCAGGCTGCACACCCCCAGCTCCCTCAGCTGCTCCTCCCCAGCCCTGCTCTCCAGAGCCTTCCCCAGCCAGTGCCCACCTGCAGTGGCACTGCCCAGAGCACCAACCCTCCCTCCCTGCCTCCCAGCCCCCTGACTTGGTGCCACCAGATCTGCAAAGTCCTGACCCTCACACATGCACCAAACGCTGCTGAGGGCTGTGCCAAGGCCCCCTGCACAGGCTCTGCCACCCTGTCCCCCACCAGCACCTGAAGGGCCTAAAAGCTGTCACCCACTGCACAAGGACAGAGCTTTAATATTGAGAATGTTCATCTGCAGCCATTTCCAGTTAATGGAACACAGCAAACTGTGGAGAAAAATGGGAACATTACAGTAAAAACAACAACAAATTAAACCCTAATGCAATTAGAGAGCAATTAGGGAGCTGTCCTCTGGGAGCAGTTTGGAACTCTGGGTCTTTGTCAAAATCTGATCTCTCCTCAACTTTATTTCTTTCTAATTAATAAATGAAGAGGAGAGTGGCACATCCCCACCCCCCCAGCCCCCTGCAAAACGCCATCCCCTGCTCTGCAGGAGCAGAAGGTGGTGGCAGGTAGAAGTGTTCACACCTCTGAGCTGAGGAGAACTGCAGCTGTCAGCAGAACGAGGTGCAAAGGCAGGGAGAACAGAAATCACCTCCTGTGTCTGTGGCAAGGTGACCAGAAATGCAAAGACCCAAAAGCTCCTGTGCAAGAGCCAGGCACCAGCAGGCAGCACAGCAGCAGCTACCCTGGAAAACCATTTGTTATCTGCACACAGCTCCCACAAAGCTGTGCAGCTCCTCTTGACTTTTCAACTTACTCCTGCATGCACCACTTAACCCAGCTGCTGCAGAAAGGGGCAGGATGTCCTCTGGGCATTGGTCTCTGCTGCATCCTGGGCAGAGCATGAGGTACCTTCAGCACCCCACTGTGGCATGGGTGCCCACACCCTGCCCAAGCTCATCTCTCCATCACCCCAGCAAGTCTGGAAAGGAGTGCTTGGCATGTCCTTCCCTGGAGAGGACAGGGAATGTGGTGCCAACAAAGTGCCCAATAAATTGCAGCAAAACAAAGGGGCAAGGAGGCACCATCCCATTGAGCCTTTCCAGTCTCAGGCACAAGCTGCCTGAAGGTCACAGCTGCAAACCCAGCATGGCAAAGCCTGGATCCCTCCAACCCTCCTTCAGGGGACACAGCCAGAGTGCACACTGCAGAAAAGATGGCATGGCCTGCAGAGAGCCTTCCTGCTCGGGTCCTGGAGCTGCTGCTGGGGACAGCTCCATCTGCACTACCCAACCCCAGAACTTCTCAGCAAGGGCTGCTTTTCACACTTTGAAAGGAATCACAAAGCTTCCATATGTCCTGCTGCCTGCTGTCAGGGAGATGAGTCCCTCTGCCTTCAGTCAAGAAGGCACCTGTGCAGTGGAGGGAGGTGGCAGCCCTGACCTTCTTCCATTTCTAGACCCAAACCCACCCTTGGGAACACCAGAGGCCCCAGTTTGGCCCAGAAATTGGCCCAGTTCCGATCTCTCAAACCAGTTTTGCATCTCAAGTCACACCTCCTTCCTTGGGAGCTTAACCCAGATAAAGTGAGGCACCCAGATCTGACAGCACCCAGGCCAGCTGGGGCAAGGACCAGCCAGGGCCAGCCACAGCTTCTTTGTTTCTTGGTGGGCTTGGGAATTTTTCCTCCCCACAACTGCAAAACTCCTGCAAAGAGGGATGAGAAAGCCATGTCTGGAGCAGCATGGCCTGGTGAATCACTGGGCATGAAGAAGGGGAGGTGAGTGGTGCAGTGCCACACAGCCAGCCATAAACCCCCCCAGAGGACACAAGTTGGGCTGCCCACGGGCAGAAGGTGGCAACTCAGCAAGGCTCAGCAAGGCTCAGCAAGGCTCAGCAAGGCTCAGCAAGGCTCAGCAAGGCTCAGCAAGGCTCAGCAAGGTTCAGCAGGGCTCAGCAAGGCTCAGCAAGGCTGCAGCAATCCCTGCACAAGTTGGAAGCACAAATAAACCAGACCCAGGTAAATCCCAGCAAAACCTCCACACACAGACACCTTTTCAAGAAGGGTTGGTGGAGACCTGTCCAGGGAATAGGATGTGCCCTACAGCACACCTGAGAATGCAGAAATGCAGCAGCACTCCACCTCCTCTGGGCTTTTCAGCACAGGAGAGGATAGAGAAGGGGAGAGAAGGCTGCAGGACGGAGGCTGGATGAGGCAGGGAGGCTGGATGAGGCAGGAAAGGTAAGGCAGTGCAACTCAGAGCCATGAGAAGTGACTCCTGCAACACTCACCCCCAAGTCAGTCAGGTGCAAACTGTTTAGGCAGAGACAAGGACTAATTCTTTGGAGTGAGTCAGAGTGGTCAGATAAAAATCAGCTGAGAGGGGTGGAAAGCAGCCCAAATTTTGGAAGAGTCCTGCCCCAGGATGTGGCCAGAAGACAGGATTCTCTCCAGGGAAAGGGATGCAGGAGGTGCTAGAGTGGGAACACTGGAATTAGGAGGTTTACAATGGACAGATCAACACTGCCCTGGGAGTAACAAAAGATTCCTTCTCTCCTGCTCCTGATAAAATTGGGGGGAAGACTCATTTTCACTCTAGAAAGCTGCTGTGCTGCCCCTCCCTCCTGTCCCTTCCTACAGCAGATGAGTCACTGTCTAGCACCTTGACAAAAAGATTTCTAGGAGGCATTTCGATCAAGTCCCTGCCATTCCCTGTCCCCCAGCAGTGCAAGGCGAGGAGAAGTGGCAGGAGACGCTCCGGGGCCGCTGTCCCTTCCCCGGGAACGCCGAAGGCCCCTGCTGCACATTCCCCTCTCCAGCAGCACCCCCAGCGCCCTGGGCTCGCCTCTGGCGGTCCCGGGGCAGTCGCTGGTGCTCTGCAGATGAGCTGCCCCTGCCCGTGCGAGAGCCAGCAGCAGGAGCTCAGGCAGGAACTGCAGGCTGCCGATTTCCAGAGGGCTGCTCCAGGCTTTGCAAACCTCACTCCTCGCCCAGCACTGCACACTAAGGTCACTTCAGCATCAGAGGAAGGCAAAAGGAGCCTGTGGCTGCCCAAGGAGCGGCAGCTGGGGCATGTTTAACACCCAGGAGCTGAGGAGACGCTGCCCGGGTCTGCTCTCACTAATTGCTGGGTGCAGATCACCAGCAGCTCCCTCGGCCCGAGGGTCAGTTGCTGGAGATCTTCTGTGCAGACCCAAACAGCAATCGCCTCGCTCCTGCTGCATAAGGGACAGCTTCTGCCTGGCTCTCAGGCCTATGGACGACTCCAGAGCAACATGTGGGGCTCGGTTGCCCTCCAGAGATGCCGACCAGCCCCACGGAGATGCCAGACTGATCCCAGACTGCTCCCCTTTGCTGCCGTACGGGCTGGCAGCTGCTTTCCCGCGGATGCTGCAGTGAGTCTGGCCAGAGCTGTCCCCAGGGACAGCAGCCCCAGTCCCCTGCGCTCGGCTGCTGCCCTGGAAAGGAGCTTTTGCTCCCTAAGAGATGCTGACTTGGGAAGTTCTCCAAACTTCCCAGACAAGAGCGAGGGCAGCCTTGTTTTCCTGCAGCCGCAGGCATCCCTGCTCGCATCCTGCCGGCACAAGCCGCTCCGGCTCCCACGCTGGCTGTGGGGATGTCTGTGCAGAGTTCCTCCAGGAGAAGCACCCCGAGATTCCCGAGCTGGGCTGCCTGCCGAGGGATGCTGGCCCCGAGGGGCCGGCTCGGCCCCCGGCTGGCTGCGGAGCTCAGCGAGAGCTCCTCCGGGGAAATATTCCAACAGGCACGGGGCTCGATCACTCACACAGCGTCTGCTGGGCACCACGGGCACTGGGCTGGCACAACCCGCACGGGGACCAGCTCCTACACAGGGTCCGGGCTGGCACAGTCCGCACAGGGACCAGTTCCCACCCCGGGTCCAGGCTGGCACAGCCCGCACAGGGACCAGTTCCCACCCCGGGTCCAGGCTGGCACAGCCTGCACAGGGACCAGTTCCCACCTCGGGTCCGGGCTGGCACAGCCCACACAGGCTCCGGTTCCCAGACACCGGGACCAGTTCCCATCCCGGGTCCAGGCCGGCACAGCCTCCACCGGAACCGGGCCGGGCCCCCACCGCCGGCTCTCCCCCGCAGCGGCGGCTGTGGTACCAGAACGGCTCCGGCAGCCCAGCCGCGCCCGGCCCCTGAGCCCGGGCAGCCTCCCGCCGCTCTCCCACCGCCGCTGCCGTGCAGCAGCTCGAATTTTCCCGGTAAACTTTCCTGCAACTCTCCCCAGCAGCTGCCCGCAGGCAGCGGGGCCGGGCGGTACCTTGCGCTGCGGCGGGGCCGGGCGGTGCGGGCAGCAGGGCGGCTCCAGCGATGCTGCCGGGGAAGGCGCACGCCGGGGCTGCCAGCGCCGATCTCCTCCTCCTCCTCCCCACCAGCTCCTCCAGCAGCAGCCCAGGCCGACTGTGCTGGGAAGGCGCTGGGCGATGCTCGGCTGCGCTCCAGCTCCACCTCCCAGCAGCAGCGATTGGCTCCGCNGGGTCCAGGCTGGCACAGCCTGCACAGGGACCAGTTCCCACCTCGGGTCCGGGCTGGCACAGCCCGCAGCGGGACCAGTTCCCACCCCGGGTCCAGGCTGGCACAGCCTGCACAGGGACCAGTTCCCACCTCGGGTCCGGGCTGGCACAGCCCACACAGGCTCCGGTTCCCAGACACCGGGACCAGTTCCCATCCCGGGTCCAGGCCGGCACAGCCTCCACCGGAACCGGGCCGGGCCCCCACCGCCGGCTCTCCCCCGCAGCGGCGGCTGTGGTACCAGAACGGCTCCGGCAGCCCAGCCGCGCCCGGCCCCTGAGCCCGGGCAGCCTCCCGCCGCTCTCCCACCGCCGCTGCCGTGCAGCAGCTCGAATTTTCCCGGTAAACTTTCCTGCAACTCTCCCCAGCAGCTGCCCGCAGGCAGCGGGGCCGGGCGGTACCTTGCGCTGCGGCGGGGCCGGGCGGTGCGGGCAGCAGGGCGGCTCCAGCGATGCTGCCGGGGAAGGCGCACGCCGGGGCTGCCAGCGCCGATCTCCTCCTCCTCCTCCCCACCAGCTCCTCCAGCAGCAGCCCAGGCCGACTGTGCTGGGAAGGCGCTGGGCGATGCTCGGCTGCGCTCCAGCTCCACCTCCCAGCAGCAGCGATTGGCTCCGCCGAGCTCTGCAAGGCTGCACTGGTCCCAGCAGCCTCCCTCCGCATCCAGCTCCCACTAACAGCAGGAGCTTCCCCAGCACCAATTCCCANCCCGGGTCCAGGCCGGCACAGCCTCCACCGGAACCGGGCCGGGCCCCCACCGCCGGCTCTCCCCCGCAGCGGCGGCTGCGGTACCAGAACGGCTCCGGCAGCCCAGCCGCGCCCGGCCCCTGAGCCCGGGCAGCCTCCCGCCGCTCTCCCACCGCCGCTGCCGTGCAGCAGCTCGAATTTTCCCGGTAAACTTTCCTGCAACTCTCCCCAGCAGCTGCCCGCAGGCAGCGGGGCCGGGCGGTACCTTGCGCTGCGGCGGGGCCGGGCGGTGCGGGCAGCAGGGCGGCTCCAGCGATGCTGCCGGGGAAGGCGCACGCCGGGGCTGCCAGCGCCGATCTCCTCCTCCTCCTCCTCCCCACCAGCTCCTCCAGCAGCAGCCCAGGCCGACTGTGCTGGGAAGGCGCTGGGCGATGCTCGGCTGCGCTCCAGCTCCACCTCCCAGCAGCAGCGATTGGCTCCGCCGAGCTCTGCAAGGCTGCACTGGTCCCAGCAGCCTCCCTCCGCATCCAGCTCCCACTAACAGCAGGAGCTTCCCCAGCACCAATTCCCACGGCCCGAGACGGGTCCTGGGCTGGGGCAGGCTTGGCATGGCAGAGGATGGCAGAGATATCCGACACGAGCCCAGCGCAGAGCACCCCAAACAGGTTTTCTAAGGATGTGCAGATCTGACGTGCAGGGCAGAGGCTGTGAAGGATATCCCAGGCTCCAGGGTATGCACTTCCAGATCCGTGCTTTTGCAGGTGGCACACTTATTTTAATACCCTGGATTTATGGGGCACATTGCTGGGCAATGCAGGCACCCACGGAGGGAGAGCAGCAGCCCCACAGGGGCGGAGGGCAGGAGGAGTTCTCAGGAGAGAAGAAATTAAAAATAGAAATCAGAAAAAATTCTGGTGGGGAGACACTGGCACAGGTTGTCCAGGGAGGCTGTGGGTGCCCCCTCCCTGGAGGTGGTTAAGGCCAGGTTGGATGAGGCCTTGACCAGCCTGGGCTAGTGGCAGGTGTCCCTGCCCATGGCAGGGGGCTTGGGACTGCATGAACTGCTTGGTACTGTGGAATTTTCTGCTCCACCTTTGCTGAACTGGCAGAACCTCCCCTGCCAGCTCAGGAGCTTTGCTACCTGCAGGTTAGGTAAGAAACAGGGAGGTGATGGAACAGAGAGAGGTTGTGCTCCCAGCCCTGCAGGTGACATTTCCAGCCTGTGATTCACAGGCAGACAAGGAGCAGGGCAGTGAATCTGGCTCTGCTCACCTCCCTCTGTTCCCAGCAGCAGCAGGGATGAGGGCACAGCTCTCTGCAGGGGAGAGAGAGCTCCAAAGCCTTTGCAACTCAAGGCACCAGGAGGTTGACTCTGGAGGGAAAGGGGACACTTGTCTCATGCTGAGATGTGGAATGGCTCCTTCACACCTTCACTTCCAAAGCCAGGTGAAACCAAGCATGCTTCCTTCTCCCACTGTGTGCTCAGCTCTGCCCTGCAGACACCTCCCAGCAGCAGGGCACTGCCCAGGGACATCCCTGAGCGTGAAGGAGCTCACAAGCAGCTTAGAGAAATGCTAACAAGCACTGGGGGCTCAGTGTCCTCTCCAGAGTAGAGAAATAAATTCTAGTCTCACACTGCTTACCCAGGCCACCAAGGTGATAAAAATCCAAAGGGCTCCCTCCCTTCCAGAAAAATGCTGCCTTGATGTTCCTCTGGAAAGGCCCCTCAGAAATGCCCAGGAGTAAGCTGGAGCTGTGGGCAGCCCTGACCCACACAGGACCCTCTCCACAGCAGAAGGACCCTGTCCTGCCCTGCTAGGGGTGCTTCCTTCACAGCACTGTGGGGAGGTCCCTGAGCAGGCTGAGAACTGGCCCTGGCAGGTGGCAGAGTCCCTGCCCACCCCTGGCTGCACAGCCACCTTCACAGCTCTTCAAAATTGCCAAACAAGAGCCCACTCCTTACAGATGCCATGAGCTGTGGCTGTGCCAGCCTCAGGAGGTGCCTCCAAGAACAGCTGATCAAAACGATTAGAGGCCTCTCCCTTCCCTCACGGAGGAGCTCTGCTGTCTAGGTACTACCTTGGCCAGAGCCTGATGGAAATCCTGGATCTTCAGGTAACAGGGATAAGAGAACAGCCAAGCCCAGGTGGTGCCCCTGGGTGCCAGGTCCCCAGGCACTTAGCAGTCAGGGGTAGCTGAGGGCCACTAAGAGGTTGTGCCTGGAGCACCTTTGATAAGTGAGTCTGTTTGGTTTATTTCTATTAAATCCACCTTGCAGAGAGTCTGAGGAATTCCTCCTAGTGCCAAGTAGCTGCCTGAGCCACAGAGTGCTGCTGCACTCCTGCTGCTGGGTGCGTGGAGCCTCACCCCAGTGCTGAAACGGACTTTAAATCACCTCCTATCAGGCAGAAATTAGAGAGGAGAGAAAAGGCTCCAGCAGCAATTTTTCCATTTCCAGCTTAATCTGTCTGACAGCAGCTGGGTTTTTTTTTTTTTTGGTTTTGTTTTTTTTTTTTTTTTTTTTCCCCCCAACTTACCT
>WBNM01007921.1:99140-119297 GCA_013399055.1 Ramphastos sulfuratus
AAAAAAAAAAAGCAGCCAACTTCTAAGGAGCATTTGAGCCTTGCTTCTAAGCCTCCAAAACTGACACAAACTCCTTAGAGCTGCCACCTGCAGCCTCAGATACTTCAGTGCTAAGAAGGGCACATCAGACAATGTTTGCAGTGCTGCAGCTGCCATCCAGGGAAGAGATTTCTGAAATCTCTTCCTCAGTTTTGGGGTTTTTTTCCCTTTTTTTTAGGCTTATATAATTCCCAGCAGCAGCTTCCACCCTGCCTTGTAACAGCAGCACCAGCGCAAGAAATGTTGGAGATCACTTTGCAAATTAACAAATCCTTTGGCATTTTCCAAGGTGCAGCCTCTCTCCCCTGCCTCTCACAGACTGCTGCTGCCTGTCTTTGCACAGGGAGCAGGAACCTTTCCTCTCCCTAGGGATGCAAACTCCCCGAGGTCTCCTCAAGAGCCTGGCAATGTCCCCGTGGTGCCAGCTCGGAGTGTCAGTGTGGCACAGAGCCGGAGGCCCACACAAGGCTCCCCAGACTAAAATGCCTGCGAGCAGAACTCTCTTTTGCAGAGAAATAATGGCAAGAATGAGTGATTCATTCCTGCCCTCCTCTGTGCCAAGCAAACAGGCTGCCCTGTGGCCCTCTCACATAGACTTGGGCAGCCTTGGCTTTCAGCAAAGCACAGCACTGGAAAATTCAGCTCTCGCTTCATCCCAGCCCCCTGCCAGGGCTCAGGAATGTGTTTACTGGTCCTGAGCTGGGATAACTTTGGAACAACCTGAAACACATCAAAACAAGAGCTGTAAAGCAGCAGCCGTGATTGATTAATCACAGTAGTGAAGCTGAAGGGTTTGATCATTTTCTAAGGCTCTTTAACATCTTATTCTCCAAAGAAGGAGAGGTTACCGCAGCCGTGGAACAAAGCAGAGCTAAACCAGCACTGCTTGCTCCTGGGAGAGGCTCTGGGCAGGCTGTGCAGAGCATCCAGTGCCTCTGGGCAGCAGGAGATCAAGACAGATGAGTGACCTTGCCAAGATACCCCCAGGTGAGAAGGAAGGAGTCTGGCTGACATCACAGGGCAGCTTCTTGAGATGTTCACAGACCACCTGCATGGGGAGATTGCTCACCAGCACCACGGCCTGACCCTGCAAGCCCTCTGAGGCCATTTCCACAACCTGAGCCTGATGGAGACAGCACTGAAGGAGGCAGCAAGGGCATTCTTGCCCCTTGGAGCTGCCCAGCCAGGCCAGGTCCAGTCACTCTCTGCCTTGAGGAAGGTCCCAACCTTGCTCCACTTGCAGGGCGACGCCGACGCAGTAGCACTAAGGCAGGTGTGGAAGGGGAACTTGTGCCACGCTGTGCCTGGGGGATGGATCAGAACCAGGCTCTGCAGGACTATTGATCTGCCCTTGGCTTAGAAGCTCCACTCACCCTCTCCCCAAGAGAGGGAAAAATAGAAGCCTGCTGCCTTCAAAGTAATTTTCTTAATTAGCAATCACTGCAGAGGTCAGGGGGCATGGCAAAGGCAGGGGTGGAAGGGAAATAAGCAACACAGTGCTTGGGTGTTCACAAGGCACAGGCAGGGCCAGCTCCTGTGTGCATCCACAGCTCAGTGCCTGCACACCAGAGCGTCTCGAAGGACACTGCACAGCCTGCCCGAGCACAGCACAGGCAGGGCTAGCCAGGTGCAGGTCACCTTGCAGGCAGAGGGGGGACTGCCGGAGGCAGCTGCAGTTTGCACTTCAAAACTCTCCTTTCTATCTCGTTTCAGGAGAACAGCAGACAGGTGGTGATTGCCAGGCTAGCCAGGGGACAGCAAAGGGCACTGTTCCAAGCCTTCCCCTGGAATGCCACTAACTGGACGTCAGCCTGTGGATTCAGAGTGCATTCAGGAGAGATGATCCTCTGCCGTGCAATGCAGCAACATCTGGCATTCCTCTCGGCGTTTGCTATTTCCCTTCTCTCCCTTGGGCTATTCTGTGCTATCCGCGTTCCATTCTCTGAGCTGGCAAGCATGGGGGAGTGAGGAGGAGAGGAAACCGTAGGCAAAAGCAGAGTCACCTGCATCTTGTTTATGAGACATCCCTGCAGTAAACTCTGCCTCAACTGGGACCTCGTTTCCAACGAGACGTGGGACCAACTGAGTGGCTGGCACTGCCCCCTCCCTGGTGTGCCCCCGGCGCAGGAGGCTGCGGGCAGGTGAAGGCTGCGGCACTCGCCCGAGCAGCCTCCAGCGCTGCTGCCACTCCTCTCCCAAATCCAATTCCCATTTCCGATGAGAGCAGAGATTGCAGAGCGATGCAGAGCACAGAGCTGCACCAGCTCAGGGCACAGCAGCTGCTCAGAAGAGCTGGGGAAAGGAGACAGGAGCGCAGCAAAGCTTCTGCCGGAGCCACAGAGCCGCAGGCAGGGGCGCGCAGGGCGAGCATCGGCAGGGCCAGCCGAGGCACGGCTGAATGTCCCCCGAACTGTGCTGCCCCTTGCTGCTCATCTCCTCCAGCACACAGCCTCTGCCCTGGGAGAAGATGCCGTCTGGCACAGCAGTGAGAGCCTTCAGCTCCAGCATCAACACTCTCATGCTGGGCAAAGCCTCAGCGGGTCCCATCAGAAGGGCTGTGCCTTGACCAGATGCTTTCTGCCTGCCCCATGTAAGGCTCTTTCTGCTCCATTCTGCTGCTCCTCAGCTTTGCCTGGCAGAGCTGCTGCTGCTGGAGTCTACAGTCTTGCTCAGAGCCCACCCTCTGTGCACCCAGAGCAGCACCAAACAACCTGCTGGGACCTGGGCAGTCCCTGCTGCTTTGAGATACAACAACTGAGATTCTCTTTTAAGGACGGCAGCCTTTAGGAGTCTCCTTCTCTGACATTCAGCAGTGAAATCAGAGCAGGCAGCAGCAGCTTTTGTGCAAGACAGAGTTTGCTGAGCACGTTTCAGTCCTTCACTGAGGTTCAATGGGCCCTCCTGCCAGTTGGTGCTGTTTCAAAGAGCCCAAGCTGGTGCCTGACCCTGGCTCCATCACACTGTTGAACATGCCTGCGGGATGTCCCTAGACAGGTTTCTTTGATTCCTTTAGTTCATCCTCCACTGCACTTTTTAATCCTCAGGATAACAAAAGGCTGAACTGCAGCTGCCTCCCAGGATCTCCAACTCTGGAGGAGCATCTTCAGCTCTGTGCATAAGAACTGCAGCACCCAGGGAGCTTGAACAAAGAGCCCCAGGCAGCCCCAGCCTGAAACACTGGGAACAATGCCATGCTCCACTGGGAGGGGAGGATGTTTGGAAATGCAATTTCCGAGGTCACCTTTTATCATCCAGGCAACCACCAGAGCCCAGCGCTGCTTTTGTCATCCAGAGCCAGCACCGGGGACTTCCCTGCAGCCACCAAACATCTTCAACAGGTCCTCTCCCACCTTCCCAGCAGCTGAACCCCGGAGCAGGCAGAGGGGAGCCAGCTGCCACCAGCACTCTCCGTGAAGGGTTGCAGGCTCATCCCTGAGGGCAGGAAGGTTTGGTCCAACCAATCTCAGAGGCTAAAATAAATTTTACACTTCTCTTCTTGAGAAATCCTCAGAGCAAAGCCTGGAAGACGCAGCGAGCCCAGACAGAAACATATTTCCCCTGTGGTTCCCCTGATGCCTGCCTGCCAGCACACAGACATGCAATTTGTGCCTCACTAGGCAAAACCCAGTGAAGTGTTTAACTTGACAACAGGAGCATTTCTCTGAACACGGCCACCTCGGCTGACCCTGGCACTGCTTCACAGGCTCCCCCCGCGCCTCGTCCACACCCACTCCTGCAGCCGCCTCCAACACTTCACCTCCCAGCAATTATTAGCTCCACACCAGTCCTGCAGGCCCCTCATGCACTATTTAACATCCAGCAGTCCTTCACTGCCACCCTCTTGCTGCTGCCCCAGGAAGTTTGGAGCTTCTCCCATCCCCTCCCAGCAGGGAAGCACAAAAGCTGCCTCTGCGCGGTGAGGTCTGGCAGAGCCCAGGCACGGGGAGGCAGCGTGGAGATGGACCCCGCGGAGCAGAAAGCCTGGCACAAAGGTTGGCTCTTGCACAGGGAAAATGTGGACCTTAGCCCAGGCTGAGCTGCATCTTGGAAGCTTGTAAACAGCAGCATGCCTTGGCCTGGAGCTCACCAGGCACTGCTCCCCAGCCTTCCCTCTGGCTTACAGACACAGGGACCCATCTCTGCCCACACCACCAACAGAGCCTTCCAAGCAAAGCTCCAATCCATCAGCAATCTGTGCTCTGTGCTGCCCCTTCCCCACTGGAAACATTTCCTCATCTCCAACCTAAGCCTCCCCTGGCACAATTTCAGGCCATTTCCTCTCCTTCTATCACCTGATCCTAGAGAGAAGAGATCAGAGCAATAGTGCAGACAGGCTGCAATGAGCAGACAGGCTGCAATGAGCAGACAGGCTGCAANCAGTGCAGACAGGTTGCAATGATGCAGACAGGTTGCAATGTGCAATGATGCAGACAGGTTGCAATGATGCAGACAGNTCCTAGAGAGAAGAGATCAGAGCAACAGTGCAGACAGGTTGCAATGAGCAAACAGGTTGCAATGATGCAGACAGGCTGCAATGAGCAGACAGGTTGCAATGAGCAAACAGGTTGCAATGATGCAGACAGGCTGCAATGAGCAGACAGGCTGCATCTGCTTGCATATGTTCAGAGAAAGAATTTCCCTCTCAGAAGCCAATTACTTACTCTGGTTTGCCCCCCACACTAGATGTAGCACCAGGCTGTTTTCCATACCCACCCTAGCCCAAAATGCTGGGCAAGGTTTGTCTGCCTTGCTATAAATAGTTTCCAGCACTGCTGAGCAAGGATTAATGACTTTTCTAATTATACCACCATCAGTTGGTGGCAGGGGAATGATGCTGGGCAGATGCTGGGCTGCTCTGTGCACAACTTACCTAGAAGTCATTCCAAGAATTCCAAGGAATATCAAGTCACAAGTGCAGCAAAACAAACCAAAACAAAGCAAGGAAACCAAAGCAAAGCAAAGCACAGCAAAGCAAAGCACAGCAAAGCAAAGCAGAATAAAGCAAAGCAAAGCAAAGCACAGCAAAGCAAAGCAAAGCAAAGCAAAGCAAAGCACAGCAAAGCAAAGCAAAGCACAGCAAAGCAAAGCAAAGCACAGCAAGGCATTTCTTAATGTCAAATAAGACACATCTGGAACCCACCCCTACCTACTCCAAGTTACTAACAGGCTTTGGGTGTCCTCTCAGCCACATTTCCATGGAAGCAAAGTGCTTTGCACCACCCCAGGGTACTGCTCCCTCCGAGCATACAGAAGACCTGTTCCATATCAGCTTCCTGATTATCCCTGGATTTTAAGTTGGCTCTGTCCTGCTGAGGAGGAGGATTTTTCAGATGCCTGCACTGCCCAGGCTGAGCTGACTGATCCCTGCACCACCACACAGCTTCACCAGCTCCTAGCAGTCCTGGCAGACCTGAGCTGTAATCCCTTCTCCTTTGTCCAAACATTCCTGTTCCACATGACTCTCTAACAGCCACGCAAGAATTCCTGCAGAAGGGATCTCATTTCCCCAAATGCCAGCTAGAGGAGAGCACATCTTGCACCACCTGATGGCACTTCGAGGCCACCTTCTGCCTTTTCAGCTGTGTTTTGTTACATCGGGAGCGAGATGCAGCTTTGGAGGGGAGTGCAGGGTTCTGCTGCCAGCAGAAGTCTCCATTTCTGAACAGTTTATGGCATGGCAAAAAGTGTTTGCTGCTGAGGCCACGGCAGGTGCAGAATTTGCCTGGGAAAATGAGTGGGAAAGGAGCACCTCGTTCAGTCACTGCAGCACTGGAAGCTCCAGTCTGCAGTCCCCAGCGCTGTGGCAGGGGCAGCCAAGCCTGGTTTGCTCTGCTGCATGCCCTCCCAGAGCCACATTTGCCACCCAGTGCTGCAGAGGGTAGGCACTGCTCAGCAGCATCTGCTGGGCCTCTGGAACAGCTTTGCAGGAGCCACCTGAAGGGAAGGGATCAGGAGAGTTATTCTGCCCAGCCATTTGGAAACAACACAAGCCAGGGCTTGCAGCAGAGGTCCTGCCCTTGGTCAGGTCTAATCTGAGGCAGTAACAATTCCATCAGTTCCACAAGGCAATAGCTTGGGGTCCTGCAGCTCAGATTAAAGGAATTGCTGTGGGGTTCAGATGCCAGTGCAGGGAGGTGTGGTCCTTGTGGTCCTCATGCCTGGTTCCTGCTGGGGGGTGACACCACTGGCTCAGAGCAGCCTGGCAGGATGGCAGAGAGGACCAAGGCAGCGTGGGAGAGCTGCACTGCCAGGGCTTCATGGCAAGAGAATCATAGAGCCAGAGAATGGTTGGGGCTGGAAGGCACCTTCGAGGTCATCTTGTTCCAGCCCCTCTGCCAGGGTCAGGGACACCTCCTACAGACCAGGTGGCTCAAGGACCCATCCAACCTGGCTTTCAACACTTCCAGGGTCTGAGCTGGCAGCAGAGGGCGAGGCCCAGCCCATCCCACAGCCTTGCACTTCCCAGGGAGTTGCTGCCACTGAGAGGGGCTGGGCCCCCAGCACCATATGGCAGCTCTGG
Organism: Ramphastos sulfuratus; assembly: GCA_013399055.1. Classification (NCBI taxonomy): domain Eukaryota; kingdom Metazoa; phylum Chordata; class Aves; order Piciformes; family Ramphastidae; genus Ramphastos; species Ramphastos sulfuratus. The sequence continues at coordinate 105,700 of WBNM01007921.1, forward strand.
CCCCCAGGCTCCGGAGTGTGGCTTCGCTTCTGTTCCACTGCCAGCCTTGTCAGAGTGCCCCAGAAACCACTGCTGCTATTTTTAGAGGGTTAACAAATACCTCTAGGAAAAAAAAAAAACCAAAAAAAACCCCAAGCAAAATACAATTCACTGCTGACTCCCTCTCAGTCCAGCCCTCCACGAAGGGCCACAGCCATCAGCCCTGGAGCTGCAAAGCCAAAATGCCAACCGATGAGCTCCACGTTCCCCTCACCCACCTGCCCACCGCCCGGGAACACCAGCAAACAAGTCACCTTCTCTTTGGTTGCCAAGGTTTCTCATTTTTATGTATAACTCTACATATTTATAGTGCCCCTTGCTATCAAACCTGAGCAAAGGGAGCGGCAGATAAGACAGCCCAGCAGAATTGTTTCTCCCCAGAATGTTTTTCAGCTCTCTGCCAGGCGCCAGCAGCTCTTTAAAGTCTTTTTTATTACATCCCGCATGAGATGCAAAATTGTGTTTCAAAGGCACTTTAACTTTGAGGGCACAAAATGCAGATCGTGTCCTGTGCCACCTGCAGACAGGCAGAGGCTTGACCCACATTTAGAGAAACTTCTGAGGGGCAGAGAGGGCTCTGCTGAGCCACCCACAACACCTTAAAGGGAAAAGGTCACAGGGAAATCGCTGCCTGCCTAATTATAGCTCTCACTCTAGAGTTACCCTGCCACGACTCAGGTTCCTAATTTAAATTGTCATTAAGCCTTGCTGCAGGCCCCATAACTTAATAATGACTTTTGGTATGAGAGCCTCTTCTCCACCAAGGACATGAAGAGCACATTCAGATCAGAGACAGGGGCAGGAGAACCAACACACAGAGACAAGTAAGGATCAAACACACAGCCCAGGGCCTGCCCTGCCCTCTCCACAGGGTCTCATGGACCATACCCACACCTGCCTGCACTCGTGGCTGCCCCAGGGGATGCTGGACAGGGGGGGACACTCAGGCACCTTACCCCAGTGACACCTCAAGCCTGATCCTGGCTTTGGAGGTGCTGGAGACCATTCCAGCAGGCACAGCATGCAGTGGGCAGGCTGCAGGGAGCATGTGCCCCTGGCTGCAGAGTTCCCCTGTTCCCAAAGGACCAAGGGAGGCTGTGAGGATGATGAAGGGACTGGAACATCTGTCTGATGAGGAGAGGCTGAGAGACCTGGGGCTGTGTAGCCTGGAGAAGACTGAGAGGAGATCTTACGAACGGTTATGACTATCTGAAGGTTGGGCAAGAAGCAGCAGGGGCCAGGCTCTTTGCAGTGGTGTCCTGTGACAAGACAGGGGGCAGTGGACACAAGCTGGCACCCAGGAGGTTCCACCTTACCATGAGGAGAAACTTCTTTGGTGTGAGGGTGCTGGAGGCCTGGAGCAGGCTGCCCAGAGAAGCTGTGGAGTCTCCTTCTCTGCAGACTTTCAAGCCCCACCTGGATGCATTCCTGTGTGACCTGCCCTGGGTGCCCCTGCTCTGGCAGGGGGTTGGACTCAGTGAGCTCTGGGGGTCCCTTCACTCTATGATTCTATGACCTGGTTTCCCTGCTGAGCACCCTGGGGCAGGCCACTTTGCCATCAGCACCAGGCAGATGCCACCACTCCTCATCCTTTCTCAGGTGCCCCCTCGCTGGGACACCCCAGCCCTGTCCTCCTTGTCCTCCCCTCGGGGCTGCGGAGGGAGCTCTGCAGTCACCAAGCAATTAGCATTGGGAGTCACGTTACAGGAATCAACCCACTTGGAGTTTCTGTCAGATGTTAAATAAAACCAGCAAGGCTCCCCTTATATTTCCTTCCCTCCTAATTAGTTTATTAGACCAGAAATTACAAATCAAAAGACTTCTCATCTCTATTCCTTCCAGCACAGAGACTGTTATCAATTTCTGAATTTTCTGGGGATTGACTTTTACCTTTTTTAATTTTTTTTTCCTCCTTTTTTTTTTTTCTCTTTTTTTTTTTTTTTTTTCATTATGAAAAGCTTTAACAGCCACAAGCAATTAGTGAAATGAATAAAGCAGCAGCTTGTATGTCCAGATTGGTTATGCCACAAAGAGACACCATCCTAATTGGACCGGAATGGAAGCTTTTGACTGCTGCACCTGATCCTGCCAAAACAGGAGATGTGCAAAATTCAGAAGCAATTTCTCACCAGCATCCCCACGCTCTCAGCATAAATCATCCTGTGTGTTGTTATCTGGGCAGAGGACGTGCAAAGAGCTGCTTCCAGCATTCCATATTCTTAAAAATAAAAATTAAAAAAAAAATAAATTTAAAAAAAAAAAAGGCAATATTTAGGGAAAGTTTAATCTTGCCAAGATTCTTTCATGAGCTGCAATTAAAAGTAGTTTTAAAACGATCATGTCAAAGTGCCCCCGAGCCCGTCAGAAAAGGACTTTAGGGGCTGCGGAGCGCTGTGGGGACACTTGCGGCTGCCAGGGCTGGTCCCACGCTTCCAGTTGGGGCTTGGGGCGGCTGCAGCAGCAGCACTCTGCAAACAGGGGACACGGCGGGGGGGAGTGTATCGACCTCCCCCCTCTCTCCCGCTTCCCAGTTCCCCCAGCAGGTCCCCCGCTCCCAGGCGGGACTGTGGGCGGCTGCCGCAGCCCGACCCCAGCAGCGCCGGGACCGGGCTGGGGACGCTCCGAGCTGCTCCCGAGCCTCTTCCCGGCACAAGGGCGCCCCCGCGCGGCAGGCGCCGCCGCTCCGGGGTGCGAGCTCCCGGTTCCAGCAGCCCCCCGGGACCGGCCCGCACCGAGCGCGGTGCCTGTGGGGAGCGAGAGGGCTGCCGGACCCTGCGGGGGTCCTCGGGCACGGCGGAACTCCCCCACGGCCCCCCGCCCTGCGCGGCCCTGCCAGCAGGTGGCACCCGCGGCTCAGGGACCGGCACTGACTCAGCTGGGGCCGGGGGATACCCAGGGAGGGGTCTGGGGGATGCCCCGGGAGGGTCCCGCAGCATACTCGAGTCCTAGGTTCAGGTTTTGGGAAGGACATTGAGGGGCTGGAGCATGTCCAGAGATGAGCAACCAAGCTGACAGAATGTCTGGAGAGCAGGGCTGGGGAGGAGCAGTTGAGGGGGCTGGGGGGGGGTCATCTGGGGAAGGGGAGGCTGTGGGGAGACCTCACTGCCCTCTACAACTACCCCCAAGGAGGCTGGAGCCAGCTGGGGCTTGGTCTCTTCTCGCATGTAACAAGCGACAGGACAAGAAGAAATGGCCTCAAGTTGTGCCAGGGGAGGCTCAGGTTGGATATTAGGAGCAGTTTCTTCCCAGGAGGGACTCCCAGGCACTGCCCCAGGCTGCCCAGAGAGGAGGTGGAGTCCCCATCCCTGGAGGTGTTTTCAGAGTCACTTGGAGGTGGTGCTGAGGGCCCTGGTTCAGTGGCAGTGCTGCGACTGTGAGCTGCAGGTGAGTGCTTGGACTTGGTGATCTCAAAGGTCCTTTCCGACCTCAATAGTTCTATGGTTCCCTGATTCTCTGGCTCAGGAGGGTCCTGTGGGCAGGCACAGGGCAGTGGGATGCCAGCAGATTCCCATCTCTCTGCTAAAGTCCCCAAATGGATCCTTTTGTCTGTGAGTCTGAGGGGGAGTGAGCATCAAACCCCCAAACTGCCCCTAACTGAGGGCACAGCACATCTGAGTCCTCAAATCCTTTCCTGCTGTTAAAGAGTTCCTCCTCCTGCATGTCTCAAAGGAGGGGAACTGCCTTTTGGAGGGTCAAGCATAAACCAGTTTGGAGCATTCTGAGTTAGTGCAGTTTTCCAGCCACCCATCCCCTTGGCAGCTCCTCTGCTCCCCTGCCCATCAGCCCCCTGGATCCAGGATCCAGCTCCAGCAGCATTCCCTCTGTTTTTTTCTCAGCCCAGGTACTGCAGGAGGAGCTCCTCCCGATAATAAAGTAAGATGATCCCCAGGCAATTAATTTTGGACTCCATCCCAAAGCTGAAAGCAGGAGCAGATCAAATTCTGTACCACTCTGAGAGACACAGGAGAGCTTTGCTGAGAGTGAGCTGAAGAAATGTTAATATCTGCAGGCAAACAAAGGGCCTCGTTCACAGGCTACCTGCTGCTCTCTGTCTTCCCTTTGATTCAGTCAGGTAATTGCAGACCGTTTGGGTTCTAACTGGAATCTGATACCTGCACAGAAGTGATACCAATATCCTGCCATTAAGTCCCTTTTACTCTGACTAAACAGTTCAGGTATTGAGATCCTTATCGCAGAGCAGGGCTCCAGCTCCAGCTGAGCTGTTCTGCCTGGCAGAGCAAGGATGGGGAAGGGCATTTGTGTGCCTGCCTGGCCGTGCCCTTCCTTCCAGAGGGATCTTGACTGGCACTAAACGTGCAGCAGGATCTAAAAGAGCAGTGGAAGGGCACTTAGGAGAAGCCCCAGGCAGCATGGGAGATGTAATCACAGAGAATGAGGAGCTTCGAGGATCAGGCTTGAGAAATCTGGTAAAGGGATTTTGGAAGTGAGTCAAGTTCTCAGTTGGACCAATCTGTCTGCTCCTGCTCTACATCCGTTATCAGACTTCCTACTTCATCACTGGGTGGAACAGAAGGGCCACAGAAGGAAAACAGGGTGGGAAAACGAACCTGGCTTCCAGTCCTGCCACTGCACAACCTCAGTCTCGCAGATTTTCCCTGCAGGCAGGCACCACAAGAGAGGAAAAGTATTTTGAGCACAGAGGTCAGGCAGAAACAATGCAAAACTTCACAGTCATCCACAGAGCAAGAAACTCCACAGCCCATGCTGTGCTGGGACTTGGAGAGCCTTTCTGCCAGGGAGCCAAACAATGGCTGAGAAGGTGCCAGCCCAGCATGGATCCCAGGCTGCCACCTGGGAACGGCCCCAGCGCTGTCAACTGTGAGCAGCCAGGGAGCAGAGAACTTTCACCAGCCACCTGGGAATGAGCAGAGGGAGGGCTCCCTGCTGCCCGAGGGGCAGAAGGACAGTGCCCACCTCCAGAGGCGTTGTCGTGCTGCCAGCTCCAGTTCTGTGTCCCAGGAACCAGGACAGAATGGGAATTCCTCCTGGGCTGAGCAAGGAAGCTTTGTGCTGGGAAGCATCTTGTGCCCTTATCTCTGCCGTGAAGTCCCTTATCTAGGCCAGCACTGCTATGCCAGCAAGCAAGGTGTGGTTCCATTGTCTGGGGACCCAGACATGTCAAAGAGCATGAGAAAGAGGTGTTCACAGCAAGATTAGCTCCTGCTGGCTCCGTGCTGGACAGGAAGGAAGCCCTCAGCAGACATGGAGCAGAGCTCCTGTTCACATCCCAGACAAAGGGCAGAGCCAGCACTGAAGGTCTGGAGACTTTCAGACACCAAACAATCCTGCCCCAAAACACTGTGCCTGAGGAGCTTACCCAGGCCCCAGCTGGCAGCATTGCTGTGCCAGTCTTGAGCAGAACAGGCTCCTCAGCCATGGATCTTACCAAGGAAAGCCTCTTCCTCCTCCAGCCCTTCCTGTTGCTTGACCCCAAGTTCAGCACCAGCTGAAGGCAGTTTGTCACCCAGGCCTTGCAGGGCGAGGATCTCACAGCTCAGCACAAAGGTGACCTGTTGGACATGTTGGATTGGTTATGATGATGCAGATTCCAGCTTTGGGAAGCCCTTGGAAGTCTGCTGGTAGTGTTTCAGCCCAGTTTATATGCAGAACAATGCTCTGCTAGCAGAGAGCTTCCCCTTCCCAGCCAGGCCAGCACTCCCCAGCAGCTTTCCCCTGGCTCTTTGCTGGCTCTCCCCTTGCACTCTTTGTCCATTGTTGTGCAGCTGTCAAGCGTAACAAGGGAAGCTGTGTGCAGCCCTTGCACTGCCACCCAGCTCCTGCACTGCCACCCAGCTCCTGCACTGCCACCCAGTCCTTGCACTGCCACCCAGCTCCTGCACTGCCACCCAGCTCCTGCACTGCCACACAGCTCCTGCACTGCCACCCAGTCCTTGCACTGCCACCCAGCTCCTGCACTGCCACCCAGCTCCTGCACTGCCACCCAGTTCCTGCACTGCCGCACAGCCCTTGCACTGCCACACAGCTCCTGCACTGCCTGGATGTGTTCCTGTGTGCCCTGCCCTGGGTGATGCTGCTCTGTCCGTGGGGCTGGACTCACACACAGAATCACACAGCCCCCCCCAGGCTGGCACAGCCCCTCAGGAGCACCAAGCCCGACCTAGAGCCCTGCTCTGCAAGATTCACCTTCAACCATCTCCCCAAACCACCCTGAAACACCTCCAGGCTGGGTGACTCCAGCCCCTCCCTGGGCAGCTCATGCCAGTCCCTGACCACTCTCTCCAGGAAAAACTTTTCCTAATGTCCAATCTAAACCTCCCCAGCCTCAGCTCAAGGCCATTACCCCTTGGTCTGTCTCCTATTACCTGTGAGCAGAGCCCAGCAGCAGCCTCTCCACAATGTCCCTTCAGGTAGCTGTAGACAGGTCCAAAGGTCCCTTCCAACCCCCTACTCTGATCACAGGGTGCCAGGGGTTGGAAGGGACCCAAAGAGCTCATCCAGTCCAACCCCTGCCAGAGCAGGACCAGACAATGCAGCTCAGGGCACGCAGAACACATCCAGACAGGCCTGGAAAGGCTCCAGAGAAGGAGACTCCACAGCCTCTCTGGGCAGCCTGTGCCAGGGCTCTGGGACCCTTCCAGGCAAGAAGTTGCCCTTGTGTTGAGCTGCAACCTCCTGTGCTGCAGCTTCCATCCATTGCTCCTTGTCCTATCCCAGGCAGCAGTGAGCAGAGCACTTTGCTCTTCTGTGACTCCAGCACTGCCCTACAGCAAGCAAAAGCCATCCAGGAATATGTTTTGCTGTGAGCAAAGGGTTGTGAGAAGCTGGCTGCAAACACAAACACCTCCTTACCTGTCCCCAGGAACTGGCAGCCTCAGCCTGCAGCTCCTGCGAGGAGCTCCTGGGGCAGCAGGCACCTGGCTGCTGTTGTTTGGGCAACAGAATCAGGTTCTAATTCTGCAGGGGAGGGGAGAGACTGCAACCCTCTGCTGTTTGGAACAAAAAACGTGCAGACAAATCACAGAGCTTTGCTTAATGCTGCCATGATATACAAATAAGAGGCTTAAGTATAATTATAGGTTGTATAATCAGTGTGAATAAAGAAATATGCAGTAATTGATGCCATATTTTATAAATATCCTAACTGTTTAAGAAACTGAAAAATGTTTTCCAAAAGAAATACTTGAGCATAATGATTAGAAAGCCTTTTAATGTGAGTGAGCTGCTTTCTGAAGCCAGTTTTAGATTCAGGCTCATGAACATAAATAGAGTTAATTGCCCTTCAGTGGGAGCTGGATGTTAGCACATTCCAGCAGAGTGTGCATTTTCCACAAGTGCCAACTCCAACACATTCTGTCCCGTGCAGTTTTCTGCCTGCTTTATGCACAGCACATCTGGGCAAGGGGCAAAGCTAAGTGCTCCTAGGAGTGAGCCTTGCAAATGGATGGAGATGTCAAGCCCTTGCCCCTGAGCTGTCTGCATTTTGGAGTATGGAGGTCCTGAATTCCCCCCACGAGGCAGAGGAGGAGGGGTGTGGGGTGGCTGTCGGGGTGCAAGCAGCTCCTTGCCTCTTCCTTTCCACGGGGGCAGAGCAGGGGGATGGTGAAAAGGGGGAAGGAACCTTTTAGCTGAGGCAACTCCTCTGCTGAAGGCTTCCCAGGGCAGACTGCAGGTGCAGGATGCTGACGCTGGTGGGAGAGGATGCTCTGGGAAAGCTGCCAGCTGCATGCTCTGCATGTTCCTGCTGCATCCCTCCTGCCTGAGCAGGCAGCTGGACACGGACCTGCATCACAGACTCCCAGACTGCCAGGTTGGAAAAGGCCCCAGGGATCATCTGCTCCAACCTTGCTGGGTGAGAGCAGAGCTGCAGGGAGCTGGCACAGCACCTGCCAGGCTGAGGCTTACACTGCCCAGTGGAGGGGACTCCACTGCTGCCCTTGGGAGATGATTCCAGTGCCTGACTGTGCTCATGGGCAAACATTTTCTTCTGCACTCCAATGGGAATCTCCCCAGCAGCAGCTTGGCCCCATCAGCCCCTGTATTTCCCATGGGACTCCTTGTGAAAAGGGAGTCTCCATCCTGCTGGCAGCCAGCAGTGCAGTCCTCCATGGCAGTGAGGTCTGCCCTGAGCTGCACAAACCCAGCTCCATCAGCCCTCTGCCAGGGCTGCCAGGCCCCTGGGCATTCTCATGGCTCTTGTCTGGACACTTTCCAGCCTGCTGCTGTGGGCCTCACAAGCCAGCCTGTGACCCAGCTGTCCTGGCAGTCACCTCTGCCAGTTCCCCACAGAGCTGCCAGTCCCACGCTGATCCCACCCAGGTCACAGCAAGAGGCAGGAGCCACATTCCTGCCCCCAGGCCGTGCAGGCTCCCAAGCACAAAGCTCATTTTCTCTCCCAGACTCCTGTACCCAGCTACACAGGAAAAATGCAAAGGAAAACAACACTACCAGGAGACCTTACAGAAACAAAGCCTTTGCACCTCCAAAAGTGAACACCACCTCGGATTTGGTGCTGCAGGAGGAGAATAAGGAACACTTTGTCAGGAATGCTAAAAATAACCAAACCATCCCAGTCTGGCCACGGCTGCAGGGCACAGCACAACCTGCAGCCGCAGCTGCCAGAGCCCAGCTGCAGAGGGCTTTAAACTGCAGATGAGTCCTCGCTGAGGGAACAGGCAACTCCCCTGGGCTTTGGGTTCCTGCCTTCAATGAGCTGGTGATGAGTGAGGCCTCCCTCTGCCTGGCTGTCCCAGGTGCAGTGCTCATCAAAACAAAGCCACTTGCTGTTTCTAAGGACCACAGACCAAGCCAGGACCATGGTGCAGCCATACAGGTGCTGATCAGCAGCCTGGGGACAGAGAGGCTGGCTGCTGGCAGTGCCTGTTGGCATCCCATAGCATCTTTCTCAGCCTTTTTTTATCAGAGCTGACACCATCAGCCCTTTCCTTGGCACACAAAAGCCTGCAGTGCCTATTGGCAGGCTGCTGAGACCACAGAATGGTAGGGGCTGGAGGGGACCTCTGGAGATACTGAGTCCCAAAAGCAAGGTCACCTAGAGAAGGTCACACAGGAACACATCCAGGTGGGTTTGGAATGTCTCCAGAGAAGGAGCCTCCACCTCCTCTCTGAGCAGCCTGCTCCAGGGCTCCATCACCCCTCAATGGAAGCTCCTCCTCACGTGTAGGTGGAACTCCTGATGTTCAAATCTGTGCTCTGTCACTGGGCACCACTGAAAACAGCCTGGCCCCATCCTCCTGACACCCATCCTGGCAGGACTGATGAGATGCCCCTCAGGCCGCTCTTTTCCAGACTAAAAGGACCCCCAAATCACTCCACCCCTTCTGCTGCCTTCATTGTGCACACTCCACAAGAGGCTTTGAACCCAATGACAGGAGCCACATCCGGGCAGCCTGCAGACAGCCACAGCTCAGCTCCTAGCTCAAGCTCTGCTGGCCCTCCAAAACTAAACAGCAGGGAGAGAGATGTAAATAGAGCTCGAGGGGCTGTGCTGTGGGACTGCTGCAGCAGGGCAGGGATGCAAGGATGCAGCACAGCTCAGCTGGGTCAGGCTTTGTTTACAGCCAGGCTCTGCCCGAGCAGGGGTTTATGTTCTCGGTCATCAGCAGCCCTACGGCTTGGGAAGGACAAGATTACATTTGGCTCCCTGCCTGAGCTAAACACTGCCCCATCCATCAGCAGTTTGGCTTCTCCTTCACATGATGAGCTTGATCTTGAAGCCATCTGTTTTCCCTCAGCTTGCATCCAGCTTTCACTTGGACAGCAGAGCCCTTTCCAGCGAGAGCCCCTGGGCATAGGGGTGGGGAAGCCTCTCCACTTGCTGCTCTCTGCAGCTGAGAGCCAGGTTTGACTGGAGAGGCACAGCAGTGACCCTAGCACTTGTCCCATGTGGGCCCTGCAGTGCATGGTTTTGGGCCCCACTCCAAGAAGGACATTGAGGGGCTGGAGCAGGTCCAGAGAAGGGCAACAAAGCTGGGGAAGGGTCTGAAGAACAGGGCTGGGGAGGAGCAGCTGAGGGAGCTGAGGGTGTGCAGCTTGGAGAGGAGGGAGGCTGAGGGAGACCTCATTGCTCTCTGCAGCTCCCTGAGGGGAGGCTGGAGCCAGGTGGGGGTTGAGTCAGTGATCTTAAAGGGACTTCTCCAACCCAAACAGTTCTTTGACTTTATGACTCTAAAAAAAGGTGTCCAAGAAGGAGGTGCTTGGGCCAGCCTAGGACTCAAGGAAAGAAAGCTGCTCTCAGCAGTGGGAAGAAACCTTCAGCCATCTGCAGGTCTGTGATGAGTAGTTTCCTTCTTGCAATGTTTGCTTTAACCTGTCAGAGTTTTCTGCTCCCAAACAAATGTGGTCTGGACTCTGTCACTGAGAGGCTCTGAGTGTGGCTTGGGGCTTTGTTGCTTTTCCAGGGAGTGGAACCAATGTGAACTGCACTGAAGTGGTCCTTCCTTTCCTCTCCTTGGGATGCCTTTGCTTTATTTCAAGGCTGTTGCTAACTGGCAGGTTGGAGAGCTGCTAGCAGGCAGCTCACTGCCTGCTTGTGTGTCCCCACTGCAGGGACCATTCCTCATTTGCCCTGGACAGCAGCTCACTCCTCCAGCATCCAGGTGGAGAGGAAGGAGCAGGGCTCTGGATCACACCTCTGAGATGGGCTCACCTGGGAACAGGAGGCCTCTGGGCCTGCAGAATGGTCCTCAGGCAGCTTTGCCTTCTGCCCACTGCCCTGTGGTCTCCACCTCCCCAGCCAGGTCCAACCTCAGCAGTGGCTGCAGTGCTGCTCTGTCACTGAGAAGGCTTCTGGCACCCCAGAAGATGCTGACCCACAGGTCCTGAGGGATGCCCATGAGCAGGGGCTCTGCTATGCCTGGCATTGCCAGTCCCAGCTCCCCAAAGCACTGCAGAGGGAAGGAGCTATGTGTGTCCCTCAGGTGTGCTTCTCCATCTCCCCGCTTCAGACCAAGCAGAGTCCTGCAGCAGACAGCTCCAGAATCCACCCAAAGGAGCTTCAGAAGCCTGTGCACTTCTCGTGCTGCAGGAGGGGGAAAGGAGCATTTCCTGCAGATGTTTCCCTCTCACAGGGCCAAGTCTAGACCTGGCACAAAGCACAGCAGTTGGTGGAGGAGCTGTAGGAGAGAGATCCTCCCATCCTGACACCCAGAGCCATAACTCCTGTCCAACCCCTGGCAGGGGGGACCCTGTGATACTCCTGCAATCTCTCCATAGCTTATGGTGCCAAGCTTGCAGGAGCAGGTGAGGCAGCACATAGTGATGGTAATGAAAGCCAGCTGCCTGGGAAGTGTCTGGAGACAGCAGCCAACTGTCAGGCCCAGGGTAAGTGCTGTCTGCTGGAGCATGGAGACAAGATAGCTGCATCTCTGGGAGGGCCCTGCAGAGGTCATGTCAGAGGAATGGATATGTGGAGATTTTTATGCTTAACCCTTTAGCTGACTTGAAACTGAGCAGTTAAGATCCTGATTGTTGCTGCTGAGGCACTGAGAAGTTCAGCTGCTCAAGAACACTGCCCAGCCCCTCTGGAAGCCCCACTGGGGACAGTCACCCTCTGACTGGTCTCCATCCTTGGGGGCTGAGCAACCGTCAGTGAGGGCCTGGGGTTCAGGGCAGCACTTTTTGTACTTGTGCTCAGAGCAGCCACCCTGGCTCTGGTTGTGAGGGAAAAAGTCTCTTTGCTACCCAAAGTGATCACAGCGAGGGGAGAGAGCAGAGGAGGTGAGGGCAGGAGCCTCTGGAGAGGCAGTGGAGAGATGTGCTCCGGAGAGGGCAGCAGCTGGGCAGCCGCTGAGCACCGCAGCACGGAGCCCTTTCGGGGGGATGCTCCCGGAGGATGCTCCCGGGGGAGGGCCCGGTGCTCCCGGGCTGCTCCCGGGCTCTTCCCGGGCCCGTTCCCCTCGGTGGCCGTGAGGTGGCACCAGGCTCCCGCAGCTGCGGCGGGCGGGCGTGGGGGTCACCTTCCCAGTGCCTCACCAGCCCCCGGGCAGGCACCAACCGCTCTGCCCCCGTCTGCCGCTGCCGTCGGAGCGCACACCGCGAACCTGGCACACAGCACCCCGGGGATCACAGAACCGTTTGGGCCTCCGAGATCCTCCAGTCCAACCACTGAGCCAGCACCACCATGGACACCAAACCCTGTCCCCAGGTGCCATGGCCACAGGATTCTTGGACACCTCCAGGAGTGGAGATTTCACCACCTCCCTGGGCAGCCTGTGCCAGTCCCTGACCACTCTTACAGCAAAGAAATTTTTCCTCATCTCCCATCTAACCTCCCCTGGCACAATTTCAGGCTATCTCTGTTCATTCTCTCACTTCATACTAGGGAGCAGAAGCCAAACTGCCCCCACACAGGACCACTTCATGCCCTTCTTTATTGCCCCTCTGGTTCTTTAACCAGAGGCAATTTGCATGTTCTGGCTCCTGAATCAGGAGAGCTCTGCACAGAGCTCTGCTCTCCTTCCTCCTCTGCCTGAGTTACCTTCGAGGGGCTTCACACCAATCTCCTTGAGGCCCCTTCCACCCTGGCAGTGGGAACCTGTGTGGCACACAGGCAGAGAGCATGGAGCTGGCAGCCCTGGCAAGCACAGCAGTGCAGCATCTCCGGTGCCCCAGGAAAGCACCGCTCAGACATTTACCAAGGAAAGCTTAAGCCTGGAGAAGTTCTTCCTTTGGCCACCTGAAACCTCTGAGCTGCACCAGGAGAGCAGCCTGCGGAGCCAGGTGGGCTGATGAGCTGCCCTTGGCTGCTTTGGCTGCCAGCAGAGCAGCCCAGGCAGCCACTCTGAAGGACATTAAAGTGGTCCCTCGGTGCTCAGCCTCCCGCCGCGAGGAACAACGACTTTTGCATCCCAGCAACGCCAGGGAGTCTGCTGGGAAAGCACAGAAACGGCAAGGGCTGGGTTAGGGCTGGATCCCTCCTGCCTTTTCCTTTCAGCCTGTACTAACCTGCTCTTGTTCCCGAGGGACTGGGACTGGGCTGCTCACAAGGACACGCTTCATGGAGGGCACCTGAAGATCTGGAGGTACCTGGAGGGAAACCTTTGTGCCTATGGGAACGGCAGGGAGCTTGTGGGGATCTGCACGGAACGTGCCCGCACAGAGGGGCTGAGCTGCTTAAGCCCAGAAGGATAATTCACAGGGAAACATAAACTGGGAGGTTTCCAGCAGGATGATAACATCCAGGTCCCAGCCCTTAGGCTGTCTAATGATCCGTGCAAGCAGCCTGCCAGGCTCTCTCAGCAGTGCTACCTAAGTGCTCTTCAGATTGTACCACACAAGCCAGGCTGAGCTGCCTGCCCAGCTCGGGGCTGCAGCTGCTGCTGAGACACCAACGGCGACAACCAAGCAGTGGCACTGGCAAAGGGACAGAGGGAACAGAGACCTCTCCTCATCGAGGGGCACGAGGGGCCAGGGCCAGTCCAGGTGTTGCTGTTTCAACCAGGCAGTCTGCAAGGTGGCAGCTGCTGGGAAACCCATCTGGAGACCCTTCATAGGGTGGGGTGGGTTGGAAGGGGCTTTAAAGATCATCCAGTGCCAACCCTCTGCCATGGGCAGGGACA
>WBNM01007921.1:119445-145376 GCA_013399055.1 Ramphastos sulfuratus
ACGTTGGGTGCTTCTGTGCTCCACAACCTCCCTGGGCAAACCTGTGCCAGTGTCTCCTCACCCTCACTGTCCAGAATTTCTCTCTCATCTTCAGTCTCAGTCTCCTCTCTCCTCCTTGTGTCTCTTCATTCCCTGCACCCAGAGCTGGTGGCAGCTGTCCTCAGCCAGCAGGTCAGTGTGAGCAGCCTCTGGGGCACCTCAAGGTCTGTACCCCAAGGCAGTGATGCTGAGCTTCCCCCCAAAACTCAATTCTTTTTATCCCCCAGATGCATTTGGGATGATCCCAGGGACTGCTGCTGGCACAGAGCTGGGTGGTTTGGCAGACACAGCTCTAAAGAAAAAAGAGGAAGGGGGGGGGGGGGAAGAGAAAACTGGTGGAAAAATGTCCCCTCCAGCCCTCTTGTTGAATTAAACCACATGTATATTTTTAAAATCCAGCGGAAAGGAAGGACTCTGCAGCACATGTTCAAGAGCAGAGTCTTATTTCAGAGATTTCAAAAAATTAGTGGCTGAAGGCTGAAACAATATAGCCTTTGGAGGAGGGCATTTGGAAGTGATTAACCAGCCCCAGCTCCTGCCTTCAGAATCAGAAGTTAGTGCCTGGTAACCACTGTCAGCTACTAAAGATCTGAGAAGGGGGGGGAAGGAATCAAACTCAGTCCTGCATCATCTGATCTTCTAAATGAGCCTTTTTTAGAAGGGCTTCTAGTGATAGGATGAGGGACAATGGTTTGGAGAGGGGAGATTGAGGCTGGAGATGAGAGAGAAATTCTGGACAGTGAGGGTGGGGGGACACTGGCACAGGTTTGCCCAGGGAGGTTGTGGAGCACAGAAGCACCCAACGTTATCAAAGATCACGTTGGGTGCTTCTGTGCTCCACAACCTCCCTGAAGGTCTTCTGTGCTCCACAACCTCCCTGGAGTGGTTCAAGGCCAGGCTGGATGAGGCCTTGAGCCACCTGTGCTGGTGTCCCTACCCATGGTGGGGGAGTGGAACTGGATGGTCCTTGAGGTCCCTTCCAAGCCAACCCATTCTGTGACACCACCAACCTGCCCCTTAGACAGAGCCATCCCCTCCAGACCACACACTCCCCCCCACTGCACAGACAGGTGCCCCAGCACTGCTCTGACAGCAGGGCACAGGCTTGTGTACTCCAGACACCACAGCTCCTATTTTGTTTCCATTCCAGGGCAAACAGCCTGAGTCTGGCAGCCACATCCTGGCTCCTGCACAGGGCACAGCCTGGCAAAGCACCACAGGGGCAGGCAAGGGCTGGAGTTTGCAAGAACTGCTGATGCTGCTTCCACTTTTCCTGTCTTTTAAATGATAAAAACTGAAAATCTGCCCAAACCTGACTGCTCTGTGCCCTGGAGGGAGCCTTGCCAGCTGCACACTCGGGTGTAAGGAGTGCAGGAGAGAGCTCAGAGGCCCTTTGAACATTAAACCTGCTCTGCTTTCCAGGGACTTTTCAGCTTAGCAGCAAGGAACTGAAGGGATCCAGCACTGTGTTGGTGGTATCAAGATCAAACGGCTCAGGAAGTCTTAGTTAAGCAAAAATCACACCTCATGCTGTAAGGTAGAAGCTGCTTCTCCCATCCCCAAATCTGAAGTGATTAAGGGAGGTGTTTGTCCAGCCAGCCCCAGCAGCGAGTGCCAGCCCCGGGCAAAGGCAGCGCCAGGGCCCGAGGAGGTGCTCCCAAAGCTTCTCCTGCATCTGTACGACCAGCAAAGTCCTCAGCACTGCAGAAACAAAATGCATTGGGTTGGAAGGGACCCTCAAAGGTCATCTTGTCCAATGTCCAACCCCCCTGCAGTCAGCAGGGACATCTCCAGCTAGATCAGGTCGCTCAGGGGCCCCTCAGGTCTGACCTTGAATGTCTTCTGACCCAGCAGAGATGCCTGTGGGCATCCGAGGCTGCCCACCCCACCCCAGATGTCACTGCACATCCACCAGACCAGCCCAGGGTCAGCCTGCACTCTGGGTTGGGAGCTGTTCAGAAGTGAAATTCCCCATGTCTCATGCCTGAGAACTTACAGGCAAAGAGATGTTTTGAATTTGCTTCAGTGAAATGTTGGTAACATGACCAACATCTGGGAGCTTAAAACGGAACCAGACTCTTCCTCCTCTGCACAGAGCAAACCCATCCTCAGCCCGGGGAGCCTGGCAGCCCCCATCACACAGAGCTGGGCACACTGGGTGCACCAGTGGCAGGAGCCCCAGGCTGTCCTCTGCCTCTGCAGCCCCTGCCTTAGCGAAGTCTTCCTGACTTAGTGAAGGTTTGGCAGCTCCAGCAGCACCCAGAAGTTCAGGGCCTGTTAGAAATCAGCTCAGGATTTTCCACTCTTCTCATTTCTCTGTTTGCCTCTCAGTCCCATGCTGCTCACTGGTTTTTCCTGGGCTGGGTGATGGTCAGGAGCCAGTGACAGACATGTGCACTGGTAGTGCCATTGGCCAAGGGGTGCCAGGATGTGCTTCACATCCCTGGAGCACACCAGATGCTCTGGCAGAGCAATCTCAACCCCCCATGACCTCTGCCACACCCAGCTTCCCAAAATCCCAACCTGCCCCCATCCCCAAGAGCTTTCTCAGGGCATCTCTGGACGTGGCTGACATTTTAGGTTGATGCTTGAACTCAGTGTCCCAGCAGCAACAATTCTGTGGTTCTGTGTTGTGCAGCAGGCAGACCCTGCTGTGGAGGGTGAGGAAGAGGAGCTGCCAGGACCCCCTCCTGCCTGCCAGCTGCCTCCCTCCAGCCCACACTTGCAGACACAGCATCTGGCATCTGTCTCTCTCCCACCTTCACTGAGAGCCCCCAGTGCCTGTGCTCAGACACATCCCCCCCACCTCTCCCCAAAGATAAAGATCCATGTCCAAGCATTGGGGGTTCGGTGGGGAAGAGGAGCTGGGGCTGCTGCAGGAGAGAGCTGGAAGGCTGTGAGCCAGGGGCTGTGGCCTCTGTTAATCTGCTAAGGCTGCAGCATGAGCAGCTCCTTGCCGAAAGGCATCGAATGCCATTCCGACTGCGCTCGGGAGCATTCCTGAGCACACAGCATTAGTATTACTATTATTATTTTCTTGTTTCTTTAACGATGTTGAACATGCTTCGAGACCCTTAATCACAGAGCAGATTACAGCAGACTCCCGGAGGGCTGACGAATGGGCTGAAGAAAGCCAAGAATAGCTTTGCTGACAGCCTGCCCTGCCCCGAGCAGCCTTGGAGGGGAGACGAGGGATGGGCGAGGGGCACAGCCCCTTCCTGCACCCCAGGCAAGAGGCTCCCATCCATCTCCCTCTGTGCCGCATCAGCCAGGCGTGGGGAAGTCCCTTCCAAGCCCACAGGGTCACCCGTGCCGTGACCACAAGCCTGCCCCAGTGCGCCTGGGGTGCCCTGAGCTCCGCTCCCCAGGCACACGCCTGGCGCAGGCAGGGTGGGAGCTCCTCGGGCTGCCGCCCAGGCGGGCATCCGTCAATGCCAGTTACCCAGGGCTGGGGAAAGTGCCAAGAGAGCCTTTTGGTCCAACAGCTGCTGGGGACGTGCTGGGGTGACACAGGGGCGGTCCCGCAGCTCAGGAGAGGTGCTGGAGCCCAGCGGCTCTGCGGGAGCCACTCGCCCCCATCGCGGAGACTGGAGTCCTGCGAGCACGGCGCTGGGGGCAATTGCCAGTCCCTGGGGCTCGCCGTAAGGCCAGCGGCAAATCACTTCCAAGAGCATTTGCCCCTCTGAGCATCCCGGCAGGCAGTCAGAGAATTGCTTCAGAGCTCTCCTGTTCCCCAGACCAGCCCTCGCCCGGTGAGAGGCTTTTGTGTGGGGAACGCAGGACTTGCTCTCTGCAGAGCAGGAGGCATTTTCCCTTGATATCCATCTCAGGGCTTATCCCATAATTTTGTAAATTAAAAAAAAAAAAAAGAGTCCTTTCAATGCAATCTATTCCTTTGTGTGACACCAGGAATTATGAATTGATAAAGATTTCCTATTATCTTCTAAAATCTACCACTCCAAGCCTCCAGCGGGGCCGTGCCCGTAATTGCAAGCAGATGTCTTGCTCTGCTGACACGTTAAGTAGAAGCAGCAAGACCCTGCTGCTATCTCCCATCAACAATTTGCACTAAAGCAGGGAACAGATTTTCACAGAGCAGGACTGCTGGAGGAGAAGGGGAGATTAAGTTCCTGCAGAGCAGGCGTTTCAGCGTTACAGCACAACAAGGCAGCTGGGGAAAACAATGAACTCTAAACAGTCCCTAAGCCCAAAGCAACCAAAAAGCTTTTGTGAAGGAAAATGAATTTGCTGAAACTAATACTGCCAGAGCCCGGGGAGAGTGCAGGGGCTGAGGTAATGTGCCACGAGGTGATCCTTAGAGCCATGGGACTTCTGGGGCTGGAAGAGACCTCTGAGATCACCAAGTCCAAGCACTCACCCAGAGCTCACAGCCCCACCACTGCTGCTGAGCCACTGCCACCCAACCAGGGTCCTCAGCACCACATCCACGCATCTTGTGTGCATGCAGCCCAGACAGCAACTGTGTGCTGGGCTGCAGCAAGAGCAGTGTGGGCAGCAGGGCAAGGGANAAAGGTGTGTGTCTGGAGGCTGCTGGTCCTGCAGCAGGGTGCTGGGGGAGAGCACAGAGCCCAAGCACACGCAGCAGCCCCGGGAATTATCAATAGAAGTGGAAGTGACAGAGTGTTTAGCAAACATTAAACTCAGGAAGCTTAAAAGGTCTTCCAGGATTATTAAATAAACATTTAGGGTGAGTGAGAGGAAAGAACACGAAATGGTGAAGAAACTGTAAACAGTCTGGAGCAGGCAGTTAGGGGCCACACTCACTCAGCTGGGCAGCAGAGTGTTTATTAATTAGAGCACTATCACCTGTAATTATGCCTCAGCTCTCCAGCAATCATTTAGACTTTTATAAACAGTCCATGTCCACAGGTTCCTTCAACACCTCCAGGCATGGGGACTCCACCACCTCCCTGGGCAGCCTGTGCCAGTTCCTAACCACTCTTCCAGCAAAGAAATTTTTCCTCATGTCCAACCTAACCCTCCCCTGGCACAATTTCAGGTCATTTTCTTTCCTTCTGTCACCTGCTACTAGGCAGAAGAGCTCAACCCCACCTCAGTGCAGCCTCCCTTCAGGTTGCTGTAGAGAGCAATGAGCTCTGCCCTCAGCCTCCTCCAGACCACAGCCCACTTGGCTGCTCCTCTGTTCTCCAGACCCTTCCCCAGCTTTGTTGCCTTTCTTTGCACCTGTTCCAGCTCCTCAATGTCCTTCATGGAGTGAATGGAGTGAGGAGCTCAAAACTGCCTCCAGGATCTGAGGTGTGGCCTCCCTAGTGCCCAGTCCAGGGGCACCATCCCTGCCTTACTCCTGCTGGCCACACTGTGCCTGATCCAGACCAGACCTTCTTGGGCACCCAGGCAGGCACCGGCTGAAGTTCAGCCTCTTCCCATCAGTACCTCCAGGTCTTTTTCTGCCAGGCAGTTCCCAGCCCCACTCTGCCCCAAGCCTGCAGTGTTCACAGGGGAAGAGAGCTGGAAGCAGGGCAGGACCCCACAGCCTGCGAGCAGCCCTGATCCGTGCTGGCTGCTGTCAGCTGCAGCTCCTTCCAGCCACGGCCTGGCCCTTCTGCTTTCTAGAGCAGTGGCTTGGCAAAGGGCTGCTGGAAGGCTGCGAAGGAAAGAATGTCTCAGACAGCAGCAGCGAGGCCACAGGCACCGCACACTCACTCTGCTCGCGGCTGCAGGCGGCCCCGGGGGGCTTGGCAGGCCCAGCCCGGGGCGCTGCTGTGCTGTGCTGCCCAGCCCGGAGCGCTGCTGTGCTGTGCTGTGCTGTGCTGTGCTGTGCTGTGCTGCCCAGCCCGGGGCGCTGCTGTGCCGTGCAGCCCAGCCCAGGTCCCTGCCGTGCACCCTGCACGGATCCGTCGCTGCTGGCCCACGGCAGCCTGCGCCAGGCCTCCCCCGGTGCTCGCGGTCCCTGGCACGTCCGGCGCCGGTGGCAGGGGCACAGAGGACTCCGCTCCCAAACGGCATTCTTGTGGCAGGCCACGGGTCCGGAGGAGATTCCAGCCTCCGCCGGGAAGGTCTTGAAACAAAGCCCTCATTTTCCAAAGGCTGGGAGGCTTCTGCGCAGCAGCAGGGCAGCAGTTGGGCAGCAGCAGGGCAGCAGTTGGGCAGCAGCAGGGCGGCAGTAGGGCGGCAGCCATGCAGCAGCTGGGCAGCAGCCGTGCAGCAGCAGGGCAGCAGCCATGCAGCAGTAGGGCAGCAGCCATGCAGCAGCTGGGCAGCAGCCGGGCAGCAGTAGGGCAGCTGTTGGGCAGCAGCAGGGCACCCTGACAGGTTGATCTGCGCTGCGTCCCTGCAGGCTCTCCGGGATGTGGCTTTGCCTTGGGAAGCCACAGCAGTGCAGAGCCCCTGGCCCCTGCAATGGCTCTGCCTGCAGCACAGCTCAGAAGCCTCAGGAGGGCAAAGGAGGCCACAGCTCATCTCACTCCTCTTCCCAGAAGGGCACTGTGAACGCTGCACTCAGTTTTGGGCCCCTCACTCCAAGAAGGACATGGAGGGGCTGGAGCAGGTCCAGAGAAGGGCAGCAAAGCTGGGTAAGGGTCTGGAGAACAGGGCTGGGGAGGAGCAGCTGAAGAAGCTGGGGGTGTGCAGCCTGGAAGAGGCTGAGGGAAACCTCACTGCTCTTCTGCAGCTCCCCCAAAGCAGCACTTCCCACGCACCCCCCTGCACTTGGGGGCTCACACAGCCAGAGGTGGGACCTGTGCATCCATCTCTTTGTGATGAATCTTTTTTCCACAAGTGTCTGGAAGCAAAGGAACTGTTTCTCCCCTGCTTCCTGCTCTGTTCATCATCTCAGGCCATGCTCTGTGCTTCACACAGCCATAGCACCCCTGGAAGTGTTCACCCTGACATGGCATACAGAAAACACACATTAAACTCAGCCCCATTTATTCTAAGGCCCAAAAAGCAGCAGGGACAGCCCAGAGAGCACAACCTGAGCATCACTTCCCCCCAGCAGCACATTCCTGTCTCTCAGAGCACCCAGCGAGGCTCAGCTGCAGGTTGCCTGCCAGAACAAGGCATGGATTAGTTTACACCCAGCCTTTACTCAAAGGCTTGTAACTTACACTAGAACTCAGTGTCACAACCAGTGTTTGGCCCATCTGGAGTGACAAGTGTACCCACAAACTGCATAACCTGCTGCTCCCAGGCAATGCCAAGGCAGCAGACACCCAGCTCCTGCTCCAAGCAGCCTCTGCTGCTTTTGTAGGTCAGTAAATCTTTGCCATGTCGATGCACTGGGAGCTGGGATGTCAGCACCACGGGGAATGAGCAATGCAGCTGATAAGGAAAAGGCAGCAGTAGGAAGAGCTTTCAAAGAGAAGGCATTTTATTGAAGGGTTTCTTGTTCCAATCATGGAAGAGAGAAAACAGAAGCTGTAATGTGCTTATATCAACCACGAGTTTCAAACAAAGGAAAACAATCAAGGACAAGATTTCTGCATCAAAATACACTGTGAGAAGCAAGCAGTGCTCCTGGCCCTTCCAGGAACAGTCTGCACCTAGCCTGGGCTGTTGTCCTCACACCTCCAAGGCAAAAGAGGGAAGCAAAGCCCTGAGAGCAGAGCAGAGCTCTGCCAAGCCCCTTACAGGTGCCCCTCTGACACCCACTGCTGCATTGGTACAGCCTGCATGTTAGGGTGGCAGTGCTGCTGCCCTTGCCACAAGAACCTGTCCCCTTGCTGCCCTCCTGGCCACGTCAGCCCCTGTCATCTCCTCCTGCATGCTACTCCTGCTTGGCAGTGCCTCCCCAGAAGGAGAGCCAAGGAAGGAGATTTCCATAAATGAAAGCAAAAATGCAAGCCTGGAAGCCCTGAGGAGCACAGCTCTGCTCACCTCCCAGCCTGCCCACAGGGTTCTGTGCCCTTGTACCTAACCTGGGCATGGCCTGGGCCCTGGGCAAGGGTGGAATCATCTCCCAAGGGCAGCAGTGGAGTCCCCTCCACTGGGCAGTTTACACCTCAGCTTGGCAGGGTGCTGTGCCAGCTCACTGCAACTCTGCTGTCACCCAGCAAGGTTGGAGCAGGTGGTCCTGGGGTCCTTTCCAACCTGGCAGTCTGGAACATTTCTAGAGCAAGAGCTGCGCTTCACATTGCTCCTCATTCTACCTGCCAGCCTGAAACAGTGTGAAAACATCCATGGAATAACTCCCTGCAGTCATGCAAAGCCTCCTGCTTCTGGTGGCTGCCCAGAGGTTGATCTCCACCCTGCTGCTCTTCCACATTTTCTCTTTCTCACAAGAGAACAGAACAGTCCCCCCTCACCTGCCACACTTCTCTAAATTAGCTATCTAAAATAACATTAAAATGAAATGCAAAGCCACCCTGGCTGCCTCCAGCAGGATGTCACATCAAAGGCTGCTCTTTAGTGCTGCTATTTTTACCAGAAGGCTCCAGATACCAAGAGAGCAGGGAGGGGAGCAGGGTAACAAGTGCTCAATCAACCCACTGGATGCCCACAGCAGCAGCTGGCAGACCACAGAGCAGTTTGGCAAGAGAATGGTAAAATGCCATTCCAGGTGGATGAAAATGTCCCAAATCCTGTGTCTGGAATACAACCAATCTGCTCAGCAGCTCCCAGCAGCTTGTCAAGGACACACAGGGTCAGAGGGGTGGTTGCAGTAACTGAGAGAGCAACTCCTAACATACAATTAGAGGATGCTTTAAGTAGGTAATGACAGTGGTAATGTTCCTCCCATGGAGAGCTCTGAGGTGTGGGTTTCTGCAGGCCCAAGACTTGGTCTGAAGCTGCAGAGTCCTCACACAACATCAGCCACGTGCCCATTCCACAGCCATCACTCCTGGCTGGCACCAGTGCCCGTGGGCTCCTGCAGCCTGGGCCAAGTCCTTCAGCCAATGCACAGAGCAGGAGGCATCTCTAGGCACTCTGTGCCACCAGGCTTTCTGAACTACTGGTGCAGAGAATGTCCCAGTGGAACCAGGCTGCCTAGAGAGGTGGTGGAGTGGTAGTCTCACCATCTCTGGAGACACTCAAAAGCCATCTGGGCATGCTCCTGTGTGACCTTCTCCAGCAGAACCTGCCCTGGCAGGGGCATTGGACTCAATGACCTCCAGAGGTCACTTCCATCCCCACCATTCTGTGATACCAACAACCTCAGGTACATCATTTCATGCTCTGGACTGGGGCACAGGAAAAGAGGCTGCTGCCCTGTTTGTGCCCTTGGATCCAGGATTTCCAGCCCAAGATCTGCTGGCGGAAATCAATTTAGTGAGCAGCCAAGGCTGTCCAGAGCTGCACATGGCTCCAAGCACATGACCTGGTTTGCTCTGTGATGCTTCCTGCTGAAATATGCATTTTTAAAATAGCAAATCAAGAGCCCTTCACACAGCAGGTTCTAGAGGTGTCCTCTTGGACACCCACCAGCAGCCAGGGTAACCCAAGTCCAAGTATGGGTTTAAGCACCTCCATTTCACGCAACCAATTCTTCTCTTTGGCTGCAGAAGGCAAACCAGGAGGGTCCCTGCAGGGCTTTGCCTGGCACTGTGGCTGGGGATGCTCCAAGCTAATGCTGGATTTCAGCTCCATGTGCCCCAGCTCCAGGCCAGGACCTGTTCCTGACACGAGTGGCCTTGTGACTTCACCTCAGCAGTCTTGATGCTGAAGCCCATGGTTTATTTCTTTAGTTCACTGACAAAGCACATTAGCTACAATGATTAATTCTGCATCAAAGAAACAAGGCTACTACACACAGTGAGCTAAGACAACCTACGGTGGGGCCTGCTACAGAGTTCACTTCCTAAACCCATCTCTGCGAGCTGTGGAACCTCATTCCTCAGCGTGCTTGGCTGCTTCCTGGAATCCTTCTGCAGCCCAGCCTGCAGCTCTGTCCCCTCATGGGGAATAATGAATTTTCCAGCTCTGAGCAGGGCTGGGTCCAACCCCAGAAATGAGGATTTGTTATTCCCTTCGCTGCAAGACAACAGGATTAGCTCAGATTGCAAGATCATGCTCATGAGTGATGAGAATACTGAATGGGAGCAGGATTGTATAATTAATGTGGAGTGATATGGGTCTGTGGAACACAGAACTTGCCCAATTAACAGAGAAATGCATTTCTTCTTGGTCAATAAATGTCACAATTTGGATGCAAACAGTCTCTGTCTTCCCTGCACTCTGACCTCACATGAAGATGACATTTCGATTAGGAGAGAAAGAACCAAAGCACGAGCCAGAGCCACACAAAGCCAAGCTGCCACACATCAAGCAGGCAAAAAACTAGGATCTGATGGCTCCCACAGTGACTGCAGGCAGGGAAAGATGGAGAAGAAGCATTCCCTGTGGTGCTCCACAGGGACACACCCACAGCCTTCTGCAGCCTGGGGCCTTGCCAGCAGCCTGAGGAGACATCGAAGCGTTGCTGGTGAAGGCAGGGAGCAGGACAAGCAGAGGAGCTGGCCACAAGCTCTCCCCATCTGGGAGCCCAGGGCTACCTGTGAGCAGCAGGGGTTGGTACATGGCTAAAGCCAAATGACAAGGCTGGGCACCAGCAGCCCAGGCTGTGCATGTGCAGGATCTCTGCCAGGACAGGCTGCCACGGAAGCAGGAGGGGGCACGTGTGGAGGCAGCCCTCCCCCTCTGCCACCACCAAACTAGGCAGTGCCCATATGGGACCCAAAGGCTGGCAAACGAGCAGGGTGTTGCCAGGCTTGAAGGGCTCAGCCAGGGCAGCTTGGCATGACAGAGACCAGGGAGGGCATCCCAGTGACACTTCAGAGGAGGCGCTGGCAAGGGAGGGCTCCTTGATCCAGCTGATCAAGGTATCACAAGGACCTCAGGGTTAAGGCTTAAACTAAGCAGGTTTAGACTACAAGGTATTTTTTTTTTTTTTACAGTGAGGTCAGTCAGCTCTGAGGAGGCTCTGTCCCAGGCTGTGACAGCTTCTCCACTCTGTGTTCATTAACCCTCCCCACCAGATGGCATCTCCTCCTGGCTGGCTGCCTCCGCTTCGAGCAGGGACTCATTTAGGGTGATCCTGCAGCCGAGAAGACAGGAGTGACAGGGTGCCAAGGGTCCTTGCTGCAAGCGTGTCACCTCTGGACATAACTTCACACCCCTCTGCTGGCCCTCTTTGCCTGACAGCTGCTATGGAAGTGGCCACCCCAGCAGGCACAGGTCTCTGGGTGCTGCTGGGGTCAACCGCGTGTGACCTCAGCCACCGCTCGGTGCCCATGTGGCACACGCTCACCCGGGGCCGTGGGGCAAATGCCAGCAGCAGGGAGGTGGGAGGGCTGGGGTCAGCAAGGGAAGCTCCAGGGAGCACAAGGGAGGAGCAGGAGGGCTTGGCTCCAGCATCCCTGCTGCAGAGGAGCGAGATGGAGCTGCCGTGGCAGGCCGCAGGAGGTCCGGGCAGCAGCTCTCCCGCCGCCCACTGCCTCACTTGAAGACGGAGGGGAAGGTTGGGCAGTCTGGAGACTTCATCTTCTTCATGAACTTCTTGAACTCCTTGTTCTTCTTGTCCCACTTGTAGATGGCTGTCAGCAGGTACTGGGTCTTCACCTGGCGGCCCATGATGAGGAAGTAGTGGCCCAGGTTGTCCAGCTGGTGGCAGGGACAGTCGGCGCCGTTCTTCAGGAACAGCACCAACTTCTTCAGGTTCTTCTTGCGGATGGGGCCCAGCTTCAGCGCCTTCCTCTTCCTCGGGACGATCATCTTGTCCCCGTTCTCCTTCTTCACTTCCTTTATGGTCATCTTCAGGGCTGCAAAACAAGCCATGGAGAGGGGAAAACCAAAATGACTCCTGAGCAGCCTTGCACAAAGCCTTTACTAAGCGAAGCTGGGGGCGAGGGAGGGGGCACCAAGGCCTGCCCAACTGCAGACACCCAATGACCTGCACCACTGTTCCCATGTCTCCCTGCTCCCTTCTCCACAGCATCACCCTGGCAAGAGCTTGTCTTGGTAACCCTGACATGAAACCCCTTCTCTCTGAAGCAGTGCCACCTCTGAACTCAGGAGAGCATCAACACCCAGGGCTCCATGCCCCTTTCCCCCAGCCAGGCACCCTTCAGTTGAGAGGCAGCAGCAATTTGCTCTTTGCTGGCAGAGCCAGCTGAGCAGGTGAGGTGAGTGCCCTGCTCCAGACATGTGGAGAGACTCCTGAAAGGGCCATTTAAAAGGGCAGTTTGGCTTCTCAGGCACATTTGCAGTTTCTCCTGGCCCTGCTGTGCCTGTGAAAGAAGCTTCCAAGCACCCAACACCTCCACTTCTATCTCCCCATCCGAGCAGCGGAGCCCTCACAAAGCCAGGGCCACAGGACCTGCACAGAGCAGCCACACACCTCCACCTTTCCCTGGAGAAGAGGAGTTCATCTCATACAACTTCCACAGCAAATATTTGCCTCTTTGGATTCAGCATTTTCTCGAGTAAATCACAGCCCAAGTAGAAGAAAGAATAAATTCATGTTCCTTTGCCATGACCATGAAGAGGAATTTAGAGTACATGGGGGAAAAAAAAAAAGATGCAAATGTGTTGTACATTAAAGTATCACTTCTGTGCCATTTGGCTCTGCCTCACTGCTGGGGAAAAGCACATATGGCCCGAGATCACTAACATATTTCCATCATTTGGGAGTTTACTTCAGAGTTGCAGATAAACAGTGCTGGGGTAGGTGATTAATTGTCTGCTGCCCCTTCTCATCTGACGCTCGGAGCGCGTGCGGCGGCACGCAGAAGCCTTTGGCTCTGGCAGGGAGCTGGGTCCCAGCAGCATCCTTCCTTGAAGTCTTGCTCTGCTGGAGAACTTGTAGCAATGAGCACATGTTGCTCTCTGGACAGCAGCTCTGCTCACCCTTCCAGCCACAAATGGCAGCAGGACGGGGCGATGACAGTCCTGAGAAGGCAGCAGAGGCTGCATTCCCCTCCTGCTCCCAGCCACCGCGCTGGCAGCGGCAGCCGTGGTATTTATCTGCCTCTCTGCCAGAAACTCCTGCTGGGCTTGCCAAGAGCCCTGTCGTGTTTGACTGTTACTGTACAAGAAAGTAATCCAGGACTGGAAACCTAAGTGAAATTTTTATTCCATCTGTTTTCCAAATTCAGGATGTTTAAGGAGCTAAAGAGACTCGAGCTTTAAGGAGCTAAAGATGCTGAACCAGAGCAATTTGCTGCAATTCTGGAAAATTAGGCAAGTAGTTTTCAGGCAGCTCTAAGCTCCATGACATTAACTGGGCAGCAGCAGCATCCCTCAACGTGAACCTCAATTTCTTTATCCCTTCTGACTCTGAACTCATGCTCTAAGCCAGTGGTTGCCAGTGCAGGGCACTGGTAGGACACTAGTAAGAAGAGATTTGTTCTACAGGGCTTGTTTGCAAATTGCTTTGCTGTGATCCCTGCAAGCTCAGGTCCTTGCTGCTGAAGGAAAGAAACAATCTGGCAGCTAGTGGAGGTGCTTCTACTCCAAGTACCATGGTCTGTGGAAGACAAAGGTCTGGTGATGCTGTGCTGTGGGAGCTCACAGCTGCTGCCTTCCCTGCAGAGCAGCAGCTACCTGTTCCCAAGCCAGCAAGGCAGACCCAGGGAGCATGGAGCTGCCCAGGTGAACCATAAACCCAGACACGATCTGAAAACTCATCCAAAGCAGCAGACAGAGCCAAGATCAGATAATGCCAAGGAGGATCAGTGAGGAGGCTGAGCAGAGGTGCACACAGTTTGTGCAAGGCTGCACTTCCCAGCACCCATCTCCCTATCACCAGCAACCCAGGCAGCCTGCAGCATGCCCAGGTAAGATGCAGCCTGGCTCAAGGACTACCAAGTTTCAGCTGCCTTGCTGTGGGCCTCAGCAGTCACAAAAAATCCAAAAGGCATCACAATCACTGCTC
Organism: Ramphastos sulfuratus; assembly: GCA_013399055.1. Classification (NCBI taxonomy): domain Eukaryota; kingdom Metazoa; phylum Chordata; class Aves; order Piciformes; family Ramphastidae; genus Ramphastos; species Ramphastos sulfuratus. The sequence goes on from WBNM01007921.1 coordinate 133,337, forward strand.
ACTTTTCACCTTCTGCCAGCAGCCTGGCTCCCCAGGCCCTCCTTGCTCCCCTGCTTGCCCCACGTTCCTGGAGCTCAGACTCCCTTTCCAGGCAAGACTTCTGGCAGCAGCTGGACACACAGCTCTGGCATCTTCCACCCACACCAGAAAAGTGGTGCCCAAGGGCAGGTTTGTTCTCAGCTGCACACCCTGCTCCAAGAGCACAACACCACACAGTGGGAGGCAGCCCTTGGCTTGTGGCTTTGCTAGAACATAAAGGACTTGGCAGAGTGGGACGATCGCTGCAGCTCGCCTGGCATCCCCCCGGCCCTGGGGACACCTCTGCCCCAGCAGCAGGGAAAAGCTCGAGCAGGATGGATTTGAGTCTTGGCTCCAGGACCTAAATGAGCTGCCAAAGCAAACAGCTTCCTCTCTGGGAGCCATGGCCTTTCTGCTTCCCCAGCACTGCACCGAGTCTGTCTCAGCCCCGAGTGGGAGAAGAGCTGAAACTGCCCCATGCGAGTCCAGGACACACTCAGACTAAATCTGCAGCTATCACTGCCTGGAGGGAGGTGACCCCAGGAAGAGACCTGGAGGGTCACTGACTGTGTGTGAGCACAGCCAGCCTCCCAGCCCAGCAGCTGCACCACAGCCATGGGATCACCTCAGCAGGAGCCCTGGCAGTGGCTGCAGAAGTGACCCACAGCAGCAGCACTGCAGAGGCAGCCACCAGCCCATCTGCACCTTGGCTCTCACATGATCCACCTCCAAGAACCACCTCTTACCCAACCTCTGCTCCCTCACCCAGCCACAACCACATCTCCTCCCCAACACACTTAACACCTGCTCTCATCCAAGCTCCTGCTGATCCAAGCACCCTCCACAGTCATGGATTGGGTGGCTCACACAGACAGGTCCCTGCTACAAGCACCCACAGGGAGATGGCAGCATCAGGATGCAGACACCAGGAACTTTCCTGTGAAGAGAAGCACCAATGGGACCAGGAGCCAGCTCTTGGCCATACCACAAGAGAGGTGATGGCAGAGGGGCCCATTCTCTGCCATTCCTGCTGTGCTGGTGGCCATCTGCAGCCAGGACCACCCACAAACCCAGGAAAGCCCTTTCCAGCCAGGCATTGTCTCAGCTCTGCTTGCAACATCACAAGCACAGTGCCAGGATGGCAGCCCCTGGGTGCTGTGGTGGGAGCTGAGCAGCATCCATGGGGACAGGGATAACTCTCCCAGTCAGGCAGGACAGGCTGAGTAGGAGGTGTCCCTCTGCTCCTCGGCACTGAGTGTGCCCTGGGGCCATGTGGGTAAAGTGCTCAGGGCAGAAGGGGAGTCCTGCATGGCACAGGGAGCTGTGCCAGACATGGTCCCAAAGCACCCTCGTGAGTGCTGCCCTGACGTCTGCTCAGGGGCAAGTCATGGCAGGAGAGCTGCAGCATCCAGCTGCCCACTGCAAAGGCAAACAGAAGTGAAAGCAGTGCTCAGGCTGGCAGAAACAGAACACAACAAAGGCCTTCAGGATTTAATTTGGGATTTATCAGCTCTCAGCCACGTTGTGTTTACAACAGCAGGAATGCTCCCAGGGCACCAAACCCACACTTGTCCTTGCTCAGCCCCAGCATCAAGAAGGTGATGACTCCCCAGGCAGGAGCCACTCACCAGTGCTTTGCCACAGCCGGGAGAGCCAGTGCCAAAAGCCCAGCACAGGCCTGCATCCTCTCACCAGACCATGTCCATGGTCCCAGCAAGCTGCCAGCAGCAGAATCAGAGCTGTGCCAGCCTTGATGCAGCAGAGACCCCTGCAGAAAGCACACAGCAGCTACCGCCAGTGCCCAGGCTCCTGGCACAACACCATGGCACCAACCAGCCCTTCCTTTTCCCATTCTACAGGGCCACACCACCACCAACCATCAGAGGTGGAAAGAGAAGGCAACAAGTGCAGCCTCGTCCCTCCAAGACCCTCTTCTCCTGCAGCCCCAAGCTGCCTGATGCTTCCTTCTGAACTGCTCTGACTCCAGCATGCCCAGGGAGGTGTGAGAGGGGCACTGTGGTCTGGATGTGCACTGCCCCATCAACAGAAGGCCAGACCCCAGCCCAGGCTGATGCAGCCCTGTTAGACCAAGTCACCCAACCTGTCCCCAGGTGCCCTGTCTCAGATGGCAGCACAGCTCTGCTCTGACGTCCCTAGGTCAGGGAGGGTGCAGAGTGCTGGAGACAGAAAGGGACATTTCTGTGTTCTGCTAACAGGAAGCAGGCTTTAGGGAAGTGTTTGCTCACTCACAGTGGAATTACTCTTGGCAGCAGCAGCTCCAAGAGCAGCAAGGGCCCCACAGAGCTGGTCTGGGTCCAGCCTGACAAAGCACTACTCAGTTTCATGTGAAGCTTCTTATCACTGCCTCTGCAGCTCCAGCTTCCCAGTGCCACCCCCAGGAACCAGGCAAACGGTGAGCACCACACTGGTGTCACCTGAGAGCAGAGCACCCCAGCAGCAGGGCTCTGGTGCTCCCTCCACATCTCCAAGGACTGCTCTGTACCAGGAGCAGCTCCATGGCCAAGCCTCTGGTTACCAACCACCACCACACACCCACCACGATGGGCACCTCCAGCTCCACTTCTTCAGCACGCAGGAGCCTGGGCACCACCTCTGCTGCTCTCCTGCCTGCACAGGCAGGGGCCCCACTCCAGCACCTCAGGGGCAGGGAAGGGAACGTGAGAGAAGGGAAAGCTCTGCTGTTCCTTCGGCCTCACTGCTCCTTCCTTTAGAAATCACTCAAAGGAGGAAACCTGCCAGAAGACACATTAGGGCTGTAACAGGAGAAGGCTGCAGGCAAGGAGCTGTCAGTCACGGGGAAAAAATAAACAGCATGTATTGATTGTACTGCAGGCTCCAGTGCAGCAAGAGCCCCTTCAGCAGGATCCCCCCAGACCCAGGGAAAGAGCAGAAACAACAAATAAAATCACCAAGAGAAACAGAGAGAGGAATGAACTCTGTGGACAATCCCAGCCCGCATCAAGACTAAGAAGCAAACCCTGGCTGCAGCCCAGGGAGGCTGGGGGGAGGCAGCTCTGGGGGCACAGGAGGTTGAGCTCACAACTCCTCCTGCACCAGCAGCCCAGAACACACCAAAACCTGAACTGCAACAAGCCCATGCAGAGCTGGGCCAGCCCCACTCACCAGTCTGTGCCCAGGCAAGGGTCCCTGCACCCCTAGCTGCCCTGGCACCATGTGCCCCATGGTACCGCTGCTGCAGGACCCACCAGCAGCTGCCCCCTGTGGCTCTCGTTGTTTAAACATCCATTGTAGGCGTCTGGCTCGGGCCAGGACCTGCAGCCTGTCAGCTGCCAGTGTTTACCTTGGTGGATGTGCATGAGAAGTCTCAGGCTGAAGGGCTGGGAGGGTTATTTCAGTGCCAGATAAACAGCTCTCCTTGAGAAATCACCCTCTGACAGCAGCCACCCCCCCAAGACTAAACAAAGATCCAAGGGCATGCACTGTGCTTTGGGAAAGCTTCCTGCAGCCTAAGCCTCCTCCACTGGCTGCTCTCCACAGCTGGGACAGCCCCAGCAGCACCCTGCGCTGCCCTCCCTTGTAGGGCACAGGCAAGACCTGCATCACATCTCTCCCCCAGCTCCAGTTCCCCAGCTGTCTGCAGACTGGGCACATCTGGAGACAGCCCTGCATGATCCCAGGACCCTCCTGGAGAGGGGAAAATACAATGATGGAAGAAAACACCAACTGCAGCTGCGTGAAACCTACACCACTGCAAACCCACAGGAGTGAGCTTCCCACCGCAGCTGAGTCTGTGATGGGGAGGAGCACGAGAACAAAAAGTACATCCAAGCCATGCCCAGCTTCCAGTGTGATGAGAGAGTGATGAGTTACCTGCAGTCTGCAGGAGGCAGAGCATCTCCTTTTGAAACCAAAAATCCCCAGGACAGAGAGAGAGAGAGAGCAAGAGTGGGAAGAAGGAACAGGATCGACCCCAGCAGCACCAAGAGCTCTGCCATGGTTTAAAACCAGTTACAGGGTGGAGCTGTGCTGATCCACAGAGCAAAGAACCATCCCAGACTCCCTGCAATGGCCAGAAAAGCCCCCACCAGGCTCTGCTTTGGCAGAGAAAGCAAAGGGCTTCAAAGCAAGCTGCAGAACCCTGGTGGGCTGGGTGAGGCAGGAGGGTGTGCCAATGTGTTTCTGGCACCTGCTTTAGGTGACCCTGCTCTGGCAGAAGGGTTGGACTGGATGATTTTCAGAGGTCACTTCCAACCCAAACATGACAACTAAAGCAATCCCAGGGGCTCACATGAGCCATATTTATTTGCGGGAGTTGCTGTCACCCAGACATGGGCATAGGGCTCTTGGTGCCACCATCAAGCTCCCCAGTACAGAGGAGAGGGTCACTTTCAGCCCCTCTGGTTGAGTCGAGCTCCTCCCAGCAAGCTAAGCCTGCAGAGGTGGCTCTCATATCTCTCCCTGTGTGCCAGGACCCATCCCCACCACCTGGAACCACAGTGGGTTTGGATCAAGGCTGGGCAGAGCAGTTGAGGTCTCTCCCTGCTGCTGCTCTGCAGCTCCTGCCGCATGCCGACGCCGTTTGTGGCCACTCACCGCAGCCCTGCCCAGGCTGCTGCCTGCCAAGAAATGTTTCCATCCTCTGGACACTGCCACCACAGCATTTCCCAACCACCAACTTGCTCTGTGGGCACGGCGATGTCTGGAGCTGCCCTGCAGAGCCCCAGCACACCTCTGCTTTGGCCTCTGCTGCCCGGTGGCACAGCATGAAGACAACCCTGGGCTTTAACTTACAGCCCCTTCCCAGCACTTGCCCACCAGCGAGGTGCCACCTTGGCTCACTGCTCACACACCTCCAGGGAGGTGACAGAGTGCAGCCACCTGCCAACACAGACCTGCCACTGTCACCCAGCCAGTGCCACACACTCCTGTAGGACAGAGGTGCCCAAGCCCACAGCCCCTGGACTGGGGAAATGCCTCTGGGTCACTCCTGGGCACACAGCCCCTGCCCAAGCCAGGTCCCACAGGCCACTTGCTGGCTGGGAAGCTCTCTCCAGTCTCTCCCCACAGAGGCAGCTCCTACTCATAGATTCATAGAATGGTTTGGGTTGGAAAGGATCTTAAAAATCATCCAGTTCCAGCTCCCTGCCACAAGCAGGGACACCTCCCACTAGCCCAGGCTGCTCCAGGCCTCATCCAATCTGGCCTTGAGCCCCTCCAGGGAGAGGCACCTCCATGCCCCATCTCATGCCCAGAGCAGAGCTCAGGGAACTCCACCCCACCACCTCCCAGGCTGTGGCACTAAATCCATGCCTCTGCTCCCCAAAGCTCAGGCATTCCTGGGAAGCTATGACCTGGGTGTTCCTGTTGCTGCTTCTCCCTGCTGGAAAAAGCCTGCACTGAACTTAGAGGACTTGTGGCATTCCAGATCTGCAGGAGAGCTGGGAATTCATTTCCAGCAGAAAGAGTAACAGGCCAGCACACAGAGCAGGTTTGGGTTTGCTCTGGCACATTCAAGTGCTAATCCCCACGGAATGCACACCTTGTTCAATGTGCCTTTAATAACCTTCCAGGAAGGCTACACACACCAGCAAGGATGTCAAAACCAGTTAATGGTGGGTTTGATCTCACAGAGCTCAGACCTTCTCCCTGCAATACTTTTTCTCTCTTTTTTTCTCCCCTAAACTGAAGTTCTGTTTACCTGTGACTGTCTGACTCACCCACTCAGTCAGAACACATTTAGGCCACAGCCTTCAAGGAGTTTTGCATTTTTCTAAGCTCACTGCCTGGCCCTCACTAGACCAAGATGGGCTTTGGGCTTTTACACCTAGACTTGACAGGATCAGCATAACCTGGCTAGAAAGAAACCCAGTGTCAGAAGGAGGGAGCTGGTTTGTCCTTTCACAACAATGCTTCATGTTATGTGATGCTCCTGCAAGCATGCAAGAGCATGGGAAAAACAGGGTTAAGCTCTGAACCTCACCACTTTCACCAAAGAGCAGGCACTGCCACCTGTGCCTCAGGGCAGAACTCACTGCCATGGAGGAGTGCACTCTGCTGGCTGCCAGCAGGATGGAGACTCCCTTTTCACAAGGAGTCCCATGGGAAATACAGGGGCTGATGGGGCCAAGCTGCTGGGGAGATTCCCATTGGAGTCCAGAAGAAAATGTTTGCCCATGAGCACAGTCAGGCATTGGAATCATCATCCAAGGCCAGCAGCGGAGTCCCCTCCACTGGGCAGTTTTAAACCTCAGCTTGGCAGGTGCTGTGCCAGCTCCCTGCAGCTCTGCTGTCACCTAGCAAGGTTGGGGCAGAGCATCCCCGGGGTCCCTTCCAACCTGGCAGTCTGGGATTCTGTTCCCTGCTCATGGCTGGGACTACCCACAGCCTGCAGCACGGCTGCTCCAGCAGCTGATGCCACGTGTGGAGGACCTTGTTCCCCATGGCATTTCATCGGGGGGGGGCAGGAGGGGACGCTCAGCACCGTAGCCAGGGCAATGAAGGAGCACAGGCAGTGGCACCAGCAGCCGGCTGTGCGGGACAGGGCCCGGGCACACGCAGCCCGCTGTGCGGGACAGGGCCCGGGCACACGCAGCCCGCTGTGCGGGACAGGGCCCGGGCCGGGCTGTGCGCGCCGACACTGCCACCTAGAGGCTCGCCCGGGCGCGGGCAGCACCATGCCAGCTCCAGGCGCTGCGGGCCCCGCGCAGCTCCCGCAGCGGGCAGGCAGCGGTCTGCGGCCCAGGAGCCAGCCCACGCCGGAGTAACGCTGCTGTGTGCCCCCCAGGGATGCCTCCCGGTGCCCCCAAGTTCTCCCCCTTACCGAACTCGCTGGCACAGAGATGCTCCACGATTGCCTCCGACTTCATCTCGTTGTCGCAAGGAGGACACACAGTGGTTCCTGGCAACAGAGAGAGAGAAGAGGTGGTGAGGAGCCCGCTCAAGAAGCATGGCACAGTCGGGTTGCCCACGCTGCCAGACCGCTGCCCTCAAGGGGCACATGTGCCAGCCCCATAGGAGGATACTCTGCTAGGGGTCAGGAGCCATCCACCAGCTTCCAGGACTGTGCCGATCACAAGCAGGCTCCTGCCAGCCCCACTCCAGCAGTGCCAGCAGCCCCAGGGCTGAGCAGAGGCAGGATGGTGCCAGGAGCTGTGCTGGCAAGGAGAGGAGTTTTCAGGGCCAGGCACTCGGCCGAGGGGAGCCTTTTGCCACAGGGCATGGCCCACAGCCCGCTGACATTCCCTCCCTGCGGCATGCCAAGGCTGGCACACAGTGCCCTAGGCTGGGGACAGCAGGAGGACAGTGCTCAGGGATGTGGCCCCCTCCAGAAGACCTCCAGCACGACCCCATGAATGCACAGCTTCTCTCTTTTGGTTTCAGCCCAGCTGCACTCCATGGGCTGTGGAACAGGCTGGTGGCTCCAGCAGAGGAGAGTCAGCTCCACTCAGCAGCTAACAGCTGCCCACATCCTCCTCTCAGGAAACATCAGCCCAGGAGATTTCTTTGGGATCTATCCCAGGAGGAAAGCTCACTTCATCCAGAGAATAAAAATCTGTTTCCAGGTTCCTGTCTCCAGTCGGAGCAGAGACCACCCAGCAGCACAGACATAGATTTGTGCTACTGGTGGAAGAATTTATTGAGCTGGGAGATGCTGCTTCTGTTCCAGGTCCAGGGGAACAGTGGACTCCTTCCCACACAAGGGAGTTATTCTCAAGGACAGTGCTGCAGCAAAACATCTGCTGGGCCCTGCGCGCAGACAGAGCCCTCCTCGCCTCCTCCCAGACCTCAGCCAGGCCAGCAGAACCCAGAGCCTGGCTGGACAGAAGAAACAGAGAAGTCTCCCAGCAAGAGGGGTGCAGAGCCAGAACGGCTGGCAAGGGAGGCACAGGCACAACCTGCACCCACCAGAGCATGGAGTCCCCTCTGGCACTGCTGCCCCACAGGGTTTCAGGCAAGACATTCATTTTCCGTAGCTTATTCTTCCCCCTGACCCCCCCGGATGTGTCCTGTGCCAGCTGTTAATTCCTGGGATCATGCACTGTGTCCCATTAATCACACATGCAGAGCAACTGGCCTGCCAAGGGCCCTGACGGGCAAGCCACTGGGCAAGCCAGCAGCACCCAACAGCTGCCTCAGCAGTCCCACTCCTGGCCGCTCCATACCCGGGAGAGCTGCCTGCCACCTGGGCAATTCCTCCTCCAAACCCTTCGTGTGCAGCTGCCACTTTTACCACCTCAGAGTGACACAGGCAGGAGTCAGCCCCTGGAGGCCTCGTGACGTCCCCAACACTTTATTTTTAAAATCATCGGTTAGATATTTCCACCCAGGCTGCACTTTTAATGAGCTCAGGATGAGGCTGAGGGGATGCCGGCGGGAGGGTGACAACCCCTGCGGTCTGCCTGCCGCAGTGCCAGGAGTGAGTTACTGTACCAGGGACCACCCTTGGGAAGGAGAGCTGCCATGCATCAGCTCATCTCCACACATCCCTGCAGGAAGCACTTGGATGTCCCTCAGCAGCCCAAGTTCACACAGGAGAGCAGCTGAGCCTGCAGGGGCCACACACACAACCTGAACCCACCACTGCATCCCCCCTGAGCGCCTTGCAGGCAAGCAGAGGGAAAAGCCAAACCCCCAGTGGAAAAAATCAGACTCATTGTTCCTTGGAGAAAGCACAGGCTCAGTTCTAGCTGTTCTAGGGGAATGTTCTGGCATGCCCAGGTTGGCAGAGACCCCTCCCTCACTACGGCTGTCCCAAAACTGCACTCCCACCCCTCCCAAGGCATCACAGCTGCTATCCTCCAGCCCACAGCACTGCCCAGCATCTTACCCTTCCCACACCATCCCAGGCTGAAGGAGCCAACAAGAAGTTCAGCCACAATTTAGGTTCTCCTGCCTCAAGTGATCCCCACTGCAGTGACCCAGAGGCAGCCATTCCAGCACATGCCCAGCCAGCAGCCCACCACAGCTCCTGGCACTGGGCACAGCCGTCTGCCTCCCAGCCTGCTGCAGCTGGGCTGGGGTCCATCTTCTGCAGCTGACAGCTCAACACCAAGCACAAGCTTCCCTCCCCTGCTTCCAGCTCGCTTTCTCCTCCCTGCTGACCATTTTCTAATGCCTGGCTTTGGAGCCAGCTTACTCCAGGGGCAGGAGAAGGAATGTGTAATGCTATATTAATCTGCAACTCCCCTGATGCATCCTGTGGGCCTGCAGGCTTTACTGCCTCGTGCTTAAGGAGAAAGGAATTCAGCAGGTCAGCTCTTTGAGAGGCAGAAAGAAATTCCAATTTCGAGGTGTTAATGGGGAAAAAACACTGAAAGGGCTCATTCTTATTAGTGCCCAGAGAAAAGGGGGCACACTGCTGGGACCTCACACTCTTTGAATCAACAGGAAACACCCCAGTACCCAAGACCAAAGGGGCTCCAGGAGCTGGCACTCATGGAAAACACAAAAATCCTAGAAGGGGCAGAGGGAAGGACCCATAGCACACACAGGCAAGGGCTGAACTGCAGCAGCAAGCATGCTTGCCTGCAGGTACCCCTTGTCTGCACAAGTGGCAGTGCCAGCAGCCAAGCTGTAGACACCTTTGCAAATAGATCCTCATTTGGTTGCAAAGAAAGGGAGAAGATTGAGACTGGACATTAGGAAGAAATTTTGGACAGTGAGGGTGGGGAGCCCCTGGCACAGGTTGCCTAGGAAGGCTCTAGATGTCCCCTCCCTGGAGGTGTCCAAGGCCAGGCTGGATGAGGCCTTGAGCAGCCTGGACTGGTGCGAGGTGTCCCTGCCCATGGCAGGGGGTTGGAACTGGATGAGCTTTAAGGTTCCTTCCAACTCAAACCATTCTGTGGTTTCAAAGTGCTTGGCCATAAGTTCCGCGAAGCCATTCAGCAGTATTTTGTCTGAGTGGCTGCAGCATTTCCTTGCAGTACTCACCCAGCTCTGGTTTACAGCTCACCCCAAGGACAAGTTCATACACCCTAAAGCTTGTGCAGAACGAGGCCTCCCTGCACCCAAATGGGACCAGCCACAGATCCACAGAGGAGTCGCACCTGAGCTGATGGAATTCCTTGTACAAAGACAGTTCAGTGATGCCTGTGAAGGGCAGCACAACGTTCAAAATGCTGTGCTGATGGGGAAAGCAGCAATGTCCCACCCCCGTGCTGCTGTCCAGACAGGTCTGAAAGGTGATCAGAAAGTTAAACTACCTTAGGAAGAACTTATCAGAGGTTGCTGATCTAGGAGACTGTTTCCAGGTCTGCTGTCATTAATGCCTCTAAAATCAGCAACCTGCAAACAGTTCTGGTTTGGACCTTGGAAGCAGCAACTCTACAGCAAGCAGCTCAGCCCCAGGAGCATGCCTGGCTGCAAGTCCCTGGGGAATAAAAGCAACCTTTGTACTGCCCACACAGGACACAGCTGTGGTCTTGACCAAGGGTCTAGGTTCACACAGGACAGATGATTTTAGAGCCTTCCTAGAAAACAAAGAGCTTCCTCCAGCAGTCCCACCCGTGAGTGAAAGCCGCAGTGAGGGATCCAGCCTGGCTGTGCTGCTCAGGGAGAGGCTGGGACCCGGGACCGAGGGCAGCCAAACCTCACCCCCACACACCTCACAGGCCCCTGGATGCCACTGCCATGACACATCAGAGGCTCCCTGCACAGCTCTGGACATGTCGAGCTCAGGTGTCCCCCCTAAACTGCAGCAACCACAAGTCCCACTGAAGCCATTGCCCACCACTGTGCTCCATGTGCCCCCACATTGGCTCCTGGGACAGCCCCAGAACTTAACCCCTCTGCTGTGGGCTATCTGCACCCTCATCCTGCCCCATAAGCAAAGGAATCCCTGACGGAAGAGTCCCACGGGATCACACCCATGAGCTCCGGTCACAGTGCAGGAGCCACGTGTGGTTCACCCATCCCTGAGCAACTCCCAAGTGCCGGTGCTAGGTCCCCGTGAAACCAGGCGTGCCCATCCCGTCCGGTGAAGCTGCAGGCACAGGGAAGTGCTGCCCTCTTTTACAGCCCGCTGCAGCGATGCCTCCTGCCAGCCCTTCCGAGCGCTCCGCCGCGGGGTGCCGACGCGACGCGAGGTTATTGATTTACTGCACAAGTTCTCAGCAAGCAGCCACGCTCCCCACAGCTGGCACCAAACACACCTCCTGCAATCCATGGAGACAAGAACCCTGTCCGCTTTCCCTCACTGTTTCTCGCTAAGTCTCTTGCCCCCTTGCTGGCGCAGAGCCCACCTCGGAGGGCAGGGCTGGATCTACACTGCACACGGAGCCAGCAGCTGCCCAGCGTCTCACCCCAGGACTGACTGGCACACAAGCACCCCTGCTGGTACTGCTGTCATCGCTCACTCCAGCCAGGCAGCAGTTTCTGCCACGGGCATCACACACCCTGTTGCTGCCAGAACAGCCCCACCGTGGCGAGCTTGGCAGAGAAACTGCTGCCAGGGCAGTGCAGCACCTGGGGATGAAGGGTCTGAGCCCCAGTCCATCAGGGCTGGAGCCCAGTGCCAGCATGAGGAGCAGAGCAGCCTTGCACCCACCATGCCCCTTGCATCACCTGCCCCCGGGCTCTGCTCCGGGATGAAGGCAAGGAGCTGGCAGAGCATCCTGCTCTCCTCAGGACAGGAGCACTCACAGGGTGCTCGGAGGCTGAAGCTGAACTGCTGCTGAGTACCAGAGTCCGGGTGAGCCTCCTTCAGTCCCAAACACCCCATCCTGGGCTGAGCCCTGCTCCACCAGCTCAGCTCAAAGCACCGAGAGCAGAGCTGCAGCGTCACTCCCTACCTTTGGGCCTGGAGACATCGGTGGCGTTGGGAGCAGTCATGGCAATGCAGACGTCGTCCTGGGGAAACTGATCACATTTAAGCATCTCGGGCCAGAAGAAGCCAAAGAACTGCATGACAGGCTCGCAGGAGTCACGCACGGCCTCGCAGAGCCAGCGGCACGGGTAGACCGGCCGGTCCAGGCAGACGGGGGCAAATAGGGAGCAGAGGAAGACCTGGGTGCCCATGTGGCAGTTCTTGTTGAGCAGGGGC
>WBNM01007921.1:145718-366334 GCA_013399055.1 Ramphastos sulfuratus
GGACAGGGGGCGCGGGGCGCGGCCCGATGGTGCCAGGGAAGGTGCCGTGGCCGGCAGAGGCACCAGGAGACGCCCCCTCCCGGGCACAGGAGCTGCTTCCCTCGGGGCCGTGCCGAGAAGCCCACCGCCTGGCACATCAGGCACCGCGGTCTGGCGGGTCTGGGTGGCTCTAGTGGGTCTGTTTGCGGTTGGAAGAGACCATTGAGATCAAGTACGGCCTAGAGCCCACAGTCTCACCACTACTGTTAAGCCACTGCCACTAAACCACATCCCTCAGCACCACATCCATGCAAAACTGCCAAGGATGGGGACTCCATCACGTCCTTGGGCAGCCTATCCCAGTGCCTGAGAACCCCTCCTGGGAAGACATTTTCCTCATATCCAACCTGAACCTCCCTTGTCACAACTTGAGGCCGTTTCCTCTTCTCCTGTCACTTATTGTGTGTGAGAAGAGACCAAGCCTCATCTGGCTCCAGCCTCCTTTAAGGTAGTTGTAGAGAGCAATGAGGTCTCCTCTCAGCCTCCTCTTCTCCAGACTAAGCAATCTCTGCCCACTGTGGCTGCTCTGTGCTCCATGTCCACCCATGCCAGGCACCCAGCGTCCAAGGGACAGCTGAAGGCTGACATGGCCTGGCTGTGGACGCTCGCCCTGCCTGCCTGCAGCAGNTGAGGAGCAGAGCAGCCTTGCACCCACCATGCCCCTTGCATCACCTGCCCCCGGGCTCTGCTCCGGGATGAAGGCAAGGAGCTGGCAGAGCATCCTGCTCTCCTCAGGACAGGAGCACTCACAGGGTGCTCGGAGGCTGAAGCTGAACTGCTGCTGAGTACCAGAGTCCGGGTGAGCCTCCTTCAGTCCCAAACACCCCATCCTGGGCTGAGCCCTGCTCCACCAGCTCAGCTCAAAGCACCGAGAGCAGAGCTGCAGCGTCACTCCCTACCTTTGGGCCTGGAGACATCGGTGGCGTTGGGAGCAGTCATGGCAATGCAGACGTCGTCCTGGGGAAACTGATCACATTTAAGCATCTCGGGCCAGAAGAAGCCAAAGAACTGCATGACAGGCTCGCAGGAGTCACGCACGGCCTCGCAGAGCCAGCGGCACGGGTAGACCGGCCGGTCCAGGCAGACGGGGGCAAATAGGGAGCAGAGGAAGACCTGGGTGCCCATGTGGCAGTTCTTGTTGAGCAGGGGCACCCAGCTGCTCGCTTGGTGCTTCACCTCGGCCATGGTCTCGTGGTCCAGCAGGTTGGGGAGCACCATCTTGTCATAGCCCACGCTGTGGCAGAGCCGCAGGTCCGCGGGGATGGCCACGCACTGGTGCGGCTTGGCGTAGAAGCGCCCGCCGGGGTAGGGGCCCAGGTCGGACTGGTAGCTGACATAGTCGTACTCGCTGGCCCCGCCGCACGCCAGCAGCCCCGCGGCCAGAGACACCAGCGCCCGCAGCGCGGCCCCGTGGAGCCCCTGCACGCTGCCCATCCCCGACGGTGGCCCCGACGGTGCCGCCTGCCGCTCCCCGCCGGGCTCCCGCCGGCTGCGGCCGCCTCCAGAGAACCTCCCCGCGCTCCCTCCCACGGCCTCCTCCGCTGCGCCCTGCCCGGGGCCCCTCAACTTCTGCCCGGGGCCCCGACCCGCTGCCCCTTGCTCGGTGCCCGCTGTCTGTAGACCCTCTTCGCGTCAGAGGCAGAGCTCCCGGAGCCCTGCTCTGAGCCGCCCTCTCCCTCCGCCGCTCCTGCTCCCTCCCGCCCCGGCTTCAGCTTCGCCTTCAGCCCCGGCCCCGGCCCCGGTCTGGCCCCGCCGCGCCGCGCCGCGGGTTTGTGAGCCTTCGGCAGCCAATCANAACTGCCAAGGATGGGGACTCCATCACGTCCTTGGGCAGCCTATCCCAGTGCCTGAGAACCCCTCCTGGGAAGACATTTTCCTCATATCCAACCTGAACCTCCCTTGTCACAACTTGAGGCCGTTTCCTCTTCTCCTGTCACTTATTGTGTGTGAGAAGAGACCAAGCCTCATCTGGCTCCAGCCTCCTTTAAGGTAGTTGTAGAGAGCAATGAGGTCTCCTCTCAGCCTCCTCTTCTCCAGACTAAGCAATCTCTGCCCACTGTGGCTGCTCTGTGCTCCATGTCCACCCATGCCAGGCACCCAGCGTCCAAGGGACAGCTGAAGGCTGACATGGCCTGGCTGTGGACGCTCGCCCTGCCTGCCTGCAGCAGTTTCCTTCCCATCCTTTTTTCCAGCCTCGCTGGCCACATTGCCCCCTGAGCGGTGCCACAAGGCTGGCAGGGCATGCTCTGCCCCGGCTGCCCAGCACTGGAATGCTCGGTTCCCTCCACGCCGCCCCTAGAAAACAGGCAGGCGTGGGATAATAGAATATATTAGCCCTGAGCCCATTCAGCCCCGGGCTCTTTAGGAACAATGCCTGCTAACTGAGCTGATTTTTGCCAAGTGACTGCCTCTCCTGCATGAGCAGCAAAGTGGAGCCCCCAAACAGTCCCACGCAACAATCCTGCGAGCGCTGCTGCCCAGGGCCCATTGTTTTACTGCTGCGTTTGAGGGCATGGAGGAGTCATGGCCTTGCCTGCCCTGGCATTTCTTCCCCAGTTTCCCACCACTGCACTAGCCCCATCTCAGCCCCAACAGAGGCTGCAGTGATGGGGGAGAGGAGACACCCAGCCACAGGCATCTGCTGTCCCCATCCCAAGAGAGGTGACATGAGAACCAACACCAGCTGCTCCACGCCAGGGCTGGCACTGCCTCTCGGTGGCTGTGTCCCCACCGACGAGGGGACAGAAGCTGCTGGTGGAGGCACTGGGAAATGCCAGCAGCAGGGTGTCCTCTGTGCTCCCCACCACGAGGCAGACAGCCCCAGGCCTGCCTAGAGCCATGGGGTGAGGAAAGGCTGCAGGCCTCTGGAGCTGAGATTTAGCTCTCCTAGGCGGCTTTTAGCAAAAAGGTAACACCCTCAGATGTCAGGGCATGGGGAGTCTGCAGCCAGGATGTGGCCAGCAGGTCACAGCAGCTGATTGTGCCACTCTGCTCCACCCTGCTAAGACCACACCTGGCTACCATGTCCCCCTGTGGGGAGCCCACCATGCCCCCCTGGCAGCGATGCACGGCTCCCACGCTGCCTGCTGCAGCAGGACAGCTCCTGGACCTCCCCAGGGAATATTTGCTTTAGATCAGACACCCCTCGGGCAGCCAAGAGCTGATAGCCCCTGCTGGGCTCAGCCTGCCCCGGAGGATGTTGGTTTTGCCATGTTTGTTTTCTGGTTTTCTCAGCAGATAGCTCCGAGGTTCCATTGACAGAGAGCAGCCAGGAATGCTCCTGTGCCCCCCGACCCAGGAATCTGCATGGGGAGGTTTTGTCACTGGGGTGATTTACTCCATTCCTACCCTGGTGGCCAGCAGTGCCCAGAGGGCAGAGGATGGAACAGGATGATCCATAGATTCACAGAATGGTTTAAGTTGGAAGGGACCTTAAAGATCAACCAGTGCCAATCCCCTGCCATGGTCAGGGACACCTCCCACCAGCCCAAGTAGCTCAAGGCCAACCTGGCCTTGAACACCTCCCTGGGCAACCTGTGCCAGTGTCTCCCCACCCTCACTGTCAAGAATTTCTTTCTGATATCTAGTCTATGCTCTTTACAGTCTGTAGATGATCTTTAAGTCCTCTTCCAACCCAGCCTATTCCACGATGCCAACACCAAGAGCCAGTCCACAGCAGGCCCAGGACCAAGGCACACAATGATTCCAGCCACTGTCCCCTGCTAGTGTGAAATTAGCAACATTAAAGGCTCTAACTAAACACAATCACCAAAGGCTTTACTGGCTGAGATAACACACCAGGAGCTCCAGCAGCCAATGCCTTCGGCACTGCTCAAACTCTGACCGTCTGCCCCTGGTCCCAGGAGAGAACTGATGGCAAATATTTACAGGGGCTTATAAATATTTATCCTGTAATAACTTGCTGCATTACAGCACATTTTTCTCTCTGAGGCTCAGCTCTGCCTGCACCAGGTGCAGGCTGCTCTGAGGGTCTGTAGCATATATATAAAGTTTGCCTGAATGAGATCCAGCGATGGCTGGCGGTCAATAAAACAGGCAGCAGCTGAGCTGTGCTGGCCTGAAACGCTCTGCAAGTCATTTCTCACCCAACAAAAGAAGAATGTGGCTGGGGAGCACAGGTGTGCAGCACCACACCGTGGGTGCAAACCCCTTCTGTGTTGCCAGAGTAACCTGGGAGAGTGCTGCACGTCACCAGGGAGCTATAAATCACACCCCGGGGCTGATGTGATGGGGCCTCAGCTCAGAAACAGCACACAAGGGACCCTTGGCTGCTTTCATGAGGACCCCAAAGGAAGGGAGCTGGAGACCTGCCCGCCAGAGAAGTGTCTCCTCACACTTGCCACTCTGGCAATCCTCTCCCCAAGGAACCAAGGTGCAGAGCCCAAACCCACCACGGACTCACAGAATGCAGTGGTCGGAAGGGACCCTCGAAGTTCATCTTGTGAAGCCCCCTGCAGTGAGCAGGGACATCTCCAGCTAGGTCAGGTTGCTCAGGGAGATCTGAGATCTGCTCTGAACACAGCAGCTGGGCAGCAGCTCCCTGCAGTGCTGCACATGGAGGGGTCCTCTCCAAGGGCTGAAACCTGCCACATCAGCAGGAGCCATGGAGGGACCTGCCCATCACAGCCCTTCCTTTGGTCCTGCAGACCTGGCAGACCAAATCTCAAGGAGACCAGAGGCTCCTTACCAGGCACACACACCAGTCACCAGGAGAGGGTGTGCATTGCCTGGGGGGTCTGAGAGCTCAGGGGGGCTCTTGGCCTCAAAGGAGAGCCAGGCTGGTGGCAGGAGTTTCTGGGAGTTCTTCTCTGGGCTCTCTTAACAAACCCCAGAAAATAAATGGGTTTGTAATTTCCTCCTGACTTTCCCCAAATGAAAGCTCCTCTCCTGCTTCTTCCCATCCTTCCTCTGTGTTGGGAACAAAGTGTAGGTGGCTCTGGTGCAGGTATCCAGACCACAAGCCTGGAGCTGCTGGCACAGACACACTGCTGGGGTGTTGGCTGCCCATGCCAGGCACTGCCTGACCAGCACCATGTGGCCAGCACCATGTGGCCAGCACCATGTGGCATCCCTTCTCAGCCTGCAGGAGCAATTTCTAGCCCTGCCACAAGCCATGCCCAGCTTTCATCTGCTGCCCAGTGCAGACCTGACTTGCTCAGCAGTGAGGAGAGCCTGCCCCAGGTTTTGTTGTGGTTTCATTCGTTTGCACACCAAATATTTGTATTCCTTATAAGAGTTGTGTTGTTTGTTTTGTTTTTTTTTTTTTTTTGAGCCACCCCTCCACTTATTTATTTATCTTCCTCATGTTTAATGATTTGCAAGAGCATAGGCAGCCTGTGGGTTGGAAACCATGAGACAGTCTCCAAGCAGAGATGGAGTTCTGAGCTACTTTCTACCGTGAATAAATAAACAGCACGGAAAGGCTCCATTGTGTATATTCTGGGTTGCTATTTTCTTAACCCTGTCTCATTAAGATGGATGGAGGTTCTGCTGATTAGTAATTTGGCAAGTTCCTCTTTGTGTACACTCTGCACTTCTTACTAATGACTCTTTGCTTCAGTGATTAACAAAAGAGACTTCCAAGGCAGTCAGTGCAAACACAGCCACGCACTTGGGGCACTGGGATGGAAACCCAAAGTTCTGGGGATGCCTTTGGGGGAAGAGAAGAGACCGCAGGGAAGCCAGGAGAGGAGAAGCTGCTGGTCATAAACCCCTTCCTGACACCCAAATAATTTTGACCTAAGGACATTGGCTCTTTGATTTACACCCACGACTGCAGAGCTGGCAGAGCCTGTAACAAAGTGACTGAGAGCCCTTGCGCTGCTCTTCCCGAAGCAGGCTGGGTGGAGACGACGCTGGCACTGCTACTGCCCGGATTTACAGCTGCCCTTAAAGTATGTTTACAAGCCTTTAGCAGAGCCTACACATCTGGTAAATCATTGATTGAACAAACAGCTCCTGCTGTCATGCTCCCTCTGTCAACGTTTTCCACTACCACATTACCCGGCGCAGAACCCTCTGCCCCAGACCCGCGATGGCTGCCAGCCTGCGGGCAGCTGAGTGCCAGTGTGCCCGAGCAAGCAGCTGTGCCCCCACCCAGGTATGCACATGCAGCCCGAGTTCTCACTAAGGTCTGATGACACTGGTGTCTGATGACACCTACACAAAACCCCCAAGCAGGTCTTTGGCACAGCCAGCTGGTCCTGTGAGCATGGACAGGGGCATCACCTGCACAGGGCAGAGTCCCAGCCAGGCACGCAGCGGAGCAGAGAGGAGGCTGCTCCTCAGGGCAGGCAGGAGAGGAGCCACCCAGGAGTACCTTCCACCAGCCTGCTCTGGTGGTACTCCCTGGTGCCTGCACAGAGGACATTAGGTTGGAAAGGACCCTCAAAGGTCATCTTGCCCAACCAGCAGGGACACCTCCAACTAGATCAGATTGCTTAGGGTCACATCGAGTTTGACCTTGATTGTCTCCAGGGACAGGACCTCAGCACTCAGCTTCTCCATACTGGCCAGTGCCCAGCTGGCTGCAGGCTGAGCTGGTGGGCAAAGCTCAGCAGGGCCAGGAGCATCTGGAGACACTGCAGGCAGACTGAGACCCAGAGTCTCACCAGCAGGTCCTAGATGAAGCCAGACCTGAGGACAGCTATTCCCTGCCTGCAGCCATAGTCAGCCAAGAGACACATACAAGGCACCATTCCCCCCCACTGTAACTGAGAGCTGCCAGATCCACCCTGGCACCACAAGCTCACACCAAGAAGTGAAAACCAGGCGTGGCAGGGCCTCAGTTTTGCTACACCAGCACAGGCACAGTGGAAGAAAAGCAGGACAGAGATGGGGCACAGCACCAAGAACGTGGGGAAGCAGCATCTGTCTCCTCTGGCACTGGGGCAGTGCTGTGCCCACAGACAGGACCTGTGCTGGACTCTTCACAGAATGAAGCAGGTTGGAAAAGACCTCCAGGATCATTGAGTCCAACCTATCACCTAACACCTTCTAATTCACTAACCCCTGGCACTAAGTGCCTCATGCAGCCTCCTTTTAAACACCTCCAGGGATGGGCACTCCACCACCTCCCTGGGCAGCCCATTCCAATGCCAATCACTCTCTCTGCCAAGAACTTCCTCCTAACATCCAGCCTGAACCTGCCCTGGCACAGCTTGAGGCTGTGTGCTCTTGTTCTGTCCCTGGGTGCCTGGCAGCAGAGCCCAACCCCAGCTGGCTACAACCTCCCTTCAGGTAGCTGCAGAGAGCAATGAGGTCTGTCCTGAGCCTCCTCTTTTGGAGGCTGCACACCCCCAGCTCCCTCAGCCTCTCCTCACAGGGCTGTGCTCCAGGCCCCTCCCCAGCCTTGCTGCCCTTCTCTGGGCACCTTCCAGCACCTCAACATCTTTCTTGAATTGAGGAGCCCAGAACTGGACACAGCACTCAAGGTGTGGCCTGAGCAGTGCTAAGCACAAGGGCAGAAGGACTGCTCTGGTCCTGCTGGCCACACTGCTCCTGATCCAGGCCAGGATGCCATTGGCCTGCTTGGCCACCTGGGCACACTGCTGGCTCCTGTTCAGCTGCTGTCAAACAGTCCCCCCAGGTCCCTCTCTGCCTGGCTGCTCTCAGCCACTCTGTCCCCAGCCTGTGGCACTGCTTGGGGTTGTTGCAGCCAAAGTGCAGAATCTGGCACTGGGACTTGTTCAAGCTCCTGGCACTGAACTGTGCCCATCTGTCCAGCCTGCCCAGGTCCCTCTGCAGAGTCCCCTGCCCTCTAACAGCTCCACACTTGCAATGGAGGAAAAATGCCATGTTTGATGTTTTACCAAGCATACCAGTGCCCGGGGGTGGGGAGCAGGACAAGCTGCCAGCCCCCTGCCACGGCTCATTGTGCTCCTCTGAGAGCATCTGGCCAGCTGTGCAGTCATCTGTGGCCAAACCCTCGCTCCCCTGGCCACAGAGCTGGGCAAAGGCCAAAGGGTAAAGGGCAAACCACGGGAGCAGAAACAAAGCCAGGTCAGCTCATTCATGCAGACCCTTTCAAGAGCTGCTGGGTGGCTGTGCAGACAGACATGGGAGCGCAGGACCTGCCAGCCCTGTCTGAATTGCCACAGGGGCACACAGGCTGCCAGGTCCTGAGTCCCGAAGAGAAGGAAGTGTTCCACCTCCCCACAGCACACGCAAAAGAGGCTTTCCTACATGGTAGGCACCCCTGCCACTTTCCCTGGGCAGAGCCACAGGCCCTGCCCCACCCCCTGCTGCCACCCCACACAGTGCCCTGGGTGCAGTATGCAGCAGTGCCTCAGTGCCACTCCACCAGGGAACCTGGGAGTGTCCTTGGAGAGAAGGTTTTGCTTCAGCAGCTTCCTGAATAAAAACTTGTGAGTTCTCCAGGGAAGTGGCTGCAGGGCAGGAGCAGCCTTGCTCCTCTGCCCTCTCTTTCGGGGGTGGGGAAATGTCGTGCCCTTGCCCCAGGGCAGCTGTGCCGTGGGATGGGGAAATGTGGTGGCTTTGCCCCAAGGCAGCTCTACCTCGGGGTGGGGAGGGAAGGGGCTGGGCCCTCTCCCCCCATCCCTACTGCACCCAGCTGGTGCCAGTTTCTGAGTGAGACATTGGCTTGCAGTTGATTTCCCAGGGCACAACAGCCCCCGAGTGTCAGGTTTCTAACAGGCTGGCAGGGCACTGGGAGGGAGCAGAGGGAAATCAGGCTTTTCCTTCCCCCCATAAAAACAATTTTATGGAAGATTTTAAGAGCAATTTAAAGAAGAAGCTCTTCCCTCCCTGCCCCCCTCTCCAACTGCACCGTGCACGTTAAAGCCTTTGCAGAAGGGAATTAATTAAGGCAGGCAGCAGAGCCCAAAGCTCTGCAGCAGCCTCGTCCTCTGCACAATGGAGATCCCACTTCTGGCCTCCCTTTCCCTGAGAACCACATGCCCAGATTCCAACTACATCAAGTTTCTTTTTTTTTTTTTTTTTCCTAACCTAATTCATTTTGGAGATTGATGGAGAAAAATCCATAACAAATATTTATGGCTTCCCAATAAAGAACTCTCCTCACAGGAGTCACAAAGAGCTCTGGCGAGTCTCAAGGTAACTTTCAGCGAGTTCCAGAGGTCAGGGCAGATTGGGATACTGAGTCCACAGTGTTCCAGCCTCCAGCTCATCTGTTTTGAATTATTGGCATTACTCAGTGGAGCAGCTCTCTCAATGGAGTAGCTGTGCTGGGAGCCCTTGCCATATTTTATTTCTATGGTGGGAGAGAGGCTTCAGCAATTATTAGTTGTACTCTGTTGCAGCCAGCAAAAAGAAAAAAAACAACCAACCCCACCAGCCCCCAGTGAGCAAGGGTTAGTCCTGCTGGAGAGGGAAGGTGTCCATGCCTGAGATTTGGGCTTGGATGTTGAGCATTTTGCTGCCAATTCAAAGCTCAGAAATCACAGAAGAGTGGAATCATGGAACTGGTTGGAAAAGAATCACAGAATTGGTTGGGAAAGACCTCTGAGATCATCCAGCCCAAACATCAACCCAACATCTCCATGGCCACCAAACCCTGGCCCCAAGTGCCATGGTCACAGGTTTCCTGAGCACCTCCAGGGACTCCAGCACCTTGCTGGGCAATCCACCCTCAGGCCTGTCAAGATGCCCATGGGTGTGAATGGGTCTGGTGCTGCCTAGGAGGCACTCGTGCAGGCCAGGCTGGCACCAGGCACAGCTCAGAGCATGGCAGCAGATCATCCCTGCACAGATGGGGGCAGCTGGCACCCCCATTTAAAGGGATGTCAGCAGTGCCTAGTGAGAGCAGCAAGAGTTGGGGCTGTTCAGCCTGGAGAAGGCTCCAGAGACCTTATAGAGGTCTTCTAGCACTTAAAAGTGGCCTCCAGGAAAGCTGGGGAGGGGCTGCAGGGAGAGGATGAGGGACAACAGTTTCACACTGAGAGAGAGCAGACTGAGACTGGAGAGGAGGAAGAAATTCTGGACAGTGAGGGTGAGGAGACGCTGCCCAGGGAGGCTGTGGAACACAGAAACACCGATCAAAGATCACGTTCAGTGCTGCTGTGCTCCACAGCCTCCCTGGAGCAGTTCAAGGCCAGGCTGGACGAGGTTTTGAGCCACCTGGGCTGGTGGGAGGTGTCCGTGCCCATGGCAGGAGGTTGGCACTGGATGATCAGTAAGTTCCCTTCCAACTCAGCCCACTCCATGACTCTGTGACCACCTTCACCACGGGCAGACGGAGCCACGGCCAGCAGCCAGCCAGGCTGGGGGCACCGCTACGGCCAGCGCGGGGCAGAGCCTGCCCCATGGCACCGTGTGCCAGCGCACGGCAGCAAGCCACCGCCAAACCCCCGCACCCACTTGCCAGGAGGCCAGGGCAGGGCAGGCACCGAGCCCATCCCCACCGCAGCTTCCTTAGCTCTTAATCAGCGGCGGCAGCGCTGCTGCTGCGCTGGGCACTGGCTCCTTTCAGGGCTTTCAGCAGGCAGGGTCAGCTCTGTCTTCTGACCTGTGACCTGTCGCTTCCCTCCTCACCGTAATTATCTAACGCAGCGTTCTCCCTGCCAACTACAATGGGACAATTTGTCACTCCAATTGTCTGTCAGTCAACACTGGGCCCTTTTCAACAGGCCAACACATGTTTTTTGAGAGCTTGTCAGCAAGGGCTGTCTGGCCAGGCACATAACCATGGAAAATGGAACCTTTGTTAATTCTGGGTCTTAGAAAAGTAAATCCATTCACTTGGGTGGTTTTTTGTTGGTTTTTTTTAGGGCTTTTTTTTTTTTTTTTTCCAGGCCTTCAGTTTGGAATTTGCACAAGAAGCTGAATTGCCCCTGATCCCTAAATGATTGGTCAGAGGATTTGCATGAGGAAGCAGAAATTAATTATTCTTTTCTTGTCTTTTTATTTTCTGTAATTGTGTGTTTAGAAATGAGATTACATTCTACAGCAGCACGAGGGGCTGGGAGGGGAATTGCTTTGCATTTGTTTAGCTCCTTAAAGTTAAGATCACCTAATCGTTTCAAGCATTTCCTAAGATTCCCTCTCTCTTTTTTTCTCCTTTAATGACCAAACAAAGATTGTGCTGCTTCCCGGGGAACTTTGCTGGCAGCTGAGCTCAGCAGTGGGAGCCAAGGGCTTATCCCCCTGCTGAAATGGTCTCCTCGCTGCTTTGGCTTGCAGGGCACAAAATGCATCCCACAGCTCCCGGGCTCGGGAGCCATGGAGGCTGCAGAAAGGAGGGAATGGATTCCCACCAGCCCAGGAGGAAGATGATGGTTGCTCAAGGCATGCAGCTGAGCAGCATCAGGTGGAGCATGCCAGGGGCCCCAGCTTGGGCATCTCAGTGGGTTCAGTGCCCCGGCTCAGGCAGCGGAGCTGGGAGAGTCACTCAGCACAGGAGGACTTCAAGGGAAGCAAAGCCTGAGGTGGGTGGCACTGCCAGGCCAGCTCTTGGCTGTGTGAACTGGTAGAGAGTCTGGCTCTTGGGCAGGGGCTGCATGGCACAGAGGCAGCCAGAACATGGCTCCAGGACAAAGTGGCTGCACTCTTCATGCAGCTCCCCACTGGACCCTGCACCCTGCCCAGCAAAGCTGTTTTCCACTGGGGAGGTTTCCACAGCAGCTCCCTACAGCTTTTAGGTTTTGCACAGTCACAACTAAACTGAGAGCCTGAAGAGCACAAACTGGTGAAGAAAAACTTTTTTTTTTTTTTGGGTGCTATTTAGAGTTTCCTTCTTTTAGCTTTCCTTCTTAAAGCAGCACCCTTTGAAGTCTACTTTTTCTCTTACTACTGGTGTGGAATCCTAGTCCTAAATATTTCACACGAGCTAGAAGCCTCCATTCTCAGGTATTCATAATTTAACAGCCACAGGGAAGCTCCTGGTCTGGGCAGACATCAACTATTTGGTCTGAAAGCATTGCAGAAATGCAGTAGATGGCCCCTACTGGATTACAAATGCCCTGAGTGAAAACCTCTCTAGATCTGGCTTCCCAGAACACTACTACCCAAACCTAATTCAAACCATGCAGGCAGCCCTGGATCTTTCAAGCTTATAAAATGAAACAAATTGGCTCTGCAAGCATATCTCCCAATCTAGGCTATGCCTGTAAATTTGATTTGTCCTCTTGGATCCATACTGTATTAGGCGGCCTGAAAGCTTCTTTGTTTCAGAGATCTTCTTCTGTCTCCTCCATGAGCCTCCAGTCTCTGCCTTTGGTCACCACAGGCTGCAGAACTCTGATCGTTAACAGCAAGGACCTGGTGGCACTCCAGCACCTCAGCTTTGCCTGCAAGTCTCAGCAGAAGAGTGGAACCCTGCAGGCCCACAGCATGCAGGACCCTCCCCAAGAGCATCCCATGCAGCAGAGCAGAGGGTGCTGGGAGCACCCAGCACGAAACACCTTGGAATCAGAGAATGGGTTGGGTTGGAAGGGACCTTAAAGCTCATCCAGTTCCAACATCCTGCCAGGGGCAGGGACACCTCCTACTAAAGCAGGTTGCTCAAGGCCTCATCCAGCCTGGTCCTGAGCACCTCCAGGGAGGTTGTGGAGCACAGAATCTCTGATCACATTCTGTGCTTCTGTGCTCCACAACCTCCCTGGGCAACCTGTGCCAGTGTCTCCCCACCCTCACTGTCCAGAATTTCCTCCTCATCTCCAGCCTCAGTCCCTGCTCTTCCAGCTCAAAGCCATTGCCTCTCATCCTGGCACTACAAGCCCTTGTAAAAAGCTCTTCCCCTGTGTGGCAGGAACCTCCCTGGGAGCAGGGAGCCAGGCCAAGGGCACAGAGGGACTGAGCTGGGGGGCTCAGGCAGGCAGCCTCTGCCCTGGTACCTGGCCTTCCCCCACACCAGCCATCAGCTGGGGGTTTCCTATGGCCTGTGCCGAGCTTGTTTGTTCAAGCAAACCCATTAGGTGTTTATTAGCCTTCATTATGGAGTGCTAGAGGGTTAATTAGTTCAGGCTGTTCCTGGAGGAGGGGGCAAGATCGGCAGCAGCTGAATATCCAGGTTCTTAGGGCAGCCACCACTTAGCCTGCTTTCCTTCTTTTCTTCCTTCCCCCTCTTTATCTCTTCCCTGAGCAAATTAGGAATATCATTATCACCTCTGCAAACTGCTCAGCACAGGACATTGTGCCTGGGGCAGAGCAGGCTGGGGTGCCAGCTCCTCTGGAGGCAGCAGTTAGGGCATGAGGAGGCAGCTTAGGTCTGCTGCCCACTGTGGTGATTCAGAGGCAATGCTCAGGGTGAGGAAGGGGATTTTGTCCCTCTCCTCTCAAAAGACCCCACCTGGAGCACTACATCCAGTTCTGGTGCCCCCAACACAGGGACATGGAACTGCTGGAGAAAGTCCAGAGGAGGCCACAACGATGATCACAGGCTGAGGCACCTCCCCTGGGGGGAGAGGCTGGGAGAGCTGGGGCTGCTCAGCCTGCAGAAGGCTCCAGGGAGACCTTAGAGCTGCCTTCCAGAAGGCTACAGATAGCTGGGGAGGGACTTTTGACACGGGTTGGGAGTGACAGGATGAGGGACGATGGCTTTGAGCTGGGAGAGAGGAGATTGAGAGTGGGTATTAGGACTGTGCTCAGACCTCACCCAAGAGGGAGGCTGTAGACCCCTCCCTGGCCATGGGAGTTCTGTCCCAACCAGGGTCCTCTTGCTGCTGGGTGACCCCTCCTAGCTGTGAGTTAAGCTTCTTGCTGCTCCACTGGTGTTGATTTCTTCTTGGCCATCAGAAGTCCTCTTGCAGAGGCAGGACAATGCTGCCCCAGCCCCTGGTGTGCTGTGAAGGAGCAGCCTGGCTCCGGCAGTGTGCACAGGGAGCCTGCAAACGCTGATGGAAGCCTTACAAACTCCCGGGCTGGGCCCCTCAGCTCTCTCAAGCTGTGCTCAAGCATATGACCAGAGAGGGATGGTGGTATCCACCCTTGCTGCATGCATCCCCTCCCTTCCCAGCCACCTTACAGCAGTTTCAACTTCAAGAGCAAAAAGACAAAGGTCAAATGCAAAAGGAAAAGGTATCTTTAAAAAGGTGTTGGGCTGCTTCCTTTCCACCCAGACAACCACACCCCCGTCTGCCACCCCTCTGCATATCCACTCCTTAGCCTAGCAGCCACTCCTGGGATTCATCTGCCCACACCACTCTGACTTCAGGTGCAAGAGAGGCAGCTCTGAAAAGAGATTTCTATACCCCTTGTGATGGGAGGAGCAAACCTTATCAGTGTTTTAGCAACAGAAAATGAGAAACTGTGCAGAAGAGCACAATGAAGGAACCCAGCCAGATCCAGCTCTGACAATCAGGTACAAGGTAACAATAGCTGTGGCCCTGCTTAATTATTTCTGCTCCACCTAATTGTGAAAAAACAGCTATTTCCACTTAAAAGACACTGTGTGATCTTTAGCAGGGTCCCCCTGTGGAGCT
Source organism: Ramphastos sulfuratus (assembly GCA_013399055.1). Lineage (NCBI taxonomy): Eukaryota > Metazoa > Chordata > Aves > Piciformes > Ramphastidae > Ramphastos > Ramphastos sulfuratus. The sequence continues at coordinate 160,178 of WBNM01007921.1, forward strand.
GCAGCTTCCCCCAGAGGAGTTAGAGCTGCAGCCCCATGAGGGCTTTGAAGAGGGATTCCCTGGGAGGTGGGCATAAGGCATTAGCATTTTCCATTTACTGTCTAGAAAAGGTCATCCCTGCTCCCAAATCCAACTGCCTCTGTCCTCTACCTGGGGAGCTGCTGCCAGGGAGAACTGGATCTGCACACCGCTGGGGCTGGGCTCACTGCGATCTCCCTCCTCGATGCTCATCCAGCTCCCAGCCAGCACAGCAGCCTCGGGTGCAGACTGTGTGGGAAGCAGGTCAGGCCCTCTGCTCTGCTCTGACACTGACCCAGTGGAGACAGAGCGTGGCCCACACCAGCATGTCTGCACCCGAGTTCATTCCTCCTTGGCAAGCCTGGGAACTCTTCTCCTGGAGGTCAGCTCCTAAGTGGAAGCCTCACCAGACTGAGATGGCACAGCTGCAGGAAACAAATAAACTGCATGTCCCAAATTCTTTGCCTCTCTTTACTTTTTGTTCACCAAGTGCTGGCTTCCAATAATTGTTCAAATAAACATGTCCCTGATTAACTAACTTCTGCAGCTTGGAACAGCAACTTCTGATCCTCCACCATTTCGCAACTTCCAGATGAAGGAAAGATTCCCAGGAATGCTGAAGGCTTCCTCTGCACAAGTCAGAGTTAGGAGGAAGGATCCAACCAAGCCATGTTTCCTCATTCTGGCTGGTGGTGCAAGACTGCACTGCCAGAGGAGCTCAAGCTCCTGCAGCACTTCTGTGAAGTACTTCATTAATTAACACAGACATACACCAAACAGCTCACTGACAGCCTGTGCTGCAAGCCTTGCTCCTTGCCTCTCCTGTGTGACCTCAGAAAACACTCACCCAGGGCTGTGCTGGCTCCAGCCCAGGCTCAGTAATTGTGCCCATAATTAGTGTCTCTTTTTTTAAAATAATCCCACGAGCACAGCTTGCCATAAAGCCCTCAGAAATCTTCAATTAGTTGTATCCTCCTCCAGCTGCCCTGGTTTCTGAATTAGCTGAAAGGCTGCTGTCGTTTTTCAGCGGCTTCGTGGCACTTGTTAAGCTGCACAGAAACATTCCACCTCCCAGAATCGAGAATGGTAGGAGTTGGAAGGGACCTCTGAAGGTCGAGGCACGGTACAAGAGCAGCTGAGGGGGGGTGGCTGGCGGGCTCTGCAGGGTGCAGGGACCGGCAGCGCCATCCTCAGCCGCACACGGAGCTGCCTGCCCAGCAGCCGCACCCCAGCTCGCAGCACCCCTGAGAGCAGAGAGCACAAAGTTCTGCTGGGCGACTGTCGGTGCTTTCCCGTACTGCTCGCCTGCTCTACCAACAACGGCTCCCAGCCTTTCCGTAACCGACTGGTTACGCCTTGCAACAGCTACACTCCCGAGGTCAGAGGGCTGCGGGCCTAGGCACGATCCTGAGTTTATCAGCGGCAGGAGCGGCTGGAATGCTGTTGCCGGGACCGCGGCTGCCTCCCACCGGCTCCAGCTCCTAAGGAAACACCGGGGAGCAACAGCCGGCAAGGGAGGCTGATGCCCGCAGGCCACCCCGTGCAGCCCTACGGAGCTCCTTCTGCCCACACCACCGGAAGCACGAGCAGGCAGCGGCTCGCCACGCTCCCGACCAAGCAATGGAGGAGGAAACAGAGAGACTCGTAGAGGCATGGGCAGCATCTGGGCAGCATCTGGGCAGCCGGGCACCGTCGATGAGCCCTCGGCTGCGCTCGGCTGGGGCACATCTGCACCCAGCGGCTGCACTGCGCTGCGCAGGGCCCAGCAGACCCTCCCGGGAGCACAGACGTGAGGCGAGCCCTGGCACGCGGTGTGTGCCGGGAGGGAGCTGCAGGTACCGCCGCAGCCAATAGGAGGTGAGCGGGAGAGGCGCACGCGCAGAAGGGGCTCCGGGTCCTCGCCTGCCTGCGCATGCGTAGTGCTATCACCCGTGGCTCGACGCGTGCGCCAGGCGGCACTTCCGCCCTTCTCCCTGCCCGGAGCTGTCCCGACGGTTTTACGACAGCCGTAAGTGAGCGGCGGCGCCCGGCCCAGCGGAGCGGTGTGGGCGGCGGCGGCGCGATGAGGCCGCAGCAGGCGCCCGTGTCGGGAAAGGTGTTCATCCAGCGCGACTACAGCGGTGGGACGCGGTGTCAGTTCCAGAGCAAGTTTCCGGCCGAGCTGGAGAACAGAGTAAGGCACGGCCGTCCGCGACGGGCAGCCCGGGAACGGTCCCTGCCGCCGCCTCGCCGCGGCCCCTGGGCCTAGGGGCTCGCTCTGTGCGTGGCAGTAGGGAAAAGCTGGGCCCTGCGGACGGGGACCGCCTGTGTCGGGTGGCGTTCCCGAGTGACTGGGGAGACTGGTGTGGCCTTGAGCCCGTTCCGCGAAAGGAGCAGGGGGCAGATCTGCACAAGCCGTCGGTCCTCACCGAAAGCCATCCTTTAAGTGTAGGCGGGAGGAAAGCTTTCTCTCCCCTGCCTACCCTGGGAGCAGTGTTCTCTCCGGCACATCCCTAGGGTGCTAAGCTAAGGTCTCATCTCTGTCCGTTTCAGACAGGGCTTTCTAATCCTCTCTTTTTGTTATAGCCCTATGCGGAGTGTGAGAGAGGATTGATTTCAAAATGTAAAGGCATATTCTCCTTCGGGGTATTGCTTTGTTTGCTTGTTAGTTTACTTGAAAGCATTCTTGTCCAAATGGCATTTTTCATCAACTGTGGTAAGCAAATACTTCAAGTTTGCAGTGAAAAGCCACATGAAATAACAGCTAAAATCCTCTCTAGTCGATGTTTCTGCAGTGCTGGTGTTTGGTGGTTTCTTTAATCCCGAGGAAAGCAGCTGTCTGCCGTAGCAGTGAACAGAATGTGTTCATTATGTCTGTGAGAATAAAGCCTGCCCTGTTGTGCTGCTGTGTATGAGCACTGTTTCTGTGGTGGAGCTCAGCCAGCTCTGCTGAGCCTCTTCAGCAGCCTCACAAGTGCCATCTCAAGTACTTTTATTTCATTTAATGGTGGCAGATGTAATATCTTCAGCTGATAACAAACCAAATGCTCCATGCTAATGCCTTTTCTTTTACTCACTGCAGTTCCCTTCCTGTTTCTTTGTTTTGATTTGTGTTGTTTTGATGGGAGCTTGTCTGACCAGCGCTGCAGCAGCAGCAGCAAGGCACTGCTGATATTGAGTTAGTTCTGTCAAGCCACTGAGAAATTGTCCTTTGTTATCTAGCAGAACTATTTGTGTGTGAATTGAGCTTTTTTTTTTTTTTTTCCCCAAATGAATTACACATTGGTTGAGTTCTGTTACTTTGATCCTTTTCTGTTCACATCGTGTTGGAATTCAGACCTGGCAGATACTTTATCGACAAACTACAGGTGTGTGGTTCAAAGTGTCCTTCAGACTTTGGCTCTGCACTCAGTGGCTGCCAAGTGTGGAAGTGCAGACAAGCCACAAACGAAGGTAGATGTGTGAGGATATTGGTGAGTGCTGAAACGTGCAGGACGTGGCAGCTGAACTTGGCTTCTCTTGCAGATTGACAGGCAGCAGTTCGAGGAGACTGTCCGGACGCTCAATAACCTCTATGCAGAAGCTGAAAAACTTGGGGGCCAATCTTACCTTGAAGGGTGTCTTGCCTGCCTGACTGCCTACACCATCTTCTTGTGCATGGAAACACATTATGAAAAGGTACCCTGCTTGTGTATGCCTCGTTGCATGGAAGGCAGGAGCTCTCACAGGCTTCGCCCAAAGCCTGGCTCTGTAGACCCAGATCTGCAGACTCTGAGTCTCACTGCAGAGTGATTTCACATGAGCATCAGACTTGCCTGCAGTCAGTTTGAGGAATGTAATGGTTGCTTGTACTTCACAGGAGTCATGGGCGTTCTGTCTCTAGTTGTATGCTAGGTTCTCCCCATGTTGCTGTATTTGATATTCCTGGGGCTCTCACCCTAGTGTAGGGAGACCTGCTGAAAGAAATGGGACTTCTGTGCTGCTCTCTCAACAGGTTCTAAAGAAAATTGCCAAGTTCATTCAGGAACAGAATGAGAAGATCTATGCTCCTCAGGGCCTCCTTCTGACAGACCCCATTGAAAGAGGACTAAGGGTTGTATCCTTCTGTGGTTTCTTAAGACTGTCCTGTGTTTTGTCCATCTGTGATGTGTCCCAGTGGGGCACCCTCTGGCTGTGCTTGTTCTGTAGTGTGGCACAATGCTTGCTTAGTCCTGTTCCTTGCCCTCTGCTCAGATTTTCAGTAAGTTAAGTTTTGTCTCATCAAAAGACAACAAAGATGCAGTGTTGGAATCCATCCTTTGACAGGTCCTGGGAAAGGCAGCATGTCTGAACAGTACTCACAGCACTTCAGATGCCTCCTCTGTTTCAGTGACCTCTGCAAATGCAGTTTGTCCAATCAGAGAAAAGCGGCCAGCTTAGCAGGATAGGAGTTGAGGATGTGAAAACAAGAGGTGGCTGTTGGCTAATTTGTAAGCCTCAGCTCAGATTCTAGTGAAGATTTCCCCACATGACAGCACTGTAGGTTGATCCCAGCCTAGCTCTAGCATGGCTTTTTTCAACTGATCTGGCCTGCAGTACACCATCTCTTAGCTGTGCTGCTGCATTTGCTTTACAGCTCTGAAACTAACCTTGAAACAGCAGCTATGAAGCAAAAAAGACCAAAGGTCCTGATGTCTTCATGTTTATTTCTGCCTGTTGTTTGTTCTCATAGTCTTTTTACAGTGTGTTCCCTAACAGCTTCTCTGTGCAGATCGAAATTACCATTTATGAAGACAGAGGTATGACCAGTGGAAGATAAAACTGTGGAGTCTCAGGTACCTATTAGCTTCCTACTAGACCAATCTCAACCTCTTTCCTCTCATACTGAGACAGAACATTTATCCCACCACTGTATCAAAGTGGTTCACACTGAAGTGTGTTCATATAAATCTTGTCTGGAGTTGGTTTTCTAGGTAAAAATATCACAGAATGGTTTTCTAGGTAGAAATATTACAGAAAGGGACCTCCAAAGCTCATACAGTCCTACCCCACTGCAGTCAGCAGGGACATCCTCAACCAGATCAGGCTGCCCAGAGCCCTGTTGAGCCTCACCTTGAATATCTCCAGGGATGGGGCTCCAGCCAGCTCCCTGAGCAACCTGTTCCAGAGTTCCACCACCCTCATGGTGCAGAACTTGTTCCTCATATCCAATCTAAATCTGCTATGCTCAGTTTGAAGCTATTGCCCCTGTCCTGTCACCAAAGGCCTTTGCAAACAGTCTCTCTCCATCCTTCTGGTAGCCTCCTTCAGGTACTGGAAGGTCACTATTAGGTCTCCCTGGAGCCTTCTCTCCTCCAGGCTGAACAACCCCAACTCCTTCAATCTGTCTTCCTAGCAGAGGTGCTCCAACCCCCTGATCATTTTCGTGGCCCTCCTCTGGACCAGTCAATACTTGGTGTTAACCACTGAGTGTTAACCCAGGTCAGGGGATAGCACTGTTGCCTTTAGAGAAATTCAGGCCCTGATTGTGTAAATGTGCACCAACATAGCTCTGTAAAGCTTTGTGTAGGGCTTTGCTGGGGTTATTTCTAATAATGTGAAACTTCTTTTCTAGCAGACAGCTCAACAGTGGACTTGCTGTATCTAAGTTCCCCTACCTCCTACTTTAGAGCATCATTCCTCTCTCTGCTGCCAGATCCACAGTGCCATCTACGACAAGGACTAATTCCTAAACCTGCTCCACGTGGGGTGACCCAGCCTGGCCAGCATCCATTTTGTGGCAAACCTCCCAGCAGTGACATCACTTCGTAGGTTTTGGGTTTTTTTCAAGCGAAAGCAGAAGTGGTAAAGCTACGTGAAAGAAACAGAGCACTTCACCCAGCAGAGGTCTGTCTAGATTTAGTCACATAAGTGCAGTGCTGCTCCTCCCTAGTTCTTAAACACTTCTGCCCATCAGTTGGGCTTTGGAAAGCTGCGAGTCAGAGTTGGGAATTTTTCCAGGAATGAGACCTTCCCTCTAGTTCAACACTGGAGTGAGGGGATGCAGTGCACCTGCCTTGGGAGAAGCAGCTCCAGGCAAGGAGCAGATTCTGGGTGAAATTCAGAGGGCAAAGTGTTCCTTGTTTTAACCTTGTGGTTGTTCCTGGAAGAGGCAGGAATAGCTGGACTTGAATACTAGTGTTTTTTTCTACTACTGTATCTGTGCTGTTGTTGCATCTGTCAATACTCACCAGGAGAGGGGAGTCTACTCACTCAGAAAACAGTACAATAGAAAATAAAATGGATGCTGAACCAATAAACATAACAATTCCTATCCTGCTCTGATTAATGTGAAGTGTAAAAGTGTTTCTTTATGGATTTGTTAGATATAATTTATAGATAAAAAAACCAAACCAACCAACATTGATTTGACAAACTGTTGGATATTGTGCAAGATGGTTTCTTAATTCTGATGGCACTATTGAAAAGTAGAACTGTGCATTAATTACTCTTCCCCCATGCATCAACATTCCTCAGCAGTACCTGCAAAAGTAAAGTTCCTACAAACCAAACTGGCTTAGTATTTTCCTCTTTTTCCCTCCTCAAAGCAAGGATATCCTCCTGGCTTGCTTAGGTTCTGAGCATCACTGTCCAGTTGTAGAAGGAAGTCAAGACTTCGGAGTTGACTTACACAGAACAGAGGTGTTCTGGCTGTTGGCGTTGCTGTAGGTGCTAATACTGGATCTAAAATTCCAGGCTTGTGACTCGGCCACTGATTTTTTTTTTTTCTTGGTTTTATTTTTTTTTCCTTGGAGATTTAATATTTTAATTGTATAAAACTTGATCTTTTTGTTGTCTGTCTTGGTTTTGTTTGGTTGGTTTTTTTTCTAAGCTGTAACAGTGTTTACCTTTCCAATCTGTTGCAATATTGGCAGAAGTACTAATGGATTAGTAAACCTTTTCTTAAACTCTGTGTGTGTTGTGTTTGATAGCCCTGCCCTGCACACAGCAGCGCTCCCGGGGGGGTGACTCCTGCAGCGGAAGGGTCCTGGTTGTGAAAAGAACTAAGCACCATTTCAAGGTCAGTTCCTGACCCGCACCCGTTTTAGTCGCTTTAAAGCTTTGTTTTTCAGCGGCGTCTCACAGCTCTGACCACGCAGAGCTCGCCCGCGCCCGCCATGGCTCTGCGCTACGGCGCCTGCGCAGTGGAGGGGAAAGCGAGGCTGCGGCTGGCCTGCGCTGTGGCGCCTGCGCAGTGGGACCGATTATCGCTGCGCCTGCGCAATTGGGGGGGGGGGGGGGAAGGCATGGGTGGGCCTGGGCTGTGGTGCCTGCGCAGCGGCGGGGAAGGCGCAGCTGGGCCAGGCCTGGGCTGTGGTGCCTGCGGCGCCTGCGCCAAAGGAGGGCGCGGCTGAGCCCGGCGCAAGCGTAGTGAGGGTCCCGCGGCTGTTGGCGGGAGGCTGAGGCAGGATGGCAGCGGCGAGCGCGGAAGGAACGGAGGAGGATTCGGATGGGGGAAGCGAGGAATTGGTACTCACCCCGGCGCAGCTCATCCGCAGCCTGGAGCAGGTAGTGTCTGGAGCAGGGAAGAGTGGCTGAGGACCCGACAGCTGGAGCGACCTGGGGGATGGCAGAGCTGGGCCCGAGGCTTTTGGGGTGCGATGTGGGACGCATGGGGACCAGGCCCCTAGGCTCGCTGAAGGAGGTGGGCAGGGCTGAGCTGTCCTCTGCGGGGGCTGGGGTGTGTAGCAGGAGCATTCTTCACGTCTGTTTATAGTGTACCTCCTTTCAGGCTTGGCTGAATGAGAAGTTTGCTCCAGAGCTGCTGGAGAGCAAACCTGAGATCATTGAGTGTGTTGTGGAGCAGCTGGACCACATGGTAGGTTCTACAGGGCTAAGGTGGGGGGAACCTGGTTGCCTGGTTTGTTAGGCAGATATGCTTGTGTCTCTCTAGGACTGCCAGGACTGTCTGCTGCTCAGTCTCTGAGATAAGGCTCTTCTCAGTACTTTCTCTGAGAGAACTGAAAGAACTTTGTGTCTCCAAAACCAGCCGTGAGCTCATTTTGTTTTTCCTGTGCGCAGACCCCATCTTTGTCTCTCTTTGACATTTCAGCTGTTTAATTTCTCATTGTAGGAGGCAAACCTAAAACGGGCAAAGAAAGGAGACTTGAAGGTGAGCATTCACCGGATGGAGATCGAAAGGATCCGTTATGTGCTCAGCAGCTACTTGAGGTGCAGACTTGTGAAGGTAACACTTGCTGTGCTGCCCAGGGCATGACAAAAAGTGACTTCAGGAGTGATTTTTTTCACCCACACAAAGCCTCCTGCTTCAGCAAAACACTTTGTTAAAGTTTGTGCTCTGTGTGCTCCAAAACATAACCCAAATTAATTAATTCTTTGGACAATCCTTTCTGTTGGGGTGAAGGAGCACAATTGAATGCTTCCATGTCTTGCCTGATTCTTACCAGGTGCAAAAATGGTTGTGCAGCTTGGAGACCCCAGCTGATCATACCACTGTTAATTCGGGTGTGGGTATTTGGGCAGACTTGTGGCTGCTGCACACAGCTAGACAGCAGTGGACTGCTGCCTGCAGGGGAAGCTTGGGGAGTGGGGATTGCATGCACTGAACTGCAGGCAAGAGGTGCATTACAGTCTTTGGGGTTTTGTTCCAATACCAGATAGAGAAGTTTTTCCCCCACGTCCTGGAGAAGGAGAAGTCTCGCTCTGAAGGGGAGCCTTCCATTCTATCACCAGAGGAGTTTGCCTTTGCTAAAGAGTGAGTATGTTTGGATGTATCTCCTTCCCTCCTTCTGGCTTACAGAGCTCACCCCTGTGTCATGCTGAGCAGTTCTGGAGGCTGTGTGCCTTAGCTTTGCAGTAAGAATCACAGGTTTCGCAAGGAGGTTTCTGAACGGACAAGGAAAAGAGCTGAAATAAAACAACTCTAAGCTGGTTACTGGGGCAAGCCATCAGGTTCCTGTGGGACCAGATGTTGCTTTCTGGCATTTTGAGTCCATACGCGCCCCTGAAATCTGTGCTGGATTAAATCAGTAAATGCTTAATGATTTGTTTCAGGTACATGGCAAACACAGAAACTTACCTGAAAAACGTGGCCCTAAAGCACATGCCACCCAACCTGCAGAAGGTGTCTCTCCTAAAATCAGGTGAGTACACCCAGGCTGCAGACTCAGCTAGAAATCACAGCAGCAGGGTGTGGGGAAAGCCCTGGAGCAGCACCAAGTGTAAAGGGCTGCTGCTCAGCAGAAGCAGAGATGAAGCAACCACAGTGTCACAGCACTGCTGTTCTGTGCATTTTGTGGCTAAATGCTGCTGATCCTTCCCATCAAGTCTGATATTCCCTTGGGGCAGTGCAGGCTCCCTCTGATCAGAAGTGCTGTGTTCCCTTCCCTGGCTTTGCATTTGTGGTCCCTCCAGCCCCCATGAGCTCGCTGTCCCTGGAGGAGCACAGATGTGCACCAACTCATGCTCTGCACCCATTGTCTGCAGTGCCCAAGCCCAACCTGGACTCCTTTGTGTTCCTCCGCGTGCTGGAGCGGCAGGAGAACATCCTGGTGGACCCAGACATGGATGAGCAGAGGTGGGTGGGCACTTCCCTGTGTGCCATCTGCTGATAAGGGGGTATGAGGGGCGGGATGGAGTGTGGCAGGATGGGGAAGCAGCTGAAGGTGCTGTCACTTGTGTCTGCAGGGAGTACACCATTGACCTGGAACTGGGCTCCCAGCACCTCATCCGCTACAGGACCATTGCCCCACTGGTGGCCTCGGGAGCTGTGCAGCTCATCTGAGGGCAAGCAGTGAGTGTGGGGACTGGGCACTGTGATGGGGGTGGGCCCGGAGGTAGGGCTGGCAACTGGGGCCAGTGTTGTGCCTCAGGTCCTCAAGCCTCTGACTGGACCAGAGCCCTCATCCTCTCCCTGGTGCTCCCAGGTGAGGGCAGCTGTGTCACAGCACAGCTTTGCAGCCCCCATTGGAGCCCTCAGGGAGGGACCAGTGCCAGTTCCTGCCTCCCCAGATCCTGGGCTGGGTGGACAGCAGACATGGACAGAGCACATCTATTTGCAGGCTCTGCAAATAGCAGAGTGCTCTCTAAACCTACAGCTGTGTGTTCACTCCTGCTCCAGTTTAGCACTGTTGTTTAAATTAGTCTGCTGGGTGTGAACTGATTGGCCTAGTGGTGTGGCAACTGCTTGTGTAAACTCCACAATCCCCCAGCAGCTGTGATCTCAGCACAGGGTCTGTGCAGCCTGGGATGTTGTGCAAGTGGTCAACTGCTCAGGGGTGAACTGGGCCAGGGGGATACTTCTGCACCGTCTTTGCCATATGATGTGTTGAGTGAAAAAAACACCCCACATAAAGATACTTGCTGGCAGAGCAAATTCTGCTTCTTGCAGAAGGAGCAGGAGGGAGCAAGAGTGTCTCCCCCTCTGTGTGTGGAACAGCCTGGTGCTGCTCTTGGCACTCCCTTCTGCTACCAGGCCAGGGCTGACACGGGACATCTTGTAGTGTGAGTGGTTTTGCATGTGTGGTTTATAGCACTGCTAATGAATCCATTTAGGTAAAGAAGATTAAGTACAGACGTTAAGAGGAGGCTGGGTTTAATCCTTAGGAATCAGTAGCACTTACCCCTGCTACACCCCCACCAGCAGGACTATGCATTGTGTCCTGCCCATGTCCACATCCCAGGCAGCTCCACAGAGGTGAACGAAGCTCCCAGCCAAAGTCATTGCTAATCTGCTGCTGCAGAAGCGTGCTGCAGAAGAGCTGCTTGGGCAGTGTCTAGGTGACTTGTCTGGAAGACCTTCTCCTTGGCCTTATTGAGTGAACAGTTGCCCAGCCAGCAAGGACTCACTGCTGCATCTCACGTGGCTGCTGCACTGGGAGCATAAGGGGCTCCTGTCCCCTTGCAGCAGCTGGACCTTGTCTGGATGTGCGCCTTTCCAGAGTGCCTTCAGTACAGCTCCTCTCTAGAGGCTGGCAGCTGGCACATTGGCAGTGTCACCACAGGCCATGCAGGGTTTCTGAAGATGCGTGGTAGCCTGAAATCAGTCAGACTCATAGTGAGCGTCAGCTTTGGCACAGCTGCAAGTGCTGCTGCTTCTGTTCTGTGCCTAAATACTGGGACACTTCTGGGACTAGGAGCAGGCTCTGCTAACACTGCCCCTGATGTGTCTGTAGTGGGTACAGAGGAGGTGTCCACAGTTCTGCTAAGTGATGCTTTTGGCCTGTACCCAGCAGTCCATCTACATCAATCTGTGCCTCTGGAAGAGAACGAGCAGGGCAGAACCAGCTTTTCCAGCTTCCATGGGGTCTGCTGTAAAGCTTGGTCTCAAATACATCCCCTGTTCTCTGCTCCCTCCAAGGTGGAGATAGCTTTGGTTTACTGAGTGATTAGCTCTAAACCCAAAGTAGGTGGATGGTGGAAGAGGTCGTGAGGAGGGCACTAGTGGTGAGCTGTGATTTTCCCAGCCTGAGCCGGATCTGCTCTCCTGAGGACAGGAGAAAGGTGGGGCAAGTGGTTTTCTTGCTAGGGAGACTCTGGTGTTTGTGTGGATGCTCCTGTCGCTGGAGTGATGGAACAGGCACTGTAAGCCTGGGAGGAGGATGGTGGTGCTCAGGAAGCCAGTGCATCCAGCTTCTGGTCACCCACAGATTGCTGTCCTGCTCCTCCCCAGGCAGGAGTGTCTGGCCAGCAATGGCACCAGTGACACATGCCCTTCTGTCCTGCTCCTCTATCTGATGTTCTTGCTCGCTGAGGCTGGAGCTGAACCCCAGCTGTGTGCCAGCCCCGTGCTGGGTTCAAGCTCACTTGTGGCCAATCTGTCAGAGCTGCCTTGCTTTGCCTTGCCCTGGAGATGCTGGGACATGGTGGAGGCGGAAAGCAATGTAAAACACTGATGGGCTGTGTCCTGAGCTGATGGAAATCTGTGCTGTCAGCAGGAACCATCAGGGCTGCTTAAGGTAAATGGCTAGACAGCTCTAGGAGATTAGCTGGCAGGGCAGGGCGGCGCTGATCTGATCTGGGTGACAGCCGTTCCTGTCAGGGAGTCACATGTGAGCGGAGCAGCGAAGGTGATGGTGAACTGAGGCGCCGGGGACACCGCAGCTGCCTCGCCTGCTCCACTGGCAGTTTCTTTTTTCGGCTTTTCCCTGCTGCTCCTCCCGCCTCAGCTCGTTTCGCAGCCAGGAACGTTACCGGCAGAGAGAGCAGAGTCACGGTCCCCGGGGCTGGCTCGGTCCTTGTGCCCTTTGCGCCCGGGGGCTGCGCCGGGGGTGAAGGGGGCCGGGGGCGGGGCGGCCCCGGGGCGTGTCTCAGGCACTGATTGGCTGTCGCCGCGGCCGCGGAGTGTCCCGGCCGGCGGCACTCCCACGGCCCCATTCATCGCGGAGCGGCCGGCGGCGGGAACGGAGCGGGCGGGAGGCAATGAGCCACGGCGAGTGAAGCGGGCGCGGGGGGCCGAGGGGAAGCCCGATCCGGCAGCCGGGGCACCCCATTTTGACCCCTTCATTATCTCCGGGCTCTTCCAGGTGCGCTGTGCCAGGCCAGGTGTCCCTACAGCCATGCCCGTGGACCTGGCCGTGCGGCTCTGCCTGAGCCACTCGCCCCCCATCTGCAAGCTGCTCAACTCCTACGAGGAGCTGCGGGGCGGCCGGGGGCGCAAACCCCTCCGGTCCTGCCTCAACCAGAAGCTGAAAGCAGAACCCGAGCCTGAGAGGCGAGACAGCACTAAGAGCTCCAAGGGCCAGAAGAAGAAGAGGGTGGTGTTTGCTGACATGAAGGGGCTGTCGCTGACGGCTGTCCGCTTCTTCTCGAAGATCGAGGAGGACCTCTGTGACTTGCAGCATGCCCTGTCCAACCTGGCTTCCTTCCAACCCAGGCCACGGGACCCACGCCCAGAAGCCTGCAGGTATGTGCTGGACTTCCCACAGCCCTCTGCAGACTACAGGACTTTCCGCAGCCGCCTGCACAGCAACCTGGTCTGCCTGGAGAGCTGCTTGATCCAGGACCGTGCCCTGTCTGGGACGGTGAAGGTCAGAAACATCGCGTACGAGAAGAGAGTGATGGTTCGCATCACCTTCGATGGCTGGAAGAGCTTCCGAGACCTCTCCTGCCAGTACATGCACAGCACCTATGGCTCAGCCGACACAGACATCTTCTCTTTTGAGCTTGTCCTGCCCAAGCCATCGTTCTCCCGCAGGGCCACAGAGTTCTGCATCTCCTTCCAGTGTGGACAGAAGATCCACTGGGACAACAACCAAGGGAGGAACTACAGAATCTGCCACGTGGGCATGACCCATCCTCCCTCTCATGCTGTGAAGAGTGCCAATGGGGCCTGGGAGCATCTTGGCACCTCTCGGGCTGCTGCCCTGGTCCTGTCTCACCTTCAGACTTGGCGGCGGTCAGAGGCCCAGGCTCCCTATTGGTAGGAAAGCAGCCTGTAGAAGAGGTGTGAATCCCTTCCACACCCTGGCTGTGGTACAGGGGTCTTTGGGGAGAGGTCAACTACAGAAGATGCTGCTCAGAGCTTCTTTAGCTCTGGTGGCTGCTACTGTACAAGCAGCTGCTGGCCTCTGCTGAAGCCTCTTCACTGCTGTTGCCAGACATAGTCTGGAAGCTGCCACTTGGTATAACTCCTGCCTGTGGGTTGTCAAGGTGGTGCTGTCACCATGGTAGGGGAGTGACAGAGGAACACCTGTGACCCGTGGACCTCGTCCATATCCGCTGGCTGCATCGGATGGGAGCTGCCGTGTGAGCCGTGGGCTCCCGGTGCTGGCCAAGTGCCTTGTGTGGAGTTGCCGCGGCAGGGTCCTGCTGCACTGCTACCCATGGTGCTGCAGCCATGGCGTGGCAGAGCCACCAGTGGATCACTGCCCAGCCGGCCTCCGCTGTCCCGAGGAGGGCTCGCCGCGGGGGAACGGAGGCGCAGGCCACCGGGCTGGGCGCAGCGGGAGCGCCTCCGGTGGTTCGGGCTGTAACGGGAGTTCCAATAAAGTGAGGGCGCTTTGGGACTCTTGCCTCTGCCATTTGGGGCTGCCAGCGGGCGCCGTCTGCCGGCGGTAAGGGGGAGCGGAGTGCGCCTACGGGCGCGGCCCCGCGGGCGGCGTGATGACGTCAGGTCACGCAGAGCGGGGTTGGGGCGCGCACGGCACGTGGCGGGGGCGGAGCCGGGGCCCGACGGCGGCGGCGGCAGCGGCAGGTGAGTGCGTGACCGGCCCGGTTCAGCCTGGCTCGGCCCGGCGCGGCCCTGCCGGGTCCGACCTCTCACCCCTCCACGGTCCCAGCCTCCCGCCTTCCCGAACGGGCCTCGGGCTGCTGAGCCTGGCGGGGCTGGGGCACCGGGGCAGGGCCTGGCCGCGGACCGTTACCCGGTGCCAGCCTCGGGGATCGCGGCCTTCTCGCCTAGAGCGGGCCGCGCCGCAGCGCCCTCCCGCGCCGGGTACGCTTCGGCCCGGCCCGGCTCCCTGCGCGGCTGCGCCGCACCGCCCCCAGTGCCGCAGCACGGCCCCTGCTCTTGGGCCTGGGGCGGAGGAGCGGGACCGTGCCTGCTCGGCCCTCCGGTACACCCCCAGCACCTCCCTGGCACGGCGGGCTGCCGGCGGGAGCGCCCCGTGGAGCATCCGCGGGCCGACACGCGCACAACGGCCGAAGGTCTCCGGGCCGACCTCCGACCCCCCCAGGTCTCGCCGCGCTTCCCGTGAATAAAGCTGGGAACGAGGCTCGCCGCTGCCGCCGCGCTCAGCCCCGTTGGCAGCGGTTCCCCCGCGGCCGGCGGGTGCTGAGCATGAATCCGCAGCCTGGAGGCAGGCAGCGCGGGGTACGATCGCTGCTCCTGCCCCTGGGCGGCCCGGCGGTGGGGCCTGCCGGGCGCCCTGCCAGCCCGGGGGCGGCGGCGGCTGCAGGCAGCAGCAGGACTGCTTGTGCTCGCCCGGGGCTCGGCGCTCGCCCCGACGGGCCAGCTGCGGGTGACACAGCGAAGGAATGGAGTAACCGGGCTCCTCTCCGGTGGCCGGTCTGACCAGTTTGCCCGCAGGAGGCCTGGCTTTGATGTGCGACAGCTCTGACACAAGGCACAGTCACACGTGTGGCTCAGACCAGCCTCTCCCAGGACGTGCTTTGTGCTGGCGTGTGCCTGCCTCTGAAGCACTAACGATGTTCTTGGCGTCACCGATACAGCAGTGCCGAGCCAGCAGCTGGCACACGCCGTACAGGGCAGCAAGAGGACCTTCCAGGCTCTCCTCTGTTCCTGTTAAATCCCATCCTCAGGCTGACAATTAGTAGCCAGGCGAAGATGGTATCCAGAGGGAAGTCTCCCCTGAGCAGACTCATCTCTTCCCAGGAGTCTCGGTTGACCTGTACATGCCCTGGCGGTAGTGCCAGGTGTCTGCCCTTTGAATGGTCACCGTGCTCCAGTGAATGCCACTGTGGTTGATCATCACCAGTCATTCTCCCCGGGGCTGACTTCCTTCCTGGCCTGCTTGTGAGGCTGCCCATGACCCGGGGTGAGCTGTTGCAGAGGAGCAGAGGAAGTGATGCTTTCCCAGGAATCTGGGTACCTGGCTGGCTCAGGGCTCTCGGATGCCTCTGAAGTGAGAGGTGGTCAGGCCTTTGCCACGAGAAGAGGTTTTCTGTCGCTCCAGCGGCTCCCTTCCGGTACTTGGGGCCTGATTGCAGTCCTGTGCTCTAGGCGTGGTTCCACCTGAGTCCAGCTGAGATGCAGATGATAGGAAAACACAGGATGAGTGGCAGCAGGGTATGATTCCCAAGCCTGTGACAGTGCCAGGCAGTGGCTGGAGCACCAGCCTGAGTCTGCCGTGTCTCAGGAGCTGCTCTGGGTGATGAAGCCTGCATTCCAGGGTTCAGAGCCCACTGTCCCTGGCCTCTTGCCACCCTCTGTGTTGACGTCTCAGAGCTGCATGACTCGCCTGACTTCAGTTTCTCTTTCCTGCACTAGTGGTGGTGGCATGTGAGTGCCTCGTCTGCCAAGAAGCCAACTCGCCGTTTGAAGAGCTTCGTTGGTGCCTGTAAGCACCCCTCAGCATGAGTGGTTGCCAGGGGCATCCAGAATTAAACTCATTCCAGGCGTCATGCGAGGAGCCGCACTAGCGCCCGTGCCCTCCCGGAGACAACAATAATAGCTCCTGCCAGTGTCAACTCCCTCCAGCTCCTCCAATGCAGGCTCAGGGATGGACTCCACCTTGTCCCCGTGAGGAGACTCTGCATGCTCTCAGCAGCCAGAACGGGATTCTGCTGCCAGCTTACTCACAAGCTGCCCCACGGCAGGACTTGCTCAGCGGTGCCTTGGGAGGATCTCCATTCACACACTCGTGTCACAGTGGTGCCTGCTGCGTGCCTATGGAGGAACCTCTGTGTGTGTTCTGTCTTCTCTGAACTCAGCCCACACTGTCTGAGCTCACCTGGGCTTCTGGCAGACTGTTTGCTTGTTTCCCAGCTGCTCTCCCTGATCCTGTTGCGTCCCCTCTCTCGCAGAGCCCCAAAAGGATGTGAACTTTGGAATGGGGTCTGCGAGCAGGCTGTGGACTTGGCGCATGTGTGAGGCTGCTGCTGAGTAACAGGAGTGGGGATCGCTGTGGGCAGCCCTTCTGACTGGCTGCAGGGCACCAGCCTTGCCTGGGCCCTTCACCATGTTCCTCCTGCTCCCCTTTGACAGCCTGGTTGTTAATCTGTTGGGGATTTCCATAACTGTCCTCTTCACTCTGCTGCTGGTTTTCATCATTGTGCCAGCAATTTTTGGAGTCTCTTTTGGCATCCGCAAGGTTTACATGAAAACTTTACTGAAGATTTTTCAGGTGAGTCCTTTTTTCAGATTTTTTTATGCTTACAGGGCTCTTGCCAAGCATGGCTGTGCTAGAAGAGAGGGGTTTGTCCCTCACCAGTGACTGGGGTGGGCAGTTGATTTATTGGTGACGTGTTGGTGCCAATGGCCTGTTTGGGTCACCTCAGCCAAATGTAGTTTCATAGAATCAGAGAATGGTTTGGGTTGGAAGTGACCTCAAAGTTATCATCCAGTTCCAGCCCCCTTGTTATCTGCAGGGACACCTCCTACTAGAGCAGGTTGTTCGAGGCCTCATCCAGTCTGGCCTTGAACCCCTCCAGGGAGGGAACATCCACAACCTCCCTGGGCAACCTGTTCCAGTGTCTCCCTATCTACACTGCCAAGAATTTCTTCCTAATCTCCAGTCTAAATCTGCCCTCTTCAGTTGCCAAACCTCTGTCTGTGGGCTGGATTTCTATTTAATCCAGTAAGACTTCCAAGTGAAGGACTGGAGTAGTGTGACCTGCAGGTGAGAGCTGTTGATGTGCTGAGGGGTGTGTGCTGGACGGGTTAATGTCCCAGGCAAGGCAGTGCTGTTACAGTTTGATATGGAAAGAGCGAAATGGGGTGTGGGGTGTGATGGGGAGGGACAAAACTGCTGTTACTAGGCTGCTTCTCTTCAGGACATGTTTGAGCAAAGCAAAAGCAGGAGGGGTAAGGCAGGACTTTCTGTACTGAAAAGTCCCAAGTGGTCTGTGGCTAGAACTCAGAGCTCTCAACACTGTTCTGTCCCAGAGTGCCACCTGCTTATCTGCTGAGCCCAGCAGCCATGTCAGGACCTGCAGCCTCTGAGGACAGGAGCTGACCCTCTTGGCATAGGGAGGCCAAGTGGAATTTTCCGGCTGGGGGTCATGCTGTTCCCTTGCCTGCCTTTGGCAGACTGATTTTGTGGACAGCCAACAATTCTCCTTGAAGCAAGCCCCTGGCAAGACCAGAATTTGAGCAGCTCCTAGCAGGTGAAGCCTACACCACCAAGCAGGAACATAAGGGGTGCTCTGTGCTCAATAGAGAGCTTTTAGGGTCTTAAACGTTGAGTTGAAGCTGCTGAAGGGTTTCTGGCACAGCTGCTGCTGCTCGAGCAGGGCTGGTGTTCCCCAGGAGTATCTCTGTACTGGCTGGCTTGGGAAAGCAGCCGTGGAGCTCTTCAAACTCCTTCCAACAGCCTGAGGTGTGAGTGGGACGACCCTGGGCTCTGGGCATGGATGTCTAACTTCAAATTTAGTGACTGAACTGGGAGAAAAAAATTCCCAGCAAATTTGGTTTATCTGAAATGAAACTTTTCACTTCATTTTTGTATATTTTTCCTTTCCTCCATTCAGAAATGTTTAATTTCAACACTTACTTTGGTGGTTAATTGTGAAACTGTTTTTCTGCAAAGACTTCAAAGTCTCTTTCAGCTTTTATCAAAGAATCTTTGTGGTAGGAGAGAGAAGGACTCTGGCACAGCTGCTCACAGACCGAGTGGAAAATTCACTCGCTGGGTTTGGCCACTCAGAATTGTGGGTTTGGGGGAGCATTATTTACCCAAGAGGTTTTTCCAGCTTCAGTGTTGTGAATTTCAGCCAGAGGGGCAGCTCCTGAATCTGGCAGCTTGAGCACATTCAGGGCCTGAGCTGATGGCTGCATGTCTCTGGTGGTGATGAGAGACCTGCCCTTTGCCTCCCCTGAAGGAGTCTGGGCTTGATGCTGCACCAGTCAGGGTGAGGGCGTGCTGGGCTTGCCAGGGATGCCTTCTCCTTGGGCTGCCCAGGTCAGAGCTCCTCTTCTGAGCTATGGAATGGCAGTGTCTAGACAGCTTCTGCAGTCCTGCAGTTCCTTCTGCTGGCAGAGGAGGCTGCCGGGTGAGCTCCGCACCTGTGTAATGCAGAGTGTGAGGCTGAGAGGGTTACTTGGAGGGCAAGGAAGGAAGGCCAGAAATCCAGGCTGCAGTTTGTGTGGTGCCCTTGAGAATTAACTGAGCATTATTGCTGTGGAGAACAGGTAGGCTAGGCATAGGATTTGGCAGCCAGAGACCTGTCTGAGGGTGCTTGCTGGTGCTGCTTGAGATAGATTGGTGAGCTGAGAAGCAGCAGCAGCTGTTAGCTGAGCTGGGGAGGGAAGAATCCCATCCCATCATAGGCCTGATGTTTTTAGCAGCAGCCTGGAAAAAGGAGGGCTGAAAAATAGCATCAGTGCCATGGTTGGCTTCCTGTGCTGTGCTCTGGACCACCCCAGCAGGAGTCCACCCAGAAGCTGTGCAATCAAGTGCCTAGTGCAGCAGAGCCGACAGGACTTAGGGGCTGCAGGAGACCTCGCTGTGCCATCTCGCTCTGGCACCACCTGCTTCCTGCTAGGGCTCTGCCGTGCAGAATGGCACACAAGTGTGTGCCCATCATGGCTGTCCTGTGCCTGTGCTGTTCACCTCCCTTCCAGTCCTCTTGCCCCATTGCCCACAGACCTCTACTGTAAAAGTGTTCCTCCTGGGCCAGCCTCTGCTTCCACCTCGCTTCAGTTGTGTTCATCACTCACTCGTTCAGCTCCTTGCAGAGCCCTCGTGTTTTAGCCCCATCTTCTCCCCTTGACTAGGGTCTTCCCAGGAAGCCACCTGTAAACCAGGGCTGGGCCGAAGTGGAGCTGCAGGCCTCACCAGTCCTGTTTGCCTCTCTCTTGCAGTGGGCGACACTGAGGATTGAGCGTGGTGCCAAGGAGAAGAACCATCCACTCTACAAGCCCTATGTCAATGGTAGGCTCCTGCCCTGCATGGGTGCATATGCAGTTCAAAACTCTTTCTGGGAGGTGGGGTGAGCATGGTGGTCTCTGGGCAGCTGAGGCATCCTGGCAATCCTTTTCCATGGGGACGGATTGGAGGGAGCTGTGGAGAGCTGCTCTGCATGAGGAGAGCACCCAGGAGGTGCTTCCTTCTAGCCAGCTGGGAGGGCTGCCTTGTGCCTGTCTGGGGTGGGGAAAGGAGAGTGGCTGAGCGAGGGCTCTGGCCCTTGGCTCTTTGAGCTGTCACATCACACTTGGCTCAGAGCTGCCTGGCACCTTGCAGGCATCATTGCAAAGGAGCCGACGTCACTGGAAGAGGAGATCAAGGAGCTGCGGCGGAGCGGCAGCGGCAAGGCCCTGGACACCCCCGAGTTTGAGCTCTCAGATATCTTCTACTTCTGCCGCAAAGGCATCGAGACCATCATGGACGATGAGGTGACCAAGAGGTTCTCAGCTGAGGAGCTGGAGTCCTGGAATCTGCTCAGCAGGACCAACTACAACTTCCAGTACATCAGCCTGCGCCTCACCGTGCTCTGGGGCCTGGGCGTGCTCATCCGCTACTGCTTCCTCCTGCCCCTCAGGTGAGTGCTGCTGCTCAGGAAGCCCCTGCCCAGCTGGTACTGGCACCCTGTGCCCACTGCAGCAAATCAGCTGGTCCCCAAGCCCCACAGACTGTGCTCAACCTGGTGCATAGGGCCTGTGACCTGCTCGTCCTAGCTCATAGTTTCCCTGTCTCTGCAGGATAGCCTTGGCCTTCACTGGCGTCAGCTTGTTGGTGACTGGGACCACAGTGCTGGGATATTTGCCAGCTGGAAGGTGAGTTCTTGGACACCACCCTGTGCAGACCTGAAATCTTCCTGCAAGGCCTGGCCATTCTGCCCGCTGCAGACAGGGCAGGGGGCACCTGGCACCTGTAGCCCCTCAGGAGACACTGCTGTGTCTTTGTTAAAAAAGAGGCCAGATGTGAGCTCTAAGCCTATGCTTGGCTCTGAGCTCTGAAAGGAAAAATAAAGGAAAAGGAAGAAGGACATGGAACTGTTGGAGTGGGTCCAGAAGAGATGATCAGAGGGCTGGAGAATCTCCTCTGTGGGGCAGGCTGAGAGAGTTTGGGCTGTTCAGCCTGGAGAAGAGAAGGCTCCAGGGAGACCTTAGAGCAGCCTGAAGTGGCTCCAGGAGAGCTGGGAAGGGACTTTGGACAAGGGTTTTTAGTGACAGGACGAAGGACAATGGCTTTGAACTGGGAGAGGGGAGATTTTGTGACAGGGAGCAAGGGACAGAGTCTGGTTCTCATGAGTCACTGGTCCTAAAGCCCAGGGCAGGATGTGTGTCTGTGGTGTGGGGCAGTGGTGCTGGGTGGCAGCATTCCAGGGGAGATGGTAGAACTGGGGCATGATGGTGTCTGTCCTGGGCTGCAGGTGTAAGGAGTTCCTGAGCAAGCACGTGCACCTGATGTGCTACCGGATCTGCGTGCGCGCCCTCACCGCCATCATCACCTACCACCACCGGTAAGGGCACTGCTGCAGGCTGGCCCCTCCACAGCTGCTCCATGCTCTGCCTCTTGCAGGCCTCACACTTGGTTCCTCTGTCCTCACTGGCACCTCTGTTTTGCCTTTAGAGAGAACAGACCCCGCAATGGTGGCATCTGTGTGGCCAATCACACATCCCCCATCGATGTGATCATCCTGGCCAGCGATGGCTACTACGCCATGGTAAGGGCTGCACCCAGTCCTGCTGCCAGGGCCTGGCCACCTCTGGGTGGGAAGCAACCAGCATGTTGTGTGGGACAAGGAGTAGGCAGCAAGAGGCTTCTGAGCATGCAGAACTGCTTGTCCTTGCATGACATCACAGGGCACCCTCCGACGCTGTGCCTTGCTCTGTGTAGCTTCCCAGCGAGCTTGGCTTGTGACTTGGGGCACCAGGGATCTCTGGGCACTGCTTTGCCAATAGAGCTCTGAGCTTTGCTGTCCATGGAAGAGCAAAGGACTTCCCCAGCTGGACCTCCAGCAATGTGGAAAGCTCTTGGGGTTTGCTGCTTCTGTTCTCCCAGTCTGAGCCTGGGACTTTCCCTCCTCTCAGCCTTTCCAGGGCAGAAAGATGAACCTCCCCTTGGCGGTGAAGCTGGGAGCTGCTATGGCTTTCCTGTGTCCCCAGCTCTTGTAACTTGTGTCTTCTCATCCCGTTCAGGTGGGTCAGATCCACGGAGGGCTGATGGGTGTGATTCAGAGAGCCATGGTGAAGGCTTGCCCCCACGTCTGGTTTGAACGCTCTGAGGTCAAGGATCGTCACCTCGTCGCCAAAAGGTGTGGCAGCTGGTGGGGAAGGGTCTGCAGCCTGTGCAGGAAGGGCTGCCCACTGCTTGTGGGTGAGGACACTGCAGTGCCTCATGGTGCTGGGAGACTGTGCCACTGTTGCTGGCACCCAGATGGTCTCTGGTGTCTGCAGGACAAGGGCTGTGTGCTGTGTGGATGGGCAGTGGTGGCTTCTCTGCCCTAACTGGTGCCACTCCTCTGTTTAGGCTCACAGAGCATGTCCAGGACAAGAGCAAGCTGCCCATCCTTATCTTCCCTGAAGGTGAGTTGTGGAGAAGGTGTCAGACAGGCACACTGGGGCTCTGTTCTTCCTCTTGAGCAACCCAGGGCATCCAGACCCTTCTCTGAGACACTGGGCACATTGCATCTTCAGTGCTGGCTGAACCCAGAGTGTGTCAGTCAGATCTGTGGTGTGCTGGTGACACATCCCCTGCATACCTAGAGCTGGGGCTGGAGTGAGTGCCAGGGGCAGCTGCTGGGTGCCTGTGGCCCAGCCCTGAGGTGGACAGCTCACACTTCAGAACCACCTTGCCAAGGGAAGTTGATTTTGCTTCTTGCAGGAACCTGCATCAACAACACCTCTGTGATGATGTTCAAAAAGGGGAGCTTTGAGATTGGAGCCACAGTTTACCCTGTAGCCATCAAGGTATGAGAGGGCAAAGGTGGCCCCTGAGCACTCAGTGCTGGCAGCCCAGTCTTGGCTGAGTCCACTCCATGCTCTGGGAGGCCTGGCCTAGAGCTGGGCTTGGGGTGGGACTTGGAGCCTGAGGGGAGGGCACAACCACTGCCAGGCTTCCATGAGCTCTTCTGCCTCCACAGTATGACCCCCAGTTTGGAGATGCCTTCTGGAACAGCAGCAAGTATGGCATGGTCACCTACCTCCTGAGAATGATGACGAGCTGGGCCATCGTCTGCAGTGTCTGGTACCTGCCCCCAATGACCAGGCAGGTGAGTGAGGAGCTCCTGGCTGTGCTGTGCTGCTCTGCTGCCCGTTTGTCCCTGAGCTGCTGCTGACTGCTGTCCTTCTGCCCCAGCCCGAGGAGGATGCTGTCCAGTTTGCCAACCGAGTGAAGTCAGCCATTGCCAGGCAGGGGGGCCTTGTGGATCTGCTCTGGTGAGTCCAGGCTGGTGCCGGGGTTCCTGGGTCCTGCTGTGTGCTCGTGGGCTGTAGAGCTGAGTTCTGGCCTGTGCTGGCCAGAGCAGGCTTGTGTAGAAATGGAGACAGACCTTGCCTGTGACCTCCAAAACTGCTCTTCTGTAGCAGGGACTAAAGTCTTTGCTTCTGCTGAGTGTGTTGGGCTCCAGGCCTTCATACTGTGGTTGCAGCTTGTACTGGGGTGCCCTGGCTCTGACTGGCTGCTCAGCAAAATGGATTGAACTTGGGAACTTCCTTTTTCAGGCACTGAGATCTTCAGAGCCTGGCAGGCAGAGTGCCTTGGGAGGCAGCCTGCTGGAGTGGTATGAGAGCAGCTCAGAGTTCTGCCACAGCTGCCATGTTGAGCATAGTGTGGGGCCATGGGTGGAGCTTCTGGCAGAGCAAGGTGTGAAAGTAACCTGGGCACAGCTGGTCTGCAGTGTGGCCTGGCAGCAGGCAGTACAGGTGTAGGTGTCCAGCTACACCAGCTCCAGGAGGGAGCTCTGACCTGCTCCTGATGAGCAGCCCCATCTGAAGTTTCAGGCTGTGCAGGCCTGCAGCTCCTCTGACAATATGGCTCTCTCCCCAGGGACGGAGGACTGAAGAGGGAGAAGGTGAAAGACACATTCAAGGAGGAGCAACAGAAACTCTACAGCAAAATGATTGTAGGAAACCACGAGGACCGGAGCCGCTCCTGAGCCCTCTGCCGGCAGCACTGTTCCTGGGCCTGGCCAGAGCCCTCTGTCCCCAGCACAAGCCAGGGCTTGTCTGCAGCAGCTCCGAATCCTTGGACTTTGGCTGCTGCAGAACTACTTGGACTTGCCCCTTCGTCCTCTGGCTGTTCTTTCCCAGAGGCACTGTTACTGCCCAGAGCCTTTGGGCCCCGGGCAGCTCTTGGCAGTGATGCCTTCTTGCTACTGTTACAGTGAAGCCCCTTGCTGGGGCAGTATTAAATGAAACACTTCTGGTGTCAGATGCTTCCATGCAGTGTTTACAGGCCCAGGAGCAGGACTTGGTGTGTCGATGTGCTTGTGTCAGGCACAGGACTCCCGTGGCACAGGAACTGGGGAGCTGCACTCACACTGGCTGCCTTGACACCCAGGGCAGTCCTTGTCAGCCTGTGCCTCTCATCTCAGCACCAACCCTTTAGGAGCTGTGTCTGATCTCAGGACATTTCCAGCTTTACTTCCAGAAGGCGAAGCCTTTCCTTTTCCTTTCACCACCCTCCTGCCACAGCCTGACCCAGACCATTGCTTCTCCAGCATCTGAGGAACAGCCTCTGCTGGGGTTCCTCAAGCAGTGAGGATCATCCTTCCTGGAGGCCTCCCTCTGTCTCCTGGAACTGCAGGCTGCCAGGCAGTTGTCGCTGGTGGGGCAGGTGGAGCTCTTGTGGAATCCGTTTGGGCTATGTTGGGAGCCCAGGGTGGAAAGGAGAGCCAGAGACTCCATGGCTGGGGCAGGAGATCCCCTTCCAAATGTCTGCTGAGGGACATGGGATCTGACCCTGCTGGGCACCAGCAGGCACAGAGGTCATCTCGGTTTGTTGCCAGGGAAGTGCAGTCCTGTGCTAGAGGTGTTAGCCCTTTCAGTAAGCCAGTTTGGCTCTGAGCATTCATCCCAGGTACTTCCCAGTTTTCCTTACTTTCCTGCAGCCTTTAGCATCTTCACTGGGTCCTGCTGCAGCCTGTTCCATTCTCTGACCACTCATGCAGGAAAGACTGGGCTGGGGCCATGGGCACTGCTGCCTGCCTGGGCAGGGTCTCCAGCCTCTGCTTCACCTTTCCTAGCCAGCAGCACATTCCCAGGCACATTTCCATCTTCCTGGGCTGTGCACTCAGAGCTCTTGTATCTGGGGTGGGGGTGGGGGGATATACAGGCAGTGCCTTCAGGCCATGCAAACACCCCTGGGCAGTCCCTGCAGAGCCTGGGCAGGGGCTCTCCCCAGCACAGGCATCACCATGCTCTGCTGCCTGTGGATCGCCATGCTCTGCTGCCTGTGGCAGCACCCCTGGGCATTCAGTTACAGAATGGTTTGGGTTGGAAGGGATCTTGAAGATCACCCAGTTCCACCCCCTGCCATGGGCAGGAACACCTCCCACCAGCAAGTTGCTCAAGGCCTCGTCCAACCTGGCCTTGGACATGTCCAGGGAGAGGGCATCCACAACCTCTCTGGGCAACCTGTGCCAGTGTCTCCCCACCCTCACCATTAAGCATCTCTTCCTACTATCCAGACCTGGCTGCAGATGCCCACAGCTCTTCTGCTCACAGCTCACTCCCCCAGCCCTCATCCCCAACGCTGTGCTGATGCACAGGAGCTCTCTCTGCCTGCCCATCTCCAAAAGACTTCCAGCTGCCCTGCCTGGGGACCGTGCCTGGCAGTGCCACTGCTGCCGAGGTGCCAGGCAGCAGGCAGGGAGCCGGCTGGCCAGGTTAGGAGGCACACATCCATCTTTGCTCGGCTCCCCCTCCCTGTTCCCCTAGTCAATACATCTCTCTTCGATGAGAAAGTTAATAAATTTAGCTCTAGATTAAAAGTATTGATCATTTCATTTGTAACCCATAAATAACCGGGGGGGGCACCGGGCGGCCCGCGGGGTAGAGGCTGCTGCCGCCGCCTGCAGCAGCCATGCAGCCCGCTGGGGCCGGGGGCCCTCATATGCATTCTGCCCGGCTGCTGGCATTGATTTGCTATTAGTCTCCACGCACCACCCAGTAGCACATCATTCCCGGGGCTGCTATTAATGGCCTTTTGATAAATAATCACTTGTAAGTCAATAAATTTTTATTAAGGAGTGTGGTGCTTTGATGTATGGAAATCCGAGGGGGTTTGTCTGGGAGAAAAGGGATGCGGAATTGAAGCGGAGCTGCGATCCATCTGCCTGCCAGCCTGCCCTGCCTGCCAGCCCCAGGCAGCCTGCACCCCCCGGCTGTGCTGAGGGGCATAAAGTTGCTTGGTTTGGCAAAGCCCTCTAAGGTCATCCAGCCCAACCACCGTGGCCACTAAACCATGGCCCCAAGTGCCACAGCCACAGGAGCGTGCCCTAGGGTCTAGGCTGCCTGGGTGTGGGCACCCCATGGCATTTTGAGGTGTGGTTTAGTGGATGTGGTGGTCTTAGGTTGATGGTTGGGCTCAATGACCTCAAAGGACTTCTCCAACCCAAACAACTCTGTGATTTTGTGCAAACAGGAGCCCTGGGGCAGGCTGCCCAGAGGGGTGGTGAAGCCATCTCTGGAGACTCTCAAGCCCTGCCTGGATGCCTTCCTGCGTGACCTGGCCCAGGTGATGCTGCTTTGGCAGGGAGCTTGGGCTTGATCTCCAGAGCTCCCTTCCACCCCATACCACACTGTGACTGACCCTGTGAAGGCAAGCACAGAGCTGGTGCTCCCCACTGACCAGGCTCCACACACCCTGATGAAGGCACTCCAGCACTGGCACAGCCGAAGTGATTGCTGCTGTGTGCATGGGCAGCAGGAGGAGTGGCAGTGGGCAGAGCAGGGTGGTCCCGGCTGCTGCCCCGGGCCCTGCGTGGAGCAGCACTGCTGGGGGACGCTTCCAGCTGCGAGGCTGCAGGGGGCAGCCAGGCTGCCGCTGCGATTTGTCACTCTCCCCAACTGCAGCAGGCCCTTTGCCACCTGCTTTATTTGTCTCCCAGCCCTGACGTGGCATCGGACAGGTGTTAAACTACTTAATCACTTTAAAATTGTTTTAATTTTCTGTTTTGTATTGATCTCCACAGCACCAATTAATCAGCTCACTGGACCAGGCAGTTAGTACATTAAAAATTGTCAGCCAGGCTGGGCAGCTTAGAAAATGTCAAAAAAATATCCCAGCAGCAGCCCCTCACTGCTGCTCTGCCCACGGACACTGACGTGGCTCTCCCAGCCCTGCCAAGGGGCTGGGGCGTGCAGCCTGCCTCCCAGCCCCACACACCACCTGTGGGAGCTGCCCTTGCAAAGGGTGCAGCATCTCTGCCACCCATCACCGTTTCCACCCTCCAGGCAGCAGAGAGGCTGCTGAGGGGGCAGAGTTGGAGCTCCATGCNGGGAAAGTGCTGCCCAGCAGGAAGGCTGCTTGTGAAGCTCCCCCGAGCCCAGTGCATGGCAGAAGGTGAGAGATTGGAGGGGACTTGGAGCCAAATGTGGGCTCTGGGGTTTAGGAAAGGAATGGTCTGCAGCATCAGGCTGCTGCTGCAGGGGTTGTGGCCATCCCCAGGGGTGCCCTTGGCCACCAGCCTGTCCTCAGAGGCTGCCTGCAGCCACAGGGAGAGGCACCTTGGATTGCAGCCCCAGCACCTCCTCAGTGCCTGTGTCGTGCTGCTAATCAGCCCATGCCAGGCCAGCAGCACCTTATCTGCTATTGATTTCCTCCCGAGACGCTGCCAGGCTGTTTGCTCACACCTGCCTGGCACTGAGCTGGCTCTCGGTGAACAACGGCCGAGCGTGCCAGACCCCCGCAGCCTGCCTGTGCCAGCAGGAGCTCCTCCCTAGTGCCTGGGCACAGGCGACCCTCTGCGGCACCCACCACTGGTGCCAGGCTGAGCTCGGAGAAGCCAGGGCAGGGGGAGGCAGCGCTGTGTGCACAGGCGTGGGGGGGTGCAGCGTGGGGGGGCCCGGCAGGCTGGCAGGCAAACACAGCAGGGCTATTGATGCCACATTAATCCTCCGGCCCGACAGCTGAATGGGCTCTCACTCACACCGCTAAGATAAATGATATTTATTTGCTGCTAAGAGCTTCCAACAAGAGGCCCCAACGAGTGACTTTTGAACCAGCTCCTCTGGCTGCCGGTGCACGTCAGGAGCGGGGGAACGCCTGGGAAAGGTCCCCGGGGCTGCCCCGCTCCTGCAGGCTCTTTCTGCCCCCGACACAGTACCATAACCATGGCCCCTTCCACTGCCTGGCACGCAGACCCTGCCCCACAGGTGCTATCCCGGCCCCTTCTCCGGCCCGGCCTCAGCAGGGGCGCCCTGGACCGAACGCCCACGAAGCAAGCGCTGGGACTTGGCTGGGACCTTTATTTCATCAATGCCGAGGGCACGGCCGTGCCTGCTGCTGCCCATGCCTGCTGCCCCAGCCCTGTGAGCCACCATCCCTGGGCAGGAGCCACCGGGAGCGAGGCGACACTCGTCCCATCCCCACAGCCGGGCATCTGCCGGGGGAGGTCGCTGACCCTGCAGGGGGTGGGTGGCTGTGCCGAGCCCCCGGGGCCCGTCCGGCTGTGCCGCGCTGGCACTCAGCCGCTGTGCGTGCCCAAGCCCAGCACGGAGAAGGCCGCGCGGTGCTTCCGCAGCAGCAGCCGAATCTTCTCATCGTCCGAGTCGGGGTCCAGCGGCTTGTTGTATTCGTCGTCCTCGGTCTCAGAGGCTGCCCGCTCTCCGCCAGAGCCCCCCACCCGCTGCGAGGATGAGGAGGGCTCCAGGGCGCTCTTCTTCCTCCATTTGGTCCGTCGGTTCTGGAACCAGACCTGGCACCCCGCGGGCCCCGCTCCATTAGCAGCCCCCGTGCCACGCAGCCCGGACCCTGCGGGGACCGCCACTCACCTTCACCTGCGACTCTGTCATGCCAAGGGAATATGCCAGCCGCGCTCTCTCGGGCCCTGCCAGGTACTTGGTCTGCTCGAAAGTCTTCTCCAGCGCGAAGATCTGGTGCCCCGTGAAGGTGGGGCGAGTGTGCTTCTTCTTGTGGATGCCGTCGGGTAGGTGCGTGGGCGCTGCAGGGCAGGAGCAGGGAGGTGGGCGAGCGCCTGGGCGCTGCGGTGCACAGCTTGGGGCAGCTCTTCAGTTCCTGAGCACAGCACCATGCACCCACCAGCCCTCAGCACCCACACAATCCCTCCACGAGGCTTCCCCTCCAAGTTAAAGACATAGCTTGGCATCGAGGCTTCAGCCCCATCCCAGGAGGGCTGAGCCGCTCCCTGTGCCAGCCCACAGAGCCAGAGCTGGGCAGTGCACCTCCTGCTCTGGGACAGCACTGAGAGGGGACACACTGTTAGCAGCAGTGACCCCAGAGCCATGCTGCACTGGCAGCACTCTGCCCCTATGCCCCACACCTTGCAGGATACATGACAGGGAGACAGGCAGAGCTGGTTGGCTCTGGCTGTGCCCAGAGTAGGCAACCAAGATGACTGCCCTGTCTGCTTCAAGAGCATCACCTGGAGAAGGGGAAAGGGGACTGAGGCTGCTAGTGCTGAGCAGCTGCACCCAGCCTCATGGGGCATTGCATGCACCCATCCCACCCACTCTCTGGCAGGGCAGAAACACCCTCTGCAATCTCCTTGCCAGCTCCCCGTCAGGCAGGCAGTGCTGCCAACCCAGAGCTGACCATCCTGCCTCTCTGCCCTGAGCTGGGCTGGGCACTGACCCCAGTGAGGCTGCTGGAGGGACAAGGGATCTTTGGGACAAGAGGCTCTGCCTGTCCTTGCCAGCTGTGGCTTGCTTCAGGGCCAAGCAGAGCTCATCTCTGCCAATAGAGCCACCCTTGCTCTTCAGCCAAAACCTCCTTGGCAGGTTGGCAGCTCTGGTGTCGGGGCCATTCCCACCGTCCTGGGGCGGTGCCCAGCCATGCCTTGCACAGGGCAATGGAGAAGATGAGTCCCTGCCATGGTGCTGATGGGTTGGGGCTCTGCAGGGCACCCACCACCTGCAGTACCCCCTCACCACCCACCCGGCCCGGCCCCGCTGTACTTACGGCCACTGCATTGCCGCCCGCCCCGCCAGTCTGGGGTTGCCTCTGCCCAGCAGCTGCGGCCCCGCGGGAGGAACTCGCCACCAGCCTTGGGGAGGGTCCCCACCTGGGGTCCGTAATAGACGCCCGGGGAGCTCAGTCCATTAAATCCACCTGCATGAGGGTAGCCAGGGAGGAGACTGCTGTTCGGCGTCGCTGCGGGCCGGCTGAGGATGTCAGAGATGCCATGGGGGGTGCCAGCGGCCAGCTGGGCACCAAGCCCAGGGGGGCCCAGCTTGTAGAAGGAGCTCTGCACAGAATACTGGCAGACGGGTGCCTTGGCCTCAGGGAAGGGGCCCAGCGAGGGGCCGTTGAGCAGGAAGGTGCCTGGCAGGTTGGTGTCCATGGCTCTGATGCCAAGGCGGACCTCAGAGCCCAGTTCCTCGGAGATGCGATGGCCAGCCCATGCCTACCAGCCCAGGGGCTACTGGGGCCCTGTCTGCCCTGTCCAGAGGGCACCTGGCTGGCTTTGGGACCCTGACAGGTTAGCCAGGGGGCCACAGCCTGGGCAGGAGAGTGGCCACGGGCAGAAGCCCTGCCTGACCCCACCGAGATGCCACCAGCACCGGACCCTCAACTTGGGTTGGGAAGCGCCAACATTTCTCTGATAAAGACGAGTGTCATTAGAATACGCAGCCCCCATTGGCCGGGCGGCCGCAGTAGGCGATCCCATTGGCCGAGTCTCCACGGCCTCGGCTGCCATTGGCTGCGCCGCGGAGCCAGCCCGGGATTGGCCCGGCCCAGACAAATTGCGCTTTGAAAGCCGGCGGCGGGGGACGCGGAGCTGGACCGGGTGGGCATGGAACGGGATGGACCAGGATGAACCGGGACAAGACAGGATGGGATGGCGCGGGGCGGGGAGAGTGCCGGACAGCTGCCGGCGCGACGGGACCCCGCGGGTGGTGGGCACAGCAGTAGCACTGCCCCCTCGCAGCAGCGGCACCGGGCACCGGCTGGCACCGGCGGGTCGGCCGCTTCCCTCCCTGCCCGCCAGTGCAGAGGCTTCTGCGGGATCAGCCCCGTGCCCCGCGCGGGGGCGCCGCTCCCTGCCCGCTTTGGCCACCCCCGTGGACGGCAGAGCACAAACCACCTCCGGCCACCGGGACCGCCCCTGCGCTGCCGGCAGCGGGGTAGGGGCAGGGGGAACTCCCGAGCGTCAGGCTTTCCCACCCCCCGGCAGAGCAGAGAGGAGCCGTGGTCTGTGTCTGTTTCTTTATTAATTCATAGTCCAATAGCTGGTGTACAGGGAAATGATCTATACATCGGGGGCTAAGACAGGGAAATCCAAAAGGCTTCTTTCCATAACAATTAAAAAAAGGAAATAAAAGTAATTTGTTTATTTTCTTTTAAAACTTCTAAAAAGCTTCTAGTGTGCAGACTGCAGCATTCTCCAGGCTCAATGTCGGGTGCAGCCTCCTCCTACCAGCCCTACGAGCAATCTGAGCGCAAAGCGATGTCACTGCAGGTGCCTGGCAGGGTTGCAGCACAGCACATTCCCTAAGGTGTATACGAGGCCAAAGCACAGGACCCACACACAACTCTACGGTGATGCTACGGAGTCAGCTTTCACAGTGGGTCTAGGGAGGGTATTGTACACAGCAGGGGTGATGGATGGGGAGTCTGTGCCTCTATGGCTCAACTTCGGGATGGGGAAGGGGTTGCTTTGCTCTCCAAAGGCTAAGCTGGGTCATTTGCTTGGCTACAGCTAGGCTTCTTCCTGACTGCAGGCTGTCCCAGCAGATGGGCACCCACCGACAGACAGGGCTGCCCTGCCAGGGCCACCATGGCGTGGCCGGAAGCTGGAGGAGGCCTTGTTCTGCAAGCGGCCACGAACGTCAGACCCTGCAAAACAGCTCCACAGCCACCTCCAGAGGAAAGAGCAGGGGGTCCCTACACCACTGTGCTACAAGGGACAGTCCCCCCCATCAGTTAGGTAAAGGACAGTTAGGGACATGGGACCTACTGCCACTACCTGCATCCTCCCTTCCTGGATCAAGCACTGTAGTAGAGTCAGCCCAGCGCACAGTTCAGTGCCGCACAGGCAGCTCTGCCCATGGCTGCCCTCCTGCTGGCACAGCTGGCCCCGGGGCTGCCCTCACTCCAAGTGACTCCTTGGCCCAGCAGTGTTCGGCTCGGCCAAAGTGCAGCCACCGGGGGAGCAGTTTCCTGCCCCTGTCCCTGGTCCTGGGAGGGGCAGCATCCATGGGGGATCACCAGGCTACCCTCGTTCGTGCCCTCGCAGGGTGGCCAGGGGACCCTGCAAAGCCCTTGTTTGGGGTGTGTAGTGCAGGGCTGCTGGCTCCTGCCAGCTCCTGGCTCATAGATATTGTGCTGAGTAGAGCTAGGCACAACCCTGTGTGTGGGACAAGTGTCCCCTGCTCTCGTTGCTCATCTTCCCTGGGCCCTAAGCACCTCAGTGCAGGCTTACAGCTTCACCCCAGCTGGAGCCAACACAAACTGGGGCTTGCACCACAGACAGGCCCACGGGACTGCACCTGTGGGCCCCTCTCTTCAGGCCAAGAAGGGACCAGGCTCAGCTGGAGGGGAGCAGGGCAGGGGCACTCTTCTGCCTGTTCACTGCTTAGCCTCCAGCTCTGTTCACCAGAGCTGCTCACACACTCCAAAGGTTTTGCCTGTCCTGCAGCCTGAAGAGGTATTTGGAAGCAGAGCTGTTAGTGCTTTGTACATACTGCTAGAGTGTCCCTAGGGGTTTGCATAGTATTTATTGGTTCATATACACAAGGCTGATTGCTGTACAGTTTACACTTTCAACACAAGCAACGAGCTCAGTGCTCAGCCCAGAGCCCTGCCCTGGTGGCAGACGTTGCACGTGCTGGGGAGAGGAAGGGCAGCCCTGCACCAGCCCCTCTGCCCAGGGCAGCTGTGCCCTCCTCTCACACATCCCCTGCCTACCGCTGCCCTCCCCATAACCCAACACTCACTCAGAAGGATGAGATGCTTGAGTCCAGCAGAGGCAGCACAGGTGATGGGGGGATCAAATCCTTCTCCTTCCAAGGTGAGCAGCGCCCTGCCGCCCCAGCTCCCCTGGCACAGCCAGAGCGCGGGCATGAGGGCACACTTACACACACCGGTGTGCCAGGGTGGAGTCTCCTTGCCTCTCGTTTTCTGCCAGCCCAGCTCTTGCCTCCCAGAGGAGCTAAGAGGGTGCCCCTGGTGCTGCTGCTGTCTGCAGGCTGCTGGCAGCAGCGGGGCAGGGAGGTCAGTTGTAAGTTCTGCAGCTCATGCGTCTTGCAGTCAGTCTCATGCGGATAGGATGGGAAGGAGGTCTCATACAGAAGTCATGCCATAGCCTATAGGAACATGTACAGCCAGCCCTGCTCCCCTCCACTCTGCTCTCCTCTCTTCTCAGCTGTGTGTCAGAACATGTGTGGAGTTCAGTGGTTTGGTGTTGAGGTGAGATCCTGGAGGGACACAGAGATGGAGTTACAAAGGTGGCACAGCCAGGAGGAAGGGTGGGGGCAGCCAGGTACATGGCAATCTCAGCCCCATCTGCATTCTGTGCTTGTCCCACATGCACCTATCCACAGGAGAAGTTTTGGGGCTAGAGGGTGTCAGAGAGACAGCAACAGAGAACCAGTAAGTGCCCCTCCTGGAACTGGGAGCGATGGCAGAGGTGATATTGGTGCAGGGAGCAGCAACACGTGGGAGCTGAACTGCACCAAGGCAATGTGGCACTGGGAAGGGGCTGGAAGGGTTGCTGTAGGCCCACAGCCCCCAGCCCCCAGCCTCAACTATGGTGACCATCTGCACCTCACCATTGCACACCCTGTGCCACCTTGGCACACTACAGAAAACAGCCATGGCAAAGCAGCAGGGCACTGCCCCAGAGAGAGGCAAGCCCAGGGGCTGTCTGGGCAGTGGGGCAGGCAGTGGGTGTGGGGACACAGCCTGCATGGGTACGAGTCCACAAGCACAAGCCTGTCACACACCCACGGACAGCCTCATAACACCCCTAACACAGCAGAGAGAGGAGGGTGAGTGACACACAGCCAGGCACCTGCAGCAGAGGCCATAGGACTGCCCCTCCCCAGCTTGGCAGCCTCTCTCCTGGCTCAGGCAGTGCCTGGCATCCGCGGAGCATGTGTGCAGCACAGCCCCCCCACTGCCGACCCTGCAGCCAGCATGCAGGGGGCAGCGATGCAGGTGGGTCCAAGTGCACTGCGCTGAGCACTCCGCCTTAAGCCTGGGCGAGTGCCAGGCAGCAGGGAGGGCAGGGGGCAGGGAGTGCGTAGGACTGAGAGGATGACACAGTGCTCACGCTGGGATAATGCAAAACATGTCCTGGGCCAAAGACGAGTGCCCTGCCCTCAACCTCTACGAGCATCACGTTCCTACATCCTGCCACTCTTACGCCCGCCAGTAGCCCCCCACCACGGCTGGCACCCCCTTTGCTGGCCACGGCAGCGCCAGCAGCCCTCACTGCTGCCCTCTCGTGCCACGATGCGTGGCTGGCAGTGGCAGTGGCAGCTGCTTGCCTCTCCCAGGAGCACTGGGAGCAGCGGCAGCAGAATGTGACACCTCTCACCCAGCTCACAGATCTGCCGGTGACCGGCTGCACCCCGTGGGTTTGGGCAAAGATCATCCCTCTGCTGTACCCCGGCACGACCAGGAATGACAACCTCATGGCCCTGTCACTGTGCACCATTACCTGTGTACTCACAACACTGTGGCTGCAGTAGCAGCCCCTGGCATGGGGGCCACAGTGGGGTGCTGAGCACCAAGGCTGACCCAGCACTGGCAGCCTCAGGGCAGGGCACCCCACACCCGCTGCACCCAGGCCCTGGACCCAGGAGCAGGTTAACAGCAGGGGCGGGCTGTTGCCCACCCTCAGAGCTTTGCTGCACCGCAGCAACTCTCCTCTGCAGGCTGAGAGCTGGGCACAGCCCTGGCACACTTTCCCCAAGAGGATGTGCATGACCAGTAGCTCAGTGCAGGCAGCAGCATGGGAAGCTGGAATACAAGGCAGAGCAAAGGTAGGGTTACCTCAAAAGAGGCCATTTGAGGGGTCACTGCTTCCCCCTTTTCAGGCTGGCTCGTTTCACTATCTGAGCCCCCATCCTGCCCCCGGAGACCTCTGGCTTCGGGACACGCACTCGCACCTCCTCCTGAGGAAGCCGCAGGGGCAGGAAGCAGCACATCACCCAGGTGAACAGACAGACACACAGGAGAGGACAGGAGAGGGAAAAGCAGAGTCAGTTGGCAGAAGACACCAAGCAAGAGGTCTGGTACAGTGGGCAAGAGCTGCCCGTGGAAGCCTTAGAGGGGAAATGGGAGAGGAGACCAGGGTAGAAGAGAGAACACAGCATGGCAGAGTTCCAAAGCCTGTGAGTCCTGCAGAAGCAGTGCTGGGCAGAGAGCAAGGCAGGGCTGTAAGCCACACTGTACCTTGGCCCCCAGACCATCCCGCTGAAGGATGGAGTAATTAATGAAGTGATCATCCTCAGCCACCAGCTCCTGCGGCTCCTGCAGGGAGCCCGCCAGGATCAGCTCCTCCTGCTCCTGCCTGTGATCCATGGCACCAGGGCCCAGCTGATGCACCACTTTCCGGATGACCTGTGGAGACCCATGCAGCTGAGCGGCACGGCCAGCCCCGGGGCGCTGTGCCTGCCTCCTCGCCCAGCCTGGCCCCGAGCTGCACTGCCGCAGCCTCTGCTGCACACGCAGGGGCTGCGCGGGACGCGTCGGTGACTGTAACCCAAGATGCCAGCGAGTGCCCTGCAGAGGCCCCCGAGCTGCTGGGCAGAGGGGAGAGGAGAAAGGCTGCAGCGTGCCCTTGCCCGCACCGTGCCCCCGCTCACCTTCTTGGTGATGATGTTGCCTTGATCGTCTGTGAACTGCTCCTCGGTCACCTGCTCTCCAGGGAGGTGAAGCACTTCGTTCCCCTGCAGTGACAGGAGGGACACCAGCGCGTTTCAGGGGGGCGAGGGGAGCCCCTCTGCAGGCAGAACGGCGCAGCGGACATGCAGCCCACAGCCTCCCACCCTGCCCTGCCCCTTCGCTGCTCTCCTCCGCCGCTGCCCTCGGCAGCCGCTCACAGCTCCCTTCCCGTTACCTTCACCAGGACGCGCCGGCGGACGACCCAAGCGGAGGGCACCTCCTCATCGTCCGCCAGCCCCTGGCTCTCCCCGAGCTCCTTGTCCAGCTCGTGGTGGGCGTGTTTGAGCAGGAAGCTCACAGAGCCCCTGACGATGTGCATGACGTTCTGGCAGCTGACCAGGAAGAAGGCCAGCAGTGCCAGGGCGACCAGCAGCTGGGCCAGGAGAGCCCACATCCCGTGCCCCGCGGCTCCGAGCCCCGCGCTCACAGCCCAGCCATGCTGCCCGCCTGGGCTGGGCGAAGCCCCGGGGCGGGAGCAGCCCTGCGGGTCTGCAGCCTGCCCGGCGCGGTGCCCTGGCTCTGCGGGAGTGCTGCTGTAACCCAAGCTGGCACAGCTCAGCTGGCTGTGGGCGGTGAGAAGGGCGCGGGCAGGTGGAGTGTCCTCTGCACTCACTGCTTCTGTCAAAGTCATGGGGCCAGCACGGCGACAGCACAACCTGTCCCCAGCCAGGCCATAACTGGGACAGCCCTGACCCCCTTCTTCCCGGCAGTGCTGGGAGGGCAGTCCTCTGTCACAGGACAAATGAAGTCCCAGGCAGGAGCCAAGGGGCACTGGGATTGCATGTGACTGAGCAACTGCCCCCGGGCACGGCCGTGCTGCCAGGATGGCTCTGCGTGCCCTGTCCGAGCAAAGGCACTTGCCCTCACCTTGTACCTGTAGGCTCCACGTGACCATGGCAGGATGCCCACCACCCAGCCTGGCCCCAAGACCAGCTCTATTTCTAGCTCCAGCAGGCTGTTGGGCCAACAGCCAGGGCAGATACTCAATAAGGAAACAGGCAGAGAGGCTGCCTGGGTTATAAATGGCGAGCAGCAGCTCAGGTAACAGGCACACCAGGCTATTCTGGGCTCAGAGGCACCCCCGGGGGCACAGGGGAGGAAGTGTGCCAGGAGATTCGTGCCTCTGTAAGCACCCAGCCTCGTGGCAGGCTGAGGGCAGGGCTGCCCATGGGGTCTCCACCTTGCACGGGGCCCGGGTGCCCTGCTCTTCCCCTCACCTGCCCAAAGAAGCGGCTGTCTGCCTCCTGCTGCCAGCCACCCGTGGGGTGCTGGAGCTGCCAGTCGCTGTCCTCTGCAGAGCTGACCCGCATCAGCTCCACGGCTGGCACCAGGACCTGCTCTTGCTCCTGGCCCTGTGGCCCGGAGGCTGTGGTGTGTGTCTGGAGCAGCCTTCGGGTGACCCCCTCCTGCCAGGAGCCCGCTGTCAGGTCCTGTAGGCAGGAGATAAAGGAGCCTTCTGCATTCCAGTCCCTCAGCCTGGGCACCGGAGAGGGACAGGGAGAGAGAGGCAGAGAGAGAGAGCAGTCAGCTTTGCACGGAGTGCTGCACCCTGAGCACCAGCCCACCTCCGGCAGGCATGTGGGCACAGCCTGCACCCCGCCAGGCACTGGGCTCCCCAGCTCACAGCGCTGCCAGGCACCTGGCACAAGCAGCAAAAAAAGTGCAAAGGGCACAGGCCTCCTCCCTGGCATGCTCCCTGCCCACCTCACAGCCTTGCAGCCTGGCTGTGAGGGTCTAAGGCAATGCTGTGGCACATCGCTGGGCTCTGGCCTGGGACTTTGTGGGGCTGGTGCCACGGGGAATGTGGGGGAGATGCAGCACAGGCTGGGGTGGCTCTGGTAAACACAACCTATGTCCAGGGCCTGGCTGTCTGCTTGAGGTCCCTCCCAGCTGCTCTCCCAGGAGCCCCCCAGAGCATCTCCAGAGAGGGGCAAGCACTTGCCCAAACCACTGCTCTGTGTCCCAGGGCTGCCCTTGCTACAGAGCTGGACCCCACAGAGAAGCAAGCAAAGCCAGGAGAGTACTGCAGCTGGCCCAGCGCAGGGCAGCAGCTGGCAAAGCCATTCTGCTCCCCTCCCACAGCCACCCTGGTGCCCCAGGGCACGGTACCTGTCTGTACTCTTCTCCAGGACATGGCTAATGGTTGGTGATGCTGTGATCCTGGCTTGCACCTTCTGCTGAACTGAAACAAAAGAGACTTCACTCTCCGGGTCCTGCTCCCCAGTCCCTGGCTGGTGATCACTGGCTGGCATCTTCCCCTCTGGCCTCTGCCCCTCCTCCTGCTCTAGGAGGTCAATCAGGCCATTCATGGCATCTGAGTCCACTGTGTCATCCTCAACCAGGTCCATAGAGCCCATGTGGTCTGGGCCATGCGCATCTGCTAGCAGCTGCCCTGGGAAGCGACCTTCGCTCGTGGCATCCGAGTCCTCGGCCTTGCTGCACTCCAGAGAGGAGTCTTCAGCAGTCACCAGTGAGGGTGTGAGCCCCGAGGACCACACCTGCATGTCAGACATCTCCATCAGGGCGTCCTGCTCAGTGGCAGCCATGGGGATAGCATCCATGATGGCCACCTCATTCCAGTACTGGTCGGCACGCAGCGGGGATGGCAGCGTGTAATGCAGGGAGGCAGGGGACAGCAGCTCGTCCTGCAGCGAAGCGTAACCTGGGTGGGCAAACAGAGGGCACAACTCCAGCAGCCGCCCCACGCAAGCACCTGGGGCAAGGAGGGAGCCAGCCTCCGGGAGGGTGCCTGCCCCAAGGACAGTAATGGTCATGCCACAGTCCCCAGAGGCTGGGCAGAGCAGGACTGTGCCCACGGCAGCTGCTGTGCGTGGGCCCTGGCAGTGCTGCCATGCCTCTCGTCAAGTCCTGGGGCTGTCAGCTCCCTGCGGGGAGGACTGGCCTGGGGTTCGCATGATGCCCCATCCACACTGCAGGACATAGTGCCCTCTTTGCCACCCTGCTCCACCAGCCCCTGGTTCCCTGCCCACAGCCCCCATTCAGCATCAGTTGCCTGACAGTCAGGCTGAAGTTTAGGTGGCCAGGACTGGCAAGCACCAACTCCCAAAGTCACACTCTCTCTGCAGCACAGAGAAGCAGGCTGGAAATAGTACCATGAGCAGGGAAGGATGGCCCTGACACACGTCATGCAACCCCAAAGCCCTGTGGGATGCAGCCAGGGCCCACAACCCTGTTGGTGTCTCCAGAGTTACAAGCAGTTGTCATGTCCTCATCGCCCAGAGCCACATGCACAACCCTGGCACACGGATACAGGATGCAGCCAAGCCAGGCACTCCCACCCACGCAGCTGGCTTTGCTCAGCCTGTTTCAGCTCTGAGACACTACTAGCCCCTTTCCCACCCCTGAAGATCAGCAGAGAACCCGCTGTGGCCCCTGGGCAGCCAGGGATCACCAGCCACAGCTGAGGCACAGAACCCCCGGCACGGGCGGGGCCACTCTGCCCCGTGCGGGTGCCTGGCCAGAGCAAGCAGTGCAGGGCCAGGGAGGGAAGGAGCGCAGGGCAGTGCAGGAGGAGGCGGTGGCCTGGGGCGGCTGCCTGCAAGCACGACAGGGGGATGGTCTCTGGTGACATGCAGTCGCTGCAGCAGGACGTGGCTCCCGGAGCGCTCAGCTGAGGTGGAGACAGTGGAGACAGGCAGTGGAAGAAGATGAAAGAAGGAGAGGCCAGGATGAGCTCAGAGGAGAGAGGTGACAAGAAGTGACCCACAGGAGTGCCCGCACCTGACAGCACTAGGTGGCATGTTTGAGAGAGCAGAACAAGGGGAGAGACAGAGAGGGAGAGAGCGATGAGCCAGTGCTGCACGGGCACACCAGAGTGCAGGGCTGCAGCACACAGAGCCCTGTCCCTGCCCGGTGTGCCCGCTCCCCAGTGGCACACGCTACAGCTGAGCCCACACCTAGGCACACTCCCAGCCCAGCCCAGGTGCACTGCCACAGGCAGGCAGCCAGGACTCTGAGCTCCATGGCTACTACTCAGCTCGCACAAGCCAGAGGCACCTCTCACTGGCACGTTGGCACAAGGAACGTGAGTACATCCCCCATGGAGAGCTTCTGAGGAGGCAGCACGGGAGAGGCAAGCTTCCTGCAGCATAAGCCCCAGTGAAGAGGCCACTGGGGGCAATGCGTTGTGCCCACTGAGCTCCCAGTGGACCACTGGCATACCCTGGCGAGGGAAGGTACCATCCCCAATCTGTCTGCACAGGGTCCTCCTGTGACCGGCAGAGGCTGGCACTCACCATTCATCTGGGACGGTGAGAGGGAGTAGTCCCTGTCGGTGTGGCGCCAGCTGCCCTTCAGGCTGCGGCTCTGCCGCCCGGAGCCCTCCAGCGTGCTGATGATCTCGCTGCGGTCGATGTTCCTCAGCGCTGCGTACAGGCTCTCCACTGCAGGGGCAAGCCAGAGCCAGCCAGCTGGTCATAGTGGGGCACACGGCCGTGGCCAGACACCCCCCAGGCAGGCAGGTGTGCAGGAACCAGCCGGCCCCTGCTCTGTGCACCCAGCCCTGCCACCTCCACGCCTGCAACAGGGCATCACAGATACTCACTCTTGACGCCCTTGCCCTCGCGGCCGACCCAGAGGTTGAGCAAGGCTATGCTCTGCTCCAGCAGGGAGTTGGGGTTCTCCACACGTATCCTGTTGATGTCATCCACCCCAAACTGCAGCTCACGTGCCAGCTCTGGGGGAGACACCAGCTGTAAGCATCACACCCTCCAGTGCCCGCCACCAGCTCCCAAGAGGAAAAGCCCAGGGGTATCATGAAGGGCTCTGTCAGATCCAGCACAGGGTGTCCGTCCCCCGTCCCCCCACAGCTGAGCACAGCAGGAGCTGCAGCAGCAGGCACAGGGCAGAGATTTGGAGTCACTCTGCCCAGGTTGGCTGTGACCATGCCAGGGAGAAGGGCAGGCTGGGCGTATGGGTCTCTGTGAACAGCAGCAGTGCGGATGACTGGGAACAAAACCCTAGCCTGGTGTCCCTGCAGCCGTATGTGAGTGCAGGCACCGCTGCAGGAAGGCAGTGCCATGAATGTTCCCAGCTCAGCAGAAGTGCTGGAGGCAAGGCCAGAGGAGCTGGTGCAGACCACATGCACACCAACTGCAGCAAGGCAGCAGGAAGCTCTTCCCCTCCACCCTGCAGTGTGTTTCCAGTCCTTCCAAGCAGCAGCTTCCCACAGAGTGCTGTGCATCCCCACTGCTGCCAGGTGTGGACTCACCAGCCCAGCTGAGGCCCAGCTGTTCTGCTATGTCAACCATCTTCTGATCTGCCTTGTCTGTGCTGCTCAGAGAGCCTGCAGGAGAAGAGGGAGTCACAGTTTCAGCTGCACAGGGCCCTGTGCCAGGGTCGCGCTGGCTTCGGGGGTCTCACGGCCCCGCAGGGCTGGCACTGCCCTCAGGCAGGACCAAGGAAACTCTCAGCAAAGGGAAGCTGCCACGAGCGTGAGTGCGGCAGGGTCAGCCCAGCCCTGCCGCCGGGCGGGGGCAGCCCTAGCAGAGGTGAGGAGCAGGCGGAGCGGCGGCAGCGGCTGCCTACCGAAGCTGGTCTCGCTCAGGATGCTGTATCGCTCCCGCAGTGACAGCGGCGTCAGCGTCCTCCTCCTCTCCTCGCTGCCACTCCCCTGTGAGAGTGGGGACAAACCAAGAGGTCACCAGCTTGAAAAGAGGGCAGCAGTTCTACCCTGGCACCACTGCTTTTCCTGTAGCCCCAAAGCAGCACAGCTCAGTCAGAATCACTGAGGTTGCAAAAGCCCTCTCAGATCGAGTCCAACCTTTTACCCAGCTCCTCCATGGCCACTAAACCA
This sequence comes from Ramphastos sulfuratus, assembly GCA_013399055.1. Taxonomy (NCBI): domain Eukaryota; kingdom Metazoa; phylum Chordata; class Aves; order Piciformes; family Ramphastidae; genus Ramphastos; species Ramphastos sulfuratus. The sequence continues at coordinate 201,611 of WBNM01007921.1, forward strand.
TGTCCCCAAGTGTCACAGCTACAGATTTTTTTTTAACACCTCCAGGGATGGGGACTCCACTACCTCCCTGGGCAGCCTGTGCCAGTCCCTGACCACTCTTGCAGCAAAGAAATTTTTCCTAATCTCCAACCTAACCCTCCCCTGGTGCGAATTGAGGGTATCAGCTCTTGTCCTGTTGTTAGTGACCTGGGGGAAGAGGCCAAAACTGGTCTCACTCCAACCTCCTTTCAGGAAGTCCTCCTGCAAGAAAGCTGGGGAGGGACTTTTTAGGCTGTCAGGCAGTGATAGGACTGGGGGAAATGGAATAAAGTTGGAAATGGGTAGAGTCAGACTGGAGGTTAGGAAGAAGTTCTTCAGCACGAGAGTGGTGAGACTCTGGAAGGAGTTGCCCAGGGAGGTGGTGGCAGCCCCATCCCTGGAGGTGTTTAAGGCCAGGCTGGATGAGGCTCTGGACAGTCTGATCTAGTGTGAGGTGTCCCTGCCCGTGACAGGGGGGTTGGAACTGGATGATCCTTGTGGTACCTTCCAACCCCAACTGATTCTATGATTTTATGATTCTGTAAGTCACAGAAAGCAATGAGGTCTCCTCTCATCTTCCTTCTCTCCAGACTAAACAACTTCAGCTCCTTCGGTCTCCCCTCTCCAGACCTGCTCTCCAAATCCCTCATCAGCTTTGTTGCCCTTTGCTGTACCCACTCCAGGCCCTCAATGTCTTTCTTATACTCCAGTGCCCAGAACTGGACACTCCGCTCAAGGCGTGGAGAAAAGCTGACAGTAAGGAGTGCCAACTGCACCAGGGGAGGGATGAACACCCCCTGCCCCCACCTCAGAGTGCCAGAGCTGTGGCACTGACCTTGGTGCAGGGCGGTATGCTGATGTTGAGGTGGCAGAGCACATGCTGGAGGTCCTCGTATTTCATGGCCTTGCGCAAGAAGGAGAGGGAGCCACTGGCCTCCTTGCTGCTGTCCCGGACCTGAGCACCAACAGCCTGGTTACTGGGCTGGCAGGGAACAGGCAGAGGGGCCACAGCCCGGCCCTGCAGCCATCCTTACCTTGATGGGGATGGCCAGGCGGCTCTCACGGAAGGACTGGAAGAGGAAGGTGCGGGGCTGAGTGGCCTTCTTGACAGGCATCAGGTTCCCTGAGAGCTCCACGTGCAAAGGCATCCCCTCCACCACCTGGCAGGGAGCAAGAAACAGGCTCAGAACCTCTGCAAAAAGGCTTCTCCTGCCCCTAGACAGGGCAAGTACCCTCAACTCTCCTTCCAGAGCCAGGCCTGGGCCCTTCTGATTGACTGGCATTGGTCTCCCCTCGCTTGGGAAGCCCTCTGCCTGCCACTCCCCAGCGCGTGCCACTGGGGACGAACCTCAATGTCCCTGCTGCGGGCCACCTCGGAGAAGTTTTCATGCTGCTCTAGAGTCTTGTCCACCTTGTCATCAGTCATGCAGTAGCAGCGCAGGCGACCCTCCCGGGCATCATTCATCTTGGCAAACACCACGAACTTGGCCATGTAGGGCACTGCTGTCAGCTCCTTGTACAGCAGCGTGGCAAAGTGCACGGCCTCGGCTGTGCGGGGGCAGTCAGCCAGCCAGAACCTGCGGGAGGGCTGGGTTGGGGCACTGCCAGGCAGGTTGCCCAGTTCCACCAGTAGCACTGACCCCCTCGCTGCGTGTCCCGACAGCAAACTGCACTGCAGAGGGGGACCCAAGAGCTCCGGGTACTGGAGCAGCCCCATCTGTGATGGGCAATTCTCCAAGCACACAGAATGCTCTGGGCACATGCCAAGGCAGCGCAGGGGGCTGCAAGGCTGGAGACAACTGCCCTGCATCTGGGCATGGGGCAGCACGGGGGCAGGAGGCTCTTCCTGGCACAGGTTGCACCCCAAGAGGGCCCAAAGAGCAGCAGATGTCTCCAGGTGAGCACATCCTGGCACAGGGCTCACCTGGCAGACACGTTGGTGGTGAAGTTTGCACACTCATTCTCATAGAGTAGCTTTGTGGTCCCTGTGATGTCTTCCCACTGGGCTTGTGCTGTCCCTCCTGCAGCAGGAAGCAGGAGTGAGCACATGTCCTGAGGGCAGCCTGAGGTCTGCATCCCCCAGGCACTGGATGTCTCCACCCACACGACCCATCCATAGCTACCAGGAGCTGCATCCCGCTGAGGCAGCCCAGCTGGCCCGCACCACAGGGGATGCTGTCCCCCATGGCAGCCGCCGGCAGCCTCACCGATGACGCTGCAGAGCAGGCGCAGGCTGGTGGTGTCGCCCTCGCCGCTGTCTCGGGGATTGTCCTTCCAGGACGGTGGCAGTGGGATGCGGAGCCCGATGGGGCGGTGGAACTTCCTCCGGCGCGGCTCCACAGTGACGATGGGGCTGAAGGTGGCCTGGTTGCCCAGCAGCTTGGTCACCAGCTCATCGGGCACAGGCTGCGCCTGCAGACAGCACAAGCACGGGTATCAGGGCTGGCTCGCCCCGAGGTTGGGGCGCAGTCTGGATCTGCTGCCCACTCCTGCCTGCGGGAGCCCAGCTGGGTACCAGGCCAGACTCTCTGGGGCTCACCTGCAGGGCCAGCCTCACTTTCTTGGTGACAGCATTGTCCGGGAAGGTGGCCTGCACCATGGGCACCAGTGTGCTTTTCAAACACCCTCCCTCGGGGCCGATCATGTCACAGTCCTGGCAAATCCGGGACATGACCACGAAGTAGAGAGGGAAGTCGGTGGTGATGATGCGGCAGACTCGCTTCTTGTCCAGCTCCTCCAGGCTCTCCAGCTCTGCAAGGGCGCCGCAGCCATCAGCGCTCACACCTCAAACCCACAGCTAGTGCCTACTGCCCCCTGCAGCTGCACCAACCGTGCCACGCTCAGCCCTGTCCCACCGCCCCGCCCGTGGGTGGCCAGGCCCCGTCCTGCCTGGCAGCTTACCCTCATCCATGCCGTTGAGCAGCTGGTCCATGTAGCTGTCCTCGTGGCGGTTGCGGTGCTCCTTCCAGACGGAGCCGTTCTCACTGCGCAGCACCACCAGCTCCCGGTCCCCACGCCCGGAGGAGGCAAAATGTGGGATCTCCACGATGACAGGGCTGTGGGCAGCACAGCAGGGGGGTTTGCATCCACACGCTGTGCCCAGGGCACATAGGCAGCAAGGCGCCCATGGACAGAGAGCTGCCTGTGCTGCACAGCCACAGAGGAGGGGGCAGGACTGCTCACACCCCTCTCTCTGGGGAATGGGGCTCTGCACCCAGCAGGACAGTGCTGGTCAGAGCTCTTCCTAGCACAGCACAGCCACTGCTCTATCATGCTGGCACGACCCACCCAGGAGCACGCTGTGCCTGGCCGGAGGTTGTCTGCCCGGACCACTAGGAGCAGCGCGGGCAGCCTCATCTGCTCTATTCCCAGCTGTGCTCACCTGAGGAACTGGGCACCGGCAGGCCCTAGGGCGATGATCCTGCTAGCCAGCCCCTCCTCCTCAGCCAGTGTCGGGGGTGCAGGCAGCTTCTGGGGCTTCACCAGGCGGCAGGTGATGCGGGTGGGCGCGGCGCAGGCGCGGGGCGGGATGACCACTCGCAGGCCGTGGTGCCGACTGCCCCGCATGGACCCGCCACGGGCGTCCACCATGAAGCTCACCAGGAACCTGGAGCAGGCAGAGGCACAGGGAGGTGGGCACCTTGCAGCTGGCTCGTGTGCAGGGCCTGCGTGTGGCACGGGGGCTGGGTACTCACCCTGTGTGCACAGGGCTGGCCACGGGGCTGATGTTGTCCGAGGTCTCGGTGGCAGGGCTGCTGGGGATTAGGGAGTCCTCGTCGAACTCCTTGGAGGGCTGTGGGAGGCAGGGAAGAGCCCCCATGGGCACGGGGTCCTATTTGGGCACACAGAGCTTGCCCACTCCTCCAGTCTCACAACCCTCCCTGGGGCCCATCCCCTTCCCCCACTGCATTTTGGCCGCGTGCTCAGCTTCTGCCCCCACAGGTCCTACCTGCTCAGTCTCCTCCACTCTGGTCACCACAGTCTCGGGTGGGACGCAGGGGACGTGCAGGCCAGCTGGAGACTCCACCCTGGCAGGAGAAGGCAGTGCCAATCACTGTAGGGGCAGGCCTGGGCTCCTCAACCCCAGCCATCCCCAGGAAATCTCAGGGCCACTGGACAAAGGCAGACTCAGGAGAAGTCTCCTGCCCTGCTGCAGAAACACCAGCGACTGGCTCCACATGCTGTGCTAGCCAGTGGGGCCTCAGTGATCCATTCCTTGCCCAGAGCTGTCCTTTTGTCCCACTGGCATCCCAGCTCAGCACCAGGCTGGCCCTGCACCTTGTGCCAGCTCCCTCCCCATCATCCAGTGCCTCTTACGTTGGCTCCAGCGTTGTTGTGGTCACAAACTCCACCATCTCCCTCCTGCCCTCCTGGTCCCTGGGATCAGGTGTCCTGGACTTTGGTGCAATCAGGTCCTCCTCTGAAAGCAAGAGCAGGCTCAGCGGGCAGAGAGGCAGAAGGGCGAGGGGGCACAGACACCCAGCCCTTGCCCCCTCCCTCCTCAGGGCTGGAGCCAGGGCTCATCTCTGCTCCCACTGCTGGTCATACACACTCATCCCCTGGGTCCCAGCCAGCCATGGGGAGGCTTTGCCCTCTGCCGGATGGGGTCTGCTGGCAACCCACTCTGTGTGTCAGCAGGACAGGAGCTGTGGGAGCTGTCAGGACCCTCAGCTGCCAACCAACCCCTTTCCCACAGCAGCGAGCACAGAGTGGAGCCTGCCAGGGACACCCTGATGTTTGATGCTAGGGAGAGGTCTGTAGGCAGGGCTGGGCATGTGGGAAGGATGCCCCAACGCTGCCAAATGCACCCACACCCCCTTGGGAAGCACAAGCCCAGCCAGCACTGCTTGCTGGCCCAGTTAACAGCTGCTAAGAAGTCCACCAAGGTTTGGCTTTCACCAGTGCCCTGTGGGAGGGACTCCAGTGCCTCCCAAAGCAGGGAGAGAGCCCCAGTGATGGGGAGGGGACTGCAGCAGCACAGAGACCTTGGGTCACTTAGGTTCATCCCTGTCCTGGCCAGGCTGGCATGAGGCAGTTACGGAGGGCTCCTGGAGTTTGTCACAGACCGTGGCCCTTCTGCCTACCAGGGACAGGGCCTGGGGCTGACAGGGGCCCAGGGCTGCCCCACAGCCAGGGGACAGCCCTATTCATGCAGTCACACCACAGCAAGCAGCACGGACACAGATGGGCAGGGTGGGGTGGCAGGGCCTGCGCTGGATGGCAGCTGCCCAGCAGCAAGGCTCAGCAGATGGATGTGGCGTGCGGATGGTTAGTGGCCATGGGGTGAAATGGGCCATTGAGCTGGGGCAGGGGGACACATTTCATACCCATTACTGTGACATGAGCAGTGCCTGCAAAGTAAGAAGAGGCAAAAGTGAGGTCTTGGTGGGAGGGAGCAGGAGCAGACCAGCTGCAGCTGGGCTAGAAGCTGGCACTACCCCACAGAACAGGGCATGGTGGGGGGCTCTGCATGCCCAAGGGCTGTCTGCACACTGTCCTGGGCCGTGGGACTATGGAGAAGCCCAGGCTCAGGGATTCCTGTACCCCTCCTGCACAGCACAGGAGGTACTTGCACCAGGAGGTGCCACCCCAGGAGTCCCCTCGTCCTTTCCATGAGACCACTGTGGGGCCACACAGTTCCCCGGCCCTGGCTGGCAGGAACACCAATGCCTAACCCCGGAATAGCTGCCAGCCAGAGTGGCTCAGCTGGCAGACCGCGGGGTGGTGCCACCCAGCTCTGTCCCCTCACCTTCATCCTCTGACACGTCCAGAATCTCATCCACAGTCTCGGGGAAGCTCATGCGGTGCTTGTCGCCGACTGTCTGCAGGAGCAGAGCAGGGTCAGAGCTCAGCTCTGTGCTGCGCTGCCACCCAACCTCCCAACCTCAGGCCCAGGAGAGGCACCCGGCTGTGCCCAGCAGCCCTTTGCCCGGCTGCTGCCAGCCCCAGCTCTCCCGCACAGGGCTCGGGCCCCAGTCCCCGGCGCTCACCGGGATGTCCGTTTCCTCAGTGACGATCTTGAGCACGTCCGTGACAGAGATGTAGCCCAGCCGCTTCGCGATAGCCAGGGGAGTGGTGCCATTCTGTGCCAGGAAGGAGGACCTGGGTCAGCAGCAGCCCCGGGGCAGCCCAGGCTGGTGCCCGGGCTCGCCGTGGTGCCGGGGGTGCTGCTCACCGTGCTGATCTCGTTGGGCGAGGCGCCGTGCTTCAGCAGCAGTGTCACCACGTCCGTGTGGCCCTGCTGCGCTGCCTGGTGCAGGGGGGTGTAACCCAGCTGCAAAGGAGGGCAGAGGGTGCTGCCATCAGCCCTGGGAACCTGCTGCCCCAGAAACGTCCCCGGGCCTCACACTGTGCTCCGTGCCTGGAGCGTGAGGGCAGTTGCCACCCTGAGTGCAGAACCCAGCACTTGCCCAGGGCTGGAGCTGGACTCCAGCCATGGAGACAGGAGGGTTTGGAGCAATGCTGGGGGGTAGAAATGGGAGCAGGGAGGGAGGCTAAGCTCTCCCTGTGCTCAGGGCCTCCCTGAGGAAAAGCCCTCCCTTTGCCCAGGGCAAAAGGGTCCTTGGAGCATAGGACATCTCTGTACCTTAGTCTTGGCATTGACATCAGCCTGGTGCTGCAGCAAAAACTTCACCAGCTTGATGTTCCCATAGTGGCTGGCCACATGCAGCGGGGTATAGCCCATCTGAAAGATGAGATCAGGTCTCAGCCTGCCCTCAGCAGTGCCTCCCACCCTCCTGCATTGGTTAGGCTCATCTCATGGGCAAACCCCCACAGAGGAAGGATGGAGCACACAGGAGGGTTCTGCCTGAGAGCTTGGGACCAGGGCAGAGGGCACACAACAGACCACATCATGTTGTGCCTTGAGCTACAGGGGTGAGCTGTAGGAGAAGACAAGAATCATCCCTCCAGGAACAGGGGGAGAGAAGAGGAAGAGTCCCCAAAATGCAAACGAGGTGGTAAGGGCATTTGGAAGAGGGGAAACCCTTGCCCGAAGGAAAGGAAAAGTGCCACCCCTCCCGGGGCAAGCCTAGAGGTCGTTTCCCCAGCCATGGTCAGGGCAGTACTTTACCCTGGTCGTGGCATCCACCGTGACTCCATGCTTCACCAGAACGTCAGCAACCAGCACATGTCCCTCTTGGGCCACGAGGTGGAGAGGAGTCAGCCCACTCTGCAGACAGAGCAGGTCTGAGCACAGTGGCAATGCCAGCACCGCAGCTCTGCCAGCACAGACTCTCGGTCAGGTCTCCAACCTGGCAAACTGACCAGCACTGTGTTGCTGCCCCACTGACTGCTGCCTGAACTCCAGGAGGCACCTGGGCGACCACTGCCTGCTGCTCCCTGCCGGGGTATTCACCCCCAGCCTGGCAGGATGTGCCAGGACAACTCACCTTGTTGCCCAGGTCGCCGTTGGCTTGTTTGGAGAACAGCAGTGCCACCATGTCTGCGTGGCCCTCCTGGGCAGCCAGGTGCAGGGGGGTGACTCCCTGCACGGACTCGGCGTTTGCAGAGGCTCCATACTGCAGCAGGCTGCTGGCCACCTCCATCTGGTTCTGCTTGGCAGCGATGTGCAGGGGGGTGTACCCGTTCTGCAGGGACAGAGGCTCGCTGCAGTGCCAGCCTGCACGGGAGGTACCACCTCGCTTCTGCAGACCAGGCCTGCCCTTCCTAGGCACCCCCAGAGCTCAGGGGTGCAGGCTCACACCGGAACCATCTCCCTGACAGCATCCAGCCCTGACACTGAGGCCAGATCCTGCTGCCAAGCCAGCGCAGGCATCTCAAAGGGCACCTAGGTCAGCTCTGCCCGGCCTTGGCCACCCTGGGTTTTTCCAGCACGAATGCCCACAGCAGCTCTGGAGCTGCGAGCGGCCAGGGCAGATGCACTTCTTCTGCAAGGTGTCTGGCCGAGGTGTGGAGCAAACCTCTCAACATGGAGGCTCAGCATTCAGGCTGCTACGCTACAGGAGCCCAGCAGCTGGCACCCAGCCTCTGCCCAGGGTGGCGCGCAGGCTGCCGGTGACGCAGAGCCACGGGGGACTGGCACCGGTGCCGGCTGCTCCCGGTGCACGCCCAGCAGGGCTGCTGGCAGCCTGTGCGGGAGAGAGGCGAGGGCCAGATGGGGAGGGCCGGCACCAGCAGCCGCTCGTCTGCTCTGAGCACGCAGCTTCTGCAGACCGTGCGGAAAGCAGAGCTGCTCTGCGGGGCGGTGCCCGCCGTGCCCGGGCGGCGCGGGAGGGCTCCCACGGACCCCTGCGTTTCCTGACTCACAGCTTCCCAGCTGCACGCAAACATCCCTGCCCGGCTCCCCAGGCTGCCAGACTGCAGCGCTCCTCCCCAGGGCTTGCCAGGGGAACATGTCCCCAGGCAACAGCCGGCTGGGACTGCCCCGACAGAGCGGAGCAGGAGCAGCACTCAGCACCCCTGCATGTGCCACTGGGCCAGGACCGGTGCTGATCAGTCACAGATGTGTAAAATAGGCTGGGTTGGAAAGGACCTTAAAGACTATCCAGTGCCAGTCCCCTGCCACGGGCAGGGACACTTCCCACCAGCCCAGTTTGCTCAAGGTCTCATCCAGCCTGGCCTTGGACACCTCCAGGGAGGGGACAGCCACAGCCTCCCTGGGCAACCCCTCCCCACCCTCATGCTCAAGAATTTCTTCCTCATCTCCACTCTCCATCTCCCCTCTCCCAGCTCAAAGCCATTATCCCTTGTCCTCTCACTCCCAGCCCTTGTCAAAAGTCCCTCCCTAGCTCTCCTGTAACCCCTTCAGGTGCTGCAAGGCTGCTCTAAGGTCTTCCTGCAGCCTTCTCTTCACCAGGCTGAACAGCCCCAACTCTCCCAGCCTGTCCCCACAGGGGAGGTTCTCCAGCCCTCTGATCGTTTTTGTGGGCTCCTCTGGACCTGCTCCAACAGTTCCATGTCCTTATGGTCGGGGCACCAGAACTGGATGCTTGTCTAGACCCTTGTTGAGGGGCAATGCTGGCCCTAGGTTGGCAGGCACTGGGCACAAGACACATCCCCAGGGCCACCCAGTGCAGCCATACCCAGGCTGAGCTGTGTGGGGAGCTCCCCTTGGGAAGCAGCAGCTTGACGATCTCCAGGTTGTTGTGGTGCACAGCCACGTGCAGTGGGGTCAGGCCATTCTGGGGGGAGGGAGAAAGCACAGGAGGTGAGACAGAGCCTCTCCCCACACCACACCCCCCTCCCACTGCCCCGGGAGCAGCACCAACCTTCCCTGCTGCATTGGGGTGCGCCTCACGTTCCAGCAGCAGCTCTGCCACATCCACCTTCCCGTACTTGGCTGCAACGTGGAGAGGGGTAAATCCTTTCTGAGGAGAAAGGCAGCCCATCACAGGGTGTACAAGGATGAGGAGGAGAGCGCTGGCACCTGCTGTGGCACAGGGGGAGGCTGCCCCTCCTGTGACAGACGGGGACACTGGGCCACCAGCCTGCCCAGCTTTGCCCCAGCTGGGCCATGCCTTCAGCAGCAGCAGCCACAACAGCCTACCTTGGTCACGCAGGTCTGTGAGGCTCCCTTCTCCAGCAGGGCCAGGGCTGTGTCCATGTGCCCCTCTCTGGCAGTGATGTGCAGGGGTGTGTGTCCTGCTGTGGTGGCCAGGTTGGGGTTGGCATTGCTCTCCAGCAGCAGCCTGACCATGCCCGTGTGGCCGATGCGTGCAGCACAGTGCAGAGGAGTTTGGTCATCCTGCCAGGGGGCAGAGCAGCTGTTCTGGCACACCTGGGTCAGTCCCTTGCTTGCCATGCCAAAGGGGCCCCTGCTCCTGCTGTTGCACAGCCCCTGGCAGGCTGGGCTCTGAGCAGGTGAGAGCAAAGGAACCAGCAGTGGCTGTTCCTGGAGCTGGACTGTCACACAGCTCCTCTGCACCTACCTTGGCCTTGGCATTGGCTTTGGCTTTGTTCTGCAGCAGGTACTTTGCCACGTCTGTGTGCCCAGCTCTGGCTGCCATGTGTAGGGGTGTCTCCACTTTCTGCACCAAGGAGAGGACAAAGTGGTGAGGCCACAGCAGTAGATAAGCCCTCCTGCAGTCATTCCTCCAGTCTGAGCACAGGAGAGCAGTGCCCACAACCTCTTCTGTCTCCTGCTGGTTGCTCCCATCATCATAGAGCTCCAGGGCTTGCTCAGAAAACAGAGAGCAGGGCATTGGCAATCCCCATCCCATGCTGAGTTCCCACAGCCCCAGCCAGAATGGGACTCACCACATTGGACACATTAGGAGAGGCTCCACGTTGCAGCAGGGTCTTGACGATGGGCAGGTGCCCCATGAAGGCAGCCACGTGCAAGGGAGTCAGGCCAGACTGTGGAGAGAAAGGGGCCAGGAGTCAAGATAGGGGCTGATGACCTTGCCCCCTCCTGCCTCCTCCTCCTCCCTGGGACACACTCCAGCAGAGGCCCCAGCAGCCTGGCAGCTGCTCTGAGTGGAACACTGCTGCCTTCCCTTCACTCCCTCTGCCCTGCAGGGAGCAGGGTATGGGTCGACATCGCCATGATCAACAGGTCTGGAGCCTTAAAGAGCTCTAAGCCCCAGCGAAGAAGGTGCCTGGGGACTAGCAGAGGCAACGGAGCCATCAGCCCCAAGCAGCAGGAGATGCGGGGCTGGGCTGCAACCCACCTACCTCTGTGACAGCATCGATGGAGGCTCCTGTCTTCAGCAGCAGCTCCATCACCCGGACGTGGTTCTTCTTGCAGGCAATGTGCAGAGGGGTGAAGCCGTTCTGCAGGCAGACAGACGCAGTCGTTTCCCAGAACGCTCTCCCTCTGCCCGGCCCCAGCCCTGCCTACCCCCTCCTCACTCACCAGGGCTCGGGAGTTGGGCTTGGCTCCCTTCTCCACCAGCAGCTTGGCCACGCGGTGGTGCCCGCAGTGTGCGGCCACATGCAGGGGCGTGAGGTGGTCCAGGGTAATGTCGTCGATGTCGGCGCTGTACTGCAGCAGCAGCCGCACACAGTCCAGGTGGTCTCCCTGCGCTGCCATGTGGATGGGCGACAGCCCGTTCTGCCACCACAGAGAGGGCTCAGGGCCAGGGTGGGCACCAGGTGCCCCATCCAGCCCCTGCCTCACTGCCCTGGACACAGCTGTGGGCATGTGCCCCGGGGTGCTACTGGAGAGGAGCCCCAGAGTCCCTCACTAAGTTCTTCATGAGGAGGGTGGGGAAACACTGGAACAGGGTCCCTGGGGATGTGGTTGAGGCTCCCTCCCTGGAGACATTCAAGGTCAAACTTGATGTGGCCTTTGGCAGTCTGCTCTAGTTGGAGGTGTCCCCGCTGAGTGCAGGGGGGTTGGACAAGATGTCCTTTGAGGGTCCCTTCCAACCCAATGTGTGACTTCCTGGGGAGGAATGCTGAGCAGAGGGCAGGGCCTGAAGAGCTGCTGCCATGTGGCAGGCTGGCTCTGGGCCATCCCCTTTTCAGGGCTGGTCCCTCTGAAGCAGGCAAAGGGCTTCAGCTAGGGCCAAGGAGGAGGGCAGGGGCAGGAAGCTTCTTACATCTTGGCAGGCCAAAATCTCAGCCCCAGCCCAATCGTGGGATGGCATCCAGCTACCGTGCACAGCTTGTCACTCCTCTGTCATGCCTGGGGACCTGGCACCAAGAACAACCTCACAGAGTCCCATGGGTACCTTGGTTTTGGCTTGAATGGGAGCTCCGTGGTCCAGCAGGATCTCTGCGATCCGCACGTGCCCGTTGCGAGCTGCACAGTGCAGGGGGGTCAGCTCATCCTGCAGAGAGAAGGGTCTGAGGGCTCAGCATGGGCAAGGGAGGGCAGGGCTGCCTCTGGCAGGAGTGTGACAGAAGCCTTGGACTTGTTTGCAAAATAAGGCAAACCTGAGCCTGCCCTCAGCCCCCAGCACACACTCACTGCAGCCATGCAGCCTCCTCTCACCTTCACCCTTGCTAGCAAAAAATCCTGGTCCGCCCCCCAAGTGCACCAGGAACCTTCCCTAACATCCAGCAAGATGTTCACAGGGCACGGATTGGGCCGTGCAGCATGGCAGTGCTCCCTGGATGCTGGGGGACGGAGAGGGCTCATGGACTTGCTGGTGATTCAGAGTGGTCTCACCTTGGTCCTCGTCTCGATCTGGGCCCCACGGTCCAGCAGCAGCCGCACCATGATGATGTTGCCCCGGCGGGAGGCTATGTGCAGGGGAGTGATCCCATTCTGGCAGGAGGAACAGCACCTGTTAGAGGCAGCAACTCCTCTTTCCCCTGTGGAGCTGCAAGGAGGCATGGGGCAAACAAAGCATGGAGGGCAGAAGAGACCTAAGCCCCTGCTCAGGGGGATGGGAGAGAGGGTGGGCACCTACTGCTGCCCACAGCTAAAGCCCATGGACAGAAGCTGCACAGAGCTCAGAGGAGAGCAGCAGCTCATGGATGTGGCTGCACCCAAGGGACTGGAAGAGGCAGGAGAGCTGCAGGGACTATAAGCTCTGCCCTGCAGTGACCACATTCAGCTCTTCTTCAGCCTGGACACAAGGTCCCAAAGAGCTTCCAGGGATGCATGGCTGCAGCTGACAGAGTAGTAAAGGCCCAGGCCGATTGTTAATGGCAGCTCCCCAGACGTGCATCAGAGCACCGCCTTCTGCAGGGTCCCACCTCACCAGCGTGCCCTGGCAGCTGCTGCTCCACCTGCGTGGAAGGGAGGCACAGCATCCTCCTCTGGTGCTGCAGCAGCATCAGCCCCAGCAGCCTGCCTGCTTTGGACTGACCTGGGGTGTGAAGTTGACACTGGCTCCACGGTTGAGCAGTAACTGTGCCACGCTGAGATTCTCGTAATGGGCTGCGATGTGCAAGGGGGTGAAGCCGGTCTGGGGGAGAGCAGGAGGGATTGGCCCAGTCAGGTGCCTGCTGCCAGGCTGAACACACGCAGCACGCCAGGCTGCCGCCCACTCCGGGCAGGGGGAAGGCTCCCGGAGGCAGGAGGGGGCAGGCACAGACCTTGGAGAGGACGTCGGCGTTGGGGTCGTTCTGCAGCAGCACGGCAGCCGTGCGCGTGTCGTCGTTGCGGGCGGCGATGTGCAGGGCGGGCAGCCGCACCTTGCCCTTGGTGCCGTAGTTGATGAGGTGTGCCACCACGTTCTCGTGGCCCTGCTGCAGCGCCACGGCCAGCGGCGTGAAGCCGTCCTGCCGAGGACAGGGAGGTGACGCGAGGGGAGCCGAGGAGCCAAGGCAGCTCTCACCGCACCCGGCGGCAGCCCCAGCCAGCGGGGCCCAGGGTCCTCCCCCAGGGTCTCACCTCGGTGGCTACGTTCTGGTTGGCTCCGTTCTCCAGCAAGAACTTGACGACTTCCAGGTGGTTCTCTTGCGCTGCCATGTAGAGGGGTGTGAAGCCTTTCTGCAAGCACAGGGCCATGCACATCAGCACAATTCTTCCTCGAGTTTCTCGAACTCCTTGCAGACCTACATCCCATCCGCAGCCACACCCCCAGCTCGCTGAACTGGGGCAAAAGCAGGCACAGTGTGGGTGGGGACAAAGGAGAGAACTGGCAGTGGCAGAGCAAATGCACAGAGCTGGAGCCAATGCTCCCCACATCCAGAAAGGACTAAAGAATGCTTCACAAGGGTCAGTTCAGGAGGCTCTGCCTTCCGCTCGCTGCCACCGCTGTCCAGGGACCACCAGGCTGAAGCTACAGAGCTTGCAGCCCCTCCAGGCCCAGGCAGGGCAGACAAAGGAGGCACAGCATGCAGAGCTGCAGAGCTTACTGGAGACCTCATGGCTGTGCCAAGGAGGTGTTGCTCCTGAGTCCTCCCAGGACTGGCTCAGTGTGCTTGTGTGTGCTGCCATGGACTCCCTCAGAGAGCCCACATTGGTCTCCCCATAGCGCTCAAGACCCCCTGCCCAGCACTCACACTCAGAGCCTGGCAGAGCAGCCCTTGCCCCAGAACAGCACTGGGGAGAAATTGCAAAGGGCTGCTGAAATGCCCATGCTGGGCACAGTTTCCACCACGAGGACACCACTGTTATGCCTGCTGGGTGCCTTTCCCACCCCACCCCAGGAAACTCTACCTGTGACTGAGCGTTGACATTGGCTCCATAGTTCACCAGTTCCCGGACCACGTCCTGCTGCCCAGCCAGGGCAGCGATGTGCAGGGCTGTGTTTCCCTTCTGAAAGACACCACGGGGCAGTGCTCAGGGCTGCAGCAGCCCAGGGCGCCAGGCAAAGGTGGACCTGACATGCTAATACATGCAGACAGAGCAGCTGGCCAGGGACAGCCTGAGGGGTAGTGCAGCCCTTGCTCCATGCCCTACACCAGGCAGGCAGGGGACATGCCAGGGGACCAGCCAGACCCTTCACAGTGGCTGGCCAGAGAAGAGAATGATTTCATCTTTCCCATGAAGTCCCTGGCAGCAAAAGCTGGATGCACTGTCAGACTCTGTGTATCCTTAGCACCGAGAGATGAGGAGGGGAGGGAGGATGGGGGAGCTGAGCTGGCAAAGCTGCAGTCTGCATCCTGGTAGCCCAGGCAGAGCTCAGGGACGAGAAGCAGGCTGGAAAATGCAGACACAGGCTGCTTCTGACTTGTGCCTTTGGGTGGTGTGGCAGAACGCCAGACTCTGCTCCTCGCCCTGCCAGAGCTCTGGGGAGGTGGCAAGCCAGGCCCCCTCCTGCTCTCACAGCCCTTCAGACGGTGCTGGAGGCTGCTCCTTTGCCAGCCCAGCCCGCCCGCGCCCTCGTCAGCGAGCCACACCCCGCCGTGGTGATGCAAGGAGGCGAGGAGATGCTACAGAGCACCAGAGCTCTCCAGGCGTGTGATAACCGTGCCGAGGCCATCTCAGTGCTGCAGTACAAGAGGCTGCCCCGAGCCAGCAGCCAGTGCTGGGAGATGGGGGTAAGGAGAGCTCTGGCACATAGTGTGGCTTCTGATACTCCCCTCCTGAGCCCACAGTGGCCCCCATGTGTGGAGAGGCATCTCCCTCCCACCTGGAGGTGCCCAGCACTGCTGCAGCTGTGCTGAAATCAGAGCCTGGGCCCCAGGTTCCAGCCCAGCAGCAGTGTCCCCAGCACAGCCTGTCCAGGGAGCGAAAGCAAACAGCTGATTCACTGCCCAGCTCCTGCTGCTCCACCTGGCAGCAATGGCAGGCTGCAGAGCTGTGAGTGATGTGATCATAGCTCCCTTGCCCTCACCTTGGTCGTGGTCTCCAGGACGATCTCCTTGTGCAGCAGCTCCACCACCATTTTCACGTGGCCCTCCTTGGAGGCCAGGTGCAAGGCATTCAGCCCATTCTGGGGGAAGCAAAGGTGGGAGGGGGGCATTAGTCACCTGCTGGGGCTCCCTGGCAACCCTTCTGCTCTGAGCTCTTGTGCAGACACCGCAGTGGGCACTTGGATGAGTCCAGGCTGGTGGGAGCAGGCGCTGCTGCCTTGCTCTCAAGCCCTGTGCTGGCATCCAGCATGACAGTCATGGTCAGCTCCATGCCATGGTCAGCTCTGTGCTGCCAGGGCAACTGCAGGCATCTGAATGCTGAGCTGCTGGCTAATGCTGGAGGTTTCTCCATGCATCCCCAGGGGTGGTCTCTTGTGCATGGATGGTGCCACAACTCAGAACATGGCACCACAGGCACTGCCTCAGTCCTCCCTGCTCGTGACACATGCCTGATGTCAACTCCTGTCTTTGCTCAAGTGACTTTCCTTGGGGTGCCCATCCTCACAGTCAGGTTGTTCAAACCCAAAGCACAGAGCTGAGCTTTGTGCACTGCTCAGGGTGAGGATGCAGGGAGCTGCAGAGAGTATAAGCTCTAAACCTCCACAGACAGAAGTGCAGTGAGAAGCTCTGCCTGGGACTGCCACTTTATCAAGCAGCAGCCAAATTTAATTCACAACAGCTCAGGAGCTTCCAGTTCAGCTGCTGGCTTCTTTCTGGCTTTGCAGGCAGCACAGCAACAGCTGCACCCTGCAGCCCGTGCTCAGCAGAGGGTTAGCTTTGACCCCACAGAGTTTAGCTGCAGACAAAGGTGCAGAGATAGTTTTTGGCTGTGCCACTGCTAAGCTCTACCTGTTCCGGGAAGCTCCCAAACAACTGAAGTGACTCCTCAGGAACACCTTTGAGTGTGCCCCAGTTCAGTTTGCTTTTTTTCCAACACATGGAACCTGATCAGTAGGAGCAAAGGGCTGGCCAGAGCCACCTCTGGGCTGTCATGAGGAGGTGTCAGGCCAGACAGCACCCAAGAGTCTGAGACAGCTTCTGCTGCACTACTCCTGGCACCCTCTTCCACTCCCCAGGTGTGAAGGAAAGTGCTGGGATGTTTGCTGGCTCAGAGGTCAAACCCTTGCAGGTCATTTCAGAGATCCTTTTCACCCCATAAGGCAAACTTGCCTTGTCCCTTGCTGCTCCCAGGTGGATGCACCATGTTTACCCACCCCTACACAATGCTGTCATGTGGCAGAGAGATGCCAGCTCCCTGGGAGCCACAGTCCTGCCCAAGTACTCCACCTCCCAACCATCTGCTCCAGCTCCTGTAGAGTGCTGGAAGGTCACTTCATAGAATTGCTTCATCCCCACCTGAATATAAGCAGAGGAAGGTGAAAATGCCCAGGGAGGCTCCAGTTGCACCCCTCAATGCCCCACTTAACTCAGAGCAGCTTAAAGGATGTTACCATGCTGGGAAAAGCTTTTCCAGCCTCTCACTCAAAGCATCACTTGCCCAGCACCATAGCTGGAGTCACAAATTCTTTTGCTCAGCTCTGAGAAAAACCCTAAAAATCCACAGGCTTCTTCAACACCCCAACTCCAAAGTGCCCTAGAACCTCAAGCACTAAAGACTTGCTTCCAAGGGCAGATGAAGTAGGAATGATGCAACATGTGCAGAGCAGAGCAGCTGAAAGGAGATGGAGGAAAGGGAGTGTATGAGATGGGGATAAAACACAGGGGTCTCGTGGGGTCTCTTGGAGAGTCTGGCCAAGCACTGAAAATGCTCTGGCTGAGACACATGGGGTGACACAGCCAGCAGTGAAGCCCCACAGGGCTAACAGAGGACACCTCAATATCTCTGCTCCCTGTACTCCCCAGTTCCTCTGCAGCCACCTTCAGGTACTGGCAGGCAGCTCTAAGGTCTCCCTGGAGCCTTCTCTTTTCCAGGCTGAACAGCCCCAGCTCTCCCAGCCTGTCCCCACAGGGGAGGTTCTCCAGCCCTGTGATCATCTTCATGGCCTCTTCTGGGCCGTCCCCAGCACCTCCAGGTCCTTCTTGAGCTGGGGGCAGCAGAACTGGAGGCAGTGCTGCAGGTGTGGTCTCAGCAGAGCGGAGCAAAGGGGCATTGTCCCCTCACTCACCCTGCTGGTGCCACTGCTCTGGATGCAGCCAGCACTCGGTTGCCTTCTGGCCTGCCTGCACACCTGAGTTGTTCATCACCCGACGTAGTTAACCTTTTGGATGCTGAGGAGCTGTGAGCAGTCGTTACTCTGGCTTACAGCCCCAGGCACAGGTTTGCAGAAGGTGGGTTCCCAGCAGCCATCGAAGTTTCTGCTCCAGAAACAATGCAGGATGCCCTGCACATTTGCTCTGGCTTTGACAGCTCATCTGCCCCGCAGCCACCACAGCATGGGTGCCTCAATCCCTCCACTAAGTGCTGAAAATGCTTCCCAGACATCCCAGTTGGTGGCTGTCAATGTGACAAGTGCAGCCTTGCAGACAGACACCCCAGGGGAGGCTTTGCACCCAGCCTGCACCAAAGCGAAGCAGGGCCCTGCCCTGGGCTGCCCCTCGGGACTGGGACTGGCCATCCCTACAGAGACTTCCTCCTGGCACAGCTCTGTTCCCTGCTGCTGCTGCTGGTCCTGGTAGCAAGGGATGCTCATCCTCAGGCCTCCAGCTCCTCGTGGATGAGTTGGGAGCATGCAGGAGTTTGAAGGGCGAGAGGTGGATGATGAGGAGGCTGATGCAGGTGGCAGCGGTGAAGGGGATGCGGTCGGCAGGATGAAGATCAGATGGCATGTCAAGGTCTCTGCACTTGAGTAAGAATACAGGGCCTGTGGGATAGGTCTGACCACATATATCCCTCTTTATTTGATACAGGACATGTGAGGTTGGACCTTTCCCACAGGTCTGATATTCCTCAGAAGACAACCCCAAAGTGCCACCTAACCTTGGAGTGATGGCAAGGACCAGAGGGGAGACGTCACTGAGAGCTGTGCCTCGTACTGCTGCAGCCACCTGCTCCTCACCAAGGTCTTAAAGCCCCTCACCAGCACCAGAAATCTGGCTGGAAACAGGACTTGCAGCTGGGCAGTGAAGACAGCTGATGACTGTCCATCTCTCTAGGTGAGGAAGAAGTCCAAGGTCATCCTCTTTAGCCTGTGGCTGTGCATCCCTGCTCCCATTGCTCGCAAAGCCCTCTCCAGAACTGTACATTGCTCTGCACTAGAGTGGTACAGTGCCCCCCAGAGCCTGGCACAATGCTCCAGGTGGGGTCTCACCAGAGCACAGCAGAGGGGTAGAATCACCTCCCTCATCCTCCTCACCACATGGTCTCTGCTGTTTTTCAAACCCCTCCAAAATGGTGACAGGGTTAGAGCCTCTAACCCACCAGCAGGTCCCCAAGGAGGAGCACATCTTCAAAGCACTCTGAAGCTGAACATTTTTACCTCTTCTCTCTGTAAGACTTCTCTGATCTAAATCCCACATGACCCCCCACAGCTGCAGGACAGAAGTCTTTGAGAGCATCTGGATGCTGATAATGAACTAATAATCCAGATAAGACAGTGGTGAACTAAATGAGCCTCTCCTGAGCTTTCCTCAAACCTCATCTAGTGTCTCAGAGAGGAGAACGCAAGCTGCAGGGTGCCCCAGGGACCTGCAGAAGCTCAGCTCCCCTGCACAGAAGCACCAGCCAGAAAAGATAAGGAGCTGCTGACATTTCCTGGGGTCACTGTCTGCAGTGGCCCCTGCAGTGCACAGACCACTGGGTCTGAGCCACGTTTGGTCTGGGGACACTGCACACTTGTGCTACCTGCCGAGCATCCTCCCAGCACCACACTGCCCTGGAAAGCAGCCCACAGTGCAGTCTGTCTGTGTCTCCAGCTCAGCCCAACTCCCCTGAGCCTCTCCCTACAGCACCTGCCCCAGTTCAGGCTGGGCTGTTGCACCTGGCAGCTGCATAGACACAAAAGGTTCTGCTGGTTCTGTGCAGACAACTCCCAGTGCAGCTCCCCTTCCTGGGGCAGAGCTGTCTCTGTGCTGGGCTGGGAGAGGCTCCACCTGCACACCCCCTACCCAAACACCAAGACTGGCATTTTGCAGACATCCTCTGCTTGTGTTAAGCTGCAGATTCTGGGAATCACAGAACTCTAGGGGTGAAATGTGAAAGCCTGAGTGTGGCAGGCACGAGGAACATCCCCAGAGTGATTCCTGTGACATCCCAGTCACAGCTCTCTCTGCTCTGCTCTCTGACAGCAGCTGAGCCCCTTCCAGCTGTCCCAGTCTCTTGTCACCTTAAAGCAGCCTCAAATTTCCCTCTCTGCTTACCTGTCAATGTCCTCTGCCACACTCCAGCCAGTACTGCCAAGCTCCCCAGACCTTCACAGCTACTGTTGCCCTCTCTGCCCCAAAAAGCACTGGTCCAGATCTGCTTTCTGGTCAGTCATTTTCCTCCCCATCACAGGACCTATTTCCACTCACCTCTGGAAGTCTGCCCAGCAGGAGATGGCTCTTGTGCTGCAGTCTGCCGTGCACAGCCTCTCCCTGAGCTCAGTTCTGCTTAGGACCTCCCCTGCCAGATGCCTGCCACAGGTAGGGGCAAGGGGCTGCAGGCTGCCTGCAGCCCAGCAGGGGCTGGAGCAGGTGAGGGGAGGATGAGCTCTGCCAGGACACCCAACTCTGCACCCCAAGGACCCCCCGCTGCACTGGCAGTCATGGCTCTGTCCTCTGCCAGGGTGATGCACACCTGTCCCTCAGCCAGACATGCCACAGCTCTGCAGCAACCTCTGGAGACTGCACAAGGCCTTTGCAGAGCAGATCAGCTCCACCCAAAGCTGCCCTTGCTCTCCACCTAACCCAGGACCTCATCTGTGCCACCCCCACGTGTTTCACCAGGAGCCAGGTGAAGTGTGGGGCAGGGGGGACAGGACAGGTCTCTCTCACCAAGTTTTAAACTTCCTCTGCCAGGTATCTGCTTAGCAGCCAACTTCTGCTCTGCTGCACTGCAGAGGGGACTGTGGGAGCAGGGCAGTGGTGCAGTGAAGACATTGTGCAGCTCATTGGCACATCAGCTAGAGATGGTACCAGAAGCCCTGTGGGTTTCACCTACCTGGTTACAGGTGTTAATATCTACCCCATTCCTGAGGTGATCCAAGGCTTTGTCCAGATTCCCAGATCTTGCAGCTCTCAAGAAGCTGGTTGCAGCATCAGCCTTGGGGAAAGAAAACAGAAGCATGAGACTCAGAGTCCTCCTCCTCTCCCCCATCAGCAGCACAGGGCCAGCTCCTTACTTGGTTGGAGAGAACATGACTAGAGAGACCAGGCAGGGGACTGCTGGGACAGACTGAGGTGTCCACAACCAGACAGCAAAAAGCAGAGCTTGGATCTGCACTTGGAGTGAAGAGCATCCAGAGGGTAGGGCAGGAGAGAGCCACACGAGGTCTGCAGCTCATCCCGGCTGCGTGGGCAGGGTAGGGTAAGGAGGAAGCTCTAAGAGCACTCCTGCAACCATGGCAGCCTCCCTTGGCCCAGGATGTGCCTCTGTGTCCTGGGTGAGAGACTGGAGGGATGGATGAGGCCCCCACTGCAGCTGCGAGCCCACCTGCGCTGTCCTCCAGAAGCTGCAGGGCAGGGTGAGCTGGCAGGGGCCAGTACCAGGGACCAGCACCGGGGACAAGGCTCCCGGCAGAGCACCCTGCAGCCAGCAACTCCCTCTGGCAGGGAGAAGGCTGTGCCCCCCCCGCACCACCCTGGACAGGGCTCAGCAGCACTTCCAGCAGCACCATTTAGCAGTGTAAGGCAGCAGATGAAGGCCGTGGGATGACTCACCAGAAGCTGGAGAGCAGGGTGGGAATGCAGAGATGTGCTCTGAGGCTGGGGCCTTGGGCTGCTAACTACGAGCCAGAGCCTGTCAGGTCCAGCCCAAAGGGTTCTCTGCAGCCAAGAGCTGTGAGACAGCCCTGGTGAAGGTGCAGGACAGACTCTTCTCTGTGAGCTCCAGCAGAAAACCAGAACCCCTCTTGTAACACCCATGTTGGGACTGACCAAGGCATCTGCTGTGCTGTGGGAGCCTACATCCTGCTACCCCAAGCCGTGCTCTGGTGTCCACATCCTGGCTGTGGAGCACCATCCGGGATTAGGAAGCAGCTGGACAGGAGCTGGAAGCAGTGTGGCCACAGAGGACAGCACTAGAGGCAGGGATGCACCACATGGGTTTGGGTCTCCTCTCTTCCCTTCTCTTTGCAGCCTCAGCCCCACTCAAATCTGGACTTTGGAGCAGCAGCACTTGGCTGCCTCCCCCAGCCCATCCTTCCTGCCCAGCCCTCCTACCCCAGAGAAGTAGAGCCATGTCCTGACCCCACAGCTGTCCTGCTGCCCCCTGAAGAAGGAAGGTCCCCAGACAGGGTGTCCTGACCCTCACTGTGCCAGGCACACCCTGCAGAACTCAGCCTGGGTTCTGCAGCAGTGGCTGAGTGCCATGGCCCTGGCTGGGGCAGCCCATGGGGTCAGAGGACAGGGACAGGTGGTGGAGGGCAGCAGCACCATGCCCAGTGCGCAGCCTCCGTGTGCAGGGGGAACATGCGCTGCTGGCACAACCTCCCGTGCCAGCTGGCTCCACTTGCTGCCACCTCAGAGGAGAGCCCTGTCCAGCTGGGAAGAGCCCCCAGATCCACAGCAGGGCTACTGGCTTCGTGGAGGGCTGTGGGCACAGTGGAGTCAGGACATGGCAGCCCACAGGATGAGCTGCTGCGAGAGGCAGAGGCAGCACCAGCACCGTGCTCAGCACATTTGTGCTCCGAGCCTGGCAGCTGTCTGGGGTCCAGTGAGGAAACAGGGACAGCTTCAAGCAACAGGCTGAATGCAAAGAGCTCTTCCAACTCCAGCCCTTGCTGGGAGCCTCAGCATCTCAGGCCAAGTCCAGGCACAGGGCAGCACCTCTCTGCGGTGCTACACGCCAGCCACAGCACAGCCCTTCGACAGCAGCCCCCTCGGGAAGCCAAAGCACAGCTCAGCCCAGACTCTCCCACCCATGGGACACACACAGAGCTGCAAAGATCAGAACGGTAAAGCTCTTCAGGCTCCAGCAGCAGAGGTGCTCCCGAAGCCCCAGCACGGCCGGCAGCGGACTGCAGGCAGCAAGCAGGTAGAAAAGCAAAGCAGAGCTGCTCTGTGGGCACGAAGGAGCAGTGCATGGAATACTCACAGCCACCTCTGGACCAGACCTGCCCTTTCGTGCTGCCATAGCCGGGCACTTCAGCTGAAACCTGAGCTCGGTGTCCCCTCTCTCCCTCCTTGGTTATCTGCTCCCTGGCTTCCAGAGCGCCAGTAAGTTGCATTGCATCCTAGCTAAAAATACAGGCTCGGGGCTCGCTCCGGCGCAGCCCTGCAGGCACCGCCAGCCGCTAATGGAATTCGTTCATTTTCTCTCCATTACTGTGTCAGACAGGACATTTCATACCCAGCTGCCTCCGGGAAGCAGAGGACTGCTGCCAAGTGCGGGGAGCAGGGCAGAGCTGCAGGTGCCACCTCGGGCACGGCGGAGGAAAGAGCAGCCCCACAGATGTGCCCAGGAGCCTGGCATCTCACAGGTAACGCCAGCCAGGGAGGAGAGGGCTGGTGGGTCCCTGCTGGCCCTCTGGATGGTTTCTCCAGGGATTGTCCAGGGTGTTGGATGGGTCTGAGTGCTTCCAAGGGACTGCCCCTCTGCTCTCCATGCCCAGCATGCACCTTCTGGAGATGCACGGAGGGATGGAGGACATCAGACATCAGCAGGCAGACACCACATGGGATCCAGAGAAGAGAGGGCAGCTGAGCTGAGGCAGTAGATCTGCTGCTGTCAGCCTGCATGTGGGACTGCCCCTGTCACACAGGGGACACTGGTGCACCACAGCTTGCTTTACTCTGGGGTGGCACAGGGATCAGGACAGGGAACCGAAGTGTGGAATGGGTCACTGCCAGCTCCTGAGCGTCAGCAAAAGGCAGCAGTGACAGCCAGAAACACAGAGACCCCACGGGCACAGGCAGCTGTGCAGATCAGAAACACACAGACACCCCAGTGAGCTCCACACCAGGGCACCTGAGCACACATTCTGCACAGCTGCTGCCCACTGACAGGCACAGAGCATGGCATGGGCATGGCACCTGGCACCTCTGGATCTGTGCTCCCAGGCCTGGGCAGTCACTTGCTATCCATGTGCCCCACAAGCTCCCAGATGCAGCCTGCCTCTGCTGGCTTTGGCTCCCTGGGAGTCTGTAGATTTCCCTTCTGTTTCTTCCCCTTCCTAGCAATTTTCCAGGAAGGAACTGTTCCAGGGGAGAAGATAAAGTGCCTGACCTGCCACTGTGTGCCCCTGGCACACTGACAGCACTGCTAACCCCTACACACAGGTCTCGTGCTCCACAGTCCTGTGGGCACTCAAGCTGTGAAGGGTCAGGAGGCTGCTGCCAGCAGTTCCCCAAGGGAGAAGCCTCAGAACTGGACTTTGCAAAGTGTTCCAAGCTCTTCTAAAGCAAAAACCATAACACAGCACATCAGAGTCTGCTCCTGCTCCCCTCCTTCCCTTTCCTTCCTCTTTGCTGCTGACAACCTTATGGGGAGAGGCTGAGGGTTCTGGGGCTGCTTAGTTTGGAGAAGNTAAATTTCCCTCTCCTGGTCCTGATTAGTGCCTTCCTCTGTTCCTGTTCACAGGTGTCCTGATCCCATAAGCCTTGTCCCACGGAGCACAAACACTGCCTGCTGCTGTCTGAACATCCTACAGCCTTCAGCCCAGCTTGAGAAGCCTGAACCTGACCAAGCTCATTGCATCACAGCCTGGCCAAGGCAGCAAGCAAAGGGAAGTTCTGCCAAGCCAGAGGCTCAGGCTAGATTGCAAAGGCTGCTTCAGGCTGCTCTGCCTTCTGGCCGTGGTCAGAGTCCTGCTCTAATCTCTTCTGGCAGTTCCTCCTTGTCACTCCCACCCAGGGAGGAGCTCCCAGCAGCTCCTTCTGCTCATCACTGATAAGAAAGGGAGGGGCTCAGCATTGCCTCCTTCTGCCAAACGTGGCCACCTTTGTCAGGAGCCTGCTCTGTGCAGGCTGCTAAATGCTGCAAGGAGATGATCCCAAATGCAAATGAGTTCAGGGACTTGTGATGATCTCATAGTGTTTTCTGGGACACAAAGGCAGGCAAGCAGCAAATCACCACACTGTTCCAGACTGGCAAAAGGCACACATGCATCCTGCTACACTGCCCTCTTTATCCTGTCTGCCTGCCTGCCTGTTCTGTCTGCAGCTCCTCTGGTGCAGCACCGAGGCAGCCTGAGCAGAGGCTGCAACTCCTTCGTGGTTTCTGCAGCGCCCAGCACGAGGAAGCTTCTTGTTAAGGAGCTCCAGAGCAGGTAGGACCTCCCCATTGCAGGGACGTGCAGACAGGTCTGTGGGGTTGCCTGGGAACATGTCCTGCTGTGGACAGGGCCAAAGATGCCAAGAAAAGGGACTGGGTGCCCCTTCCAACAAGTCTCTGACTCCAGCAGTCAGTGCAAGGCAGCCCTGCCTGTGCCACACACCACCACCTGGCCACAGCACAGGCAGGGGGTGGGCAGCACACCCAGCCAGAGGCTGCCAGCATCCCTGGACCTTCTCACCCCTTGCTTGAAGCCAGCCCTTTCCCTGCTCCACTGGGAGAGTTACACAGAGGAGGAAGAGAGGTCACCATGAGGGTTTGTCTGAGGAGCAGCATGGGGCACCCCTTCTCTGGGGCACTTCAGGAGCAAAGTCAGCCCAGGCACTTGGTAGAGGTGTGCCAACACCTCACACACCAGAGGTGTCTGAACAGCTGAGAAACAGCAGGAGGAGGCCAGGAGCACTTCCAAAGACCAGGGCTGCTGCAGGCACAGTTCTTCCTGCCCATGGCCAGTCTGCCAGTGAACTTGGGCAAACAGCACCAGTCTGCCATGGGCCCACAGGGCAGAGCACACAGGAGGTGCAGCAAGGAAACACCTGGCAGGCTGGGCAGCACACAACACCCCAGCAACCAGAGAGCCCCAGGACCAGCTGTGAGATGTGAACCTGACTCCTGGCACCAAAGTCACCTAGTGGCCTACTTAGGCAACCAGTCACTTCCAGGTGCTGGTGCCAGGGTGCTGGAACCCCAGGTCAGTGGTGCCAGCTGAGGAGGCAGTGCCATAAGGCTTGCAGCAGTCCCTGATGCTTGCTTTGCCATTTTCTTGCTCCTGGGGGGTCGTCTCCAGCTGTGGACACAATCCTCACCTTTGGAGCTTGTTTCCAGCAGGGCCAGCAAAGGCTTGCAGCAGAGGAGTGCTTCACTTGGAAGCAGCTGCCCAGCCCAGGGATTTCTCTGGCACCAGAGCTCTTTTGGACCCCCCTGCCCCACATGCATCAAGTGCCCAGGTCTGAAGGTTATAACCCAGAGCAGAACAGACTAATCCTGGGAGCAGACTACAAACGACTAAGAGCAAAGACAGCACCCAGGGTCTAAGACCACCAGGGAAGGTCAGGCAAATGGAATGGGAGGTTCAGCTCAGGATGCCCACAATGACCACCTCACAGTAACTTCCTCTCCTGCCTGTATGCACAGAAACTGACAGCTCAGTGGTCCCAGCAGTGGAAACAAAACCTGTTGGCAGGTTTCTGCCTTCTGAATGGTAGACAGCATTCAGCAGAGCACAGCACCTCCAGAGAGGCCACAGTAGCAGAGCTGCAGGCAGGCAGCCAGCAGAGGATGGAAAATGAGCTACCAGGCACATACTGCAAACCCAGATGAAAGAGAAAAGCGAAAGCATGAGGAAAATTCATCAGATAAAACAATAAATCCACATGGCCAAATTCTGGTCTCTCATCATCCTCAGCCCTGCCCACAGGATTCAAGACAAATAAATCCAAATGCCCAAATTCTGTTCTCTTACCATCTTCACCTCTGCCCACATGGTCTGGGACAGGTCTGCAGATCTTAACAGGGCTGCTGAGAGCCAAGGCACAAGAGGTCATGTCTGGAAGGCACCCACCCACCATGGCACTTTGCCCTCACTTCATGCACCAGCCTCAGGAAACTTTTGCCCACAATTCTTTCTGCTGAGTGGAGATCCCACAACACTCCAAGCCCCCCCAGGCATGTACCATGGAGAGTTTACAATCCCAAGGGAGATCCCCAGACCAGAATGCCAGGCAGAGCCCAACCATCCTGCAGCAGTGAATGGCAGCATGCAGGAAGTGAAAGCTCTGCTCATGTTCCTGCAGCGAGGGACTGCTGGAGCTGCAAGAGAGCTCAGCACAGCTGGCAGAGGACACATCCCACAGCCAAGGGAGGGCCCTGAGAGGTCTGTGGGAAGGGAGGCAACTTCTCAGTTTGCATTTGGAATGTGCTGAAGAGGGGCCAAGCTTCCAGGCACAGGCACCAGAGTGGCCCTCTGCCGTGGGCAATCCTCCCTGGTTTCATCACCAGGAGGAGCTGGCTGCTGGAGTGGGCACCTTTGGGCACTGGTAACCAGAGGGTTAACCAGTTCTGGTCTGTCACCGGTGGTACAGTTCAGGGCCAAGGTTAACTTGGTTCCTGCTGAGCATACTCAAGTACAGACAGCATCTGTGTTGCCATTGGGCTCCTTCTTTCCCCCCTCGCAGGTCTCCTTTGCTGGCTGCTCAACCTGGAACAGGTTCTGGAGGGTGGGTAACAGAAACAGCTTAATCTGCGTGGAGCAAGAGCTTGGGAGCTGTCCCTGCACCACCAGACTGATCCTTCTGATAAGAACCTCCTGGTGCCGCAGCCTGCAGCTTGCCTCTGGCAATTCCCTCCTGCTGCTACTGGATTTTCTAGGTGGTAACATCAGCACCTTGTTCTGCCATTTGCAAACCATCACTTCCCCGGAGAAATGCAGTGCTGGGTCCAGCAGCAAGGAGTGGAGAGAGGACCAGGAGACCTTTTCCTGTTGTTCCTTTCCCACAGAGCCAAAGCAAGGCAAGAATTAACACAGCTACTGCTCCTGCCAGCTGAGGCCACGCACACCCAGGGGAAAGCTGTCACTCTCCTTTGATGTTAGCAGGAGCCTCTGCTCTCTGCACATCCTGAAAAGGAGAAGCTATTTTTACCTCACCAGAAAACATACAGACTGTGACTGAAGACAATACAGGAGAGTTTTTTGCTTAGGCACCACAGCTCTTCTCACAAGGCACCAGGTCCTGCAGCTGCTGAGAGCTGCTCCTCAGCTCCTGCTTTCCTGATGTGCTTCCTTCCTGGACCACAGCATGGCTCAGGCAGGTGTGCAATGGACACTGGGCAGCTGGAAGAGCTCCAGAAGGTTGCTAGTGCAAGGGAAGGAGCAGAGCCATGCTCTGAGCTGGCCTGATGGGACTCAGGCAGCAGGGACTAAGGTGCAGCCTGCAGAGAGGGCTCTGGGCAGTGCCTTTGTGCCCGGGGGATGCACTGCAGCCCCCAGGGTGCCAGCAGGAAGGTGGTGCAGAAACCACCTTCCCTTTTCCAGTGATGCTTAGAAGCTGCTCCTGATTTCTGCAGTCAGTTCTGACTCATGCTCTACCTCTGCTTCACCAGGGCTTCTCCACACCTGCCCTGCCTGCCTGCCCCAGCAGCGGCACTGCCAAGGGGGCTTTCTGCTGGGCTCTGCCAGCAGTGGCAGTGCCTGCACCACGGCTGCAGTGCATTCCCTGCCAGCAGCGTTCAGCAGCCTGCTCTGGCCAGAGCTCAAGGTACAGCCTCCGGAAGCCATGCAGGGGAGAAAGCACCGACAGGAAAGTGCCTGAGGCACAGGCCTGGCGAGGTGCCCCTGCCAGCTGATCTCTGGTCAGGGGGCATGCGGGCAAAGCCGGAGCAGCGCAGCCACCTGCTCCTCGGCAGAGCTGGAGCTGTGCCTAGAGAATGTCACCTCCTGCACCTGCCCCACAGCTTCAGGTGGGTAGAAGAAGAAAGATGAGAACACAGAGATCAACATTTACCATTCCAATAGCACAAAAGAGTCAGCACTTGGTGGCACCTCCCTTCTGCCAGCAGAGCAGTAAGGAGAAGGACGAGGCAAGAACAGCTCCAGGGGACCCTAACTGCTCTGGATTCCACACCAGGCTCTGCCACTGCCTCCCAGCATGACCTCAGGCAAGTTCTCAGTGACCCAAGAAGAGCAGCAAACCCTTCCTGCCATCCTATGGCCCATTCAGCCAAGGGTTGTTTATCTCTGGCCCAGACTGAAGTCCATGTCACTGGCCAGGGCTCACCTAACCTCTGACGTGCAAACCAACGCCAAGAGAACCGACCTGATCACTGCCCTCTCCGTGCTGCCCACTGAGCCCCTTACCATGCCCAGGTACTCACCCTCAGGTAATGCAGGCATGGCATGGCTGCAGGAGACAGTCAGCTCACCCTGGGCAGCCAGGGTCTGCAGCTCTGATCAGCTGAATGCTGCAGCCAAACCAAGTGTGAGCAGCCAGGCTGGCAGAGGTTTATCAGGGCTGTGCCCTATCGCCACTCACAGCCGCCTGGGGGCTGGAGATTACAGGTGGGCCCACGTCAGGAGCTTAGGGAGAGCTACCAGGCTGGGCAGGAGTGAACGTCCTGCCTGGGAAACACTTCATAAACATGTCTGTGAGCTGCACACAGGGAGCAGCAGTGTGGTGTGACCTCTGCTCTGCCAACAGCACAGAGAACCTCAAAGCACGGTGGAACTGCTGCCTCTCGGTTTGTGCTGCACAAAGCAGGCTGGGCCAGAGGCAGGCAGACCCAAGATCGTTCCCTGGCCTCTGCAGACCTCGGCTGGGCACAGCCCCGGATGAAGGGCACCGAGGTGGAACCGGAGTGGCAAATGAGGTCCAGCAGCCCTGTGCCAGGGCCCGAGGCTGCCGCTCGCCAGCGCCCGCGCCCCTTCCCCCCTTCTACCTGCGCATCAGACTCCTGCTCCAGCATCCCTTCGGGAGATCCTTGCTTGCAGCAAGAAGGCAAGGGGTCCACACTGGATGGGGCATGCCCTCTCTGAAAGACACGCAAGGAGTCACAGCAGTTGTTCAGAGCAACAGAGCTCCTGCAGACCGCTCCCGTCCCACCCTCCTGTGCTCAGGGTGGCTGCAGAGCGACGCTGCCCTGGCACTCCTCTTCTGCTAGCCCCAGCCTGGGCCCAGCAGCTCAGCTGGGGCCACCTTGATAAAGCACTGGGGGGCTGCAGGGAGCTGCACAGCCTGGTTTCTGTGTCTAGCTACTGTTGGCATGGCCCTTTTTTGCTAATTACAGGTTCAAGAAGGCCAAGGCACTCCCCCCAGGGCCAAACCAGTGGAAGCATGGCCAGGAGGTGATGCTGACCTGGAGAGGCCTGGGCAGCACACAGCTAAACATGGCTCATGACTCCTGCAGCTTCAGAGAGAGAAGACAGCAGCTCTGCCAGCTCTGTCTCACTCTAAACAGCCCAGCCCACCACTGGGAAAGCTTTTAGCTGCTGAGAGGCAGGAAAAGTAGATCAAGAGAACCTGTTAGGATGGAAAAATGCTTTGCATTACATAGAAACTGAGGGGTTCATACTGAGCAAAGGCCATGTTGAAGTATCAGAGCAAAGCAGAGTCCTCACCTCAGTCTAAGGAAAACAACTTCCCCTTGTCCAGTGCCACTCAGCACTGTCCTGGAAGTCTGGGATCCCTCTGGTAAATACCAGAGCTATGATAGACTCCACCTCCAGTCCAGGAAGAGCTCAGATGCTGTCAGAAGGATGGACACTACAACTGCTGGCACATTGCATTTGCTCTGAAAAGTGCTGCCGCTCCCCACCTACAGATCAACACCACCAATGCCTCAGGTCCTGCTGCCCTTTTTTTTCTTTTCCCCTGCATAACTGCATGTCAGGAATGCAATATGAGTCCTCTGCACCCTCAAACAGGACCTTACCAGAGCCTGTTCAGAGCTGCTGTCTCTGCACAATCCAGGTCCTGCAGCCGCCAGGGTAACAGCTGCACCTGACACCCCTAGGAACAGGACCTGTGCCCTCCAATCCACCTGGGGCTGCCTCCCACCACTGCTAAGGGGAAGCAGTGCCCAGGAGGCTGCTGAATGGTTGCCTCCCCCCTTCCATCACCAGTCCCCCCGCAGGCTGGCACTGAGATTTAGCTTTGATCAGCCTCTGGCGCCAGTGGGCATCAGCAGTGCTGACCTCCACAGCAAGCTCAGGGATGGGATAAGCTCTGGGGCAGCAAAGGCTTTGGCTGCAAGTCTGCATGTGCTGAGTGGTCTCAGAGTGGTGCAGCCCTACAGACTCCCAATCTGTGGATTCCCCTTTTCCAGTTTGTGGCAGGGAGGTTGGAGTAGATGACCTCTGAGGTCCTTTCCAGCCTAAGCCATTCTATGATTTGTCTCTCCAGGGCTGCTGTCTTCTCGCCATCAGAGTGGAGAGCTGAGGGCAGGGGACATGGTGCCCTCCTTCTTGGCTGCAGCCTGGGATTCCTCATGCACACCATGTAAATGCTGATCAGCACCCAAAGGTGGGGAGCAAGAGGATGGGGGCAGTCTCTTTTCAGTGGTGCCCAGCACTCAAGAGCTCCTTCCACTTCCTCAGAAGAGTAAGGTCTCAGGCAGCTCCTGAACACTTACCTGCTTCCAGACCCTGAACTGAGCTGGGCTGGGATGTTCACTCCCTAAGATTTGATACTGAGTCCCCTGAGCATGGGAATGTCCCCTTGGTGGCCTCTGAGGCAGCACAGCTCAGGGTCATGTTGCATCCTGAGGTGGCTCCTGGGATGGCACTCAGCAGCCCTGGTGCCACAGGTGCCTCAGTGCCACAGGTTCCAGGCTCCCACCTGAGGTCAGGACATTGAATTCCAGCAGCAAGTGCAGAGCCCCCGGGGCAGGGAGATGCTTGCTGGCAGCAAGGAGGAGGAAGAGCTCTGAGCACTGCTCCTCCAGCCCTGCAGGGTTTTGGGTTTTCAGGATACAAAGTTCCACCTCTGACCTTTGGAGAACTCCTCAGCTGCACTATGATGTAGCTGCACAGGAATGCAAAGCTCCTTCCTCTGCCTCGGTACCTTCCATGTAACCAGAGAAGTGAGCTCCCAGCACCGGACCCCCCCCCCCCGGGCTGCTGCTGCCTGTCCTCAGCTGCTCTCCTGCCTTCAGCTAAGGGAGTGCAGAGACCCTTCAATGCCTCTCCCTGGGGGAGAGCAAACAGCCTCCCAGAGCTCCTCAGAAGAGCAGCTAAGCTGGTGCAGGGCCCTGAGCACAAGGCTTAGGAGGAATGGCTGAGGGGCCTGGGGTTGTTCAGTCTTCAGAAGAGGAGGCTGAGGGAGACCTCATCACCCTCTGCAGCTCCCTGAGAGGAGGCTGGAGCCAGGGGGGGTTGGGCTCTTCTCACAAGCACAAGTGACAGGACAAGAGGAAATGGCCTCAGGCTGTGCCAGAGGAGGCCAAGGTTGGCTATTAGGAACAATTTCTTCCCAGAAAGGGTTCTCAGGCCCTGGCACAGGCTGCCCAGGAAGGTGGTGGAGTCCCCATCCCTGGAGTGTTTCAAAGCCACTCGGATGTGGTGCTGAGGGCTCAGTGGCAGTGGTTAGCAGCAGTGGAGGGGCTGTGAGCTCTGGGTGACAATTGGACTTGCTGACCTCAAAGGTCTCTTCCAGCCCAAACAGTTCTCTGCTTCTATTCCTTAACAGTGGCCTTTAGTGTTTTGAGGAGACTGTTCCTGTGCTCAGGGAGTGGAGTGCAGCCCTCCCTGCACCCAGCAGGCTGAGAAAAGATGCCAGGATGGGTCCAAGGCTGAAGTCACAGAGAGAGCTGCTCCTCTCCAAGTGCTCACTGTGCCCTCCTGGCACAAGGACGAGGCCATGCCAGGGCTTCTCCTTACTCCAGCATGTCCCTTTTCTGCTTACCAAGGAACAGTGCCCCTGCCCCTGTCACCTGCCGAGGCTCCAAGGAGCAGGCAGGCTCCTGGCTCTGGTCAACAAGCTGTTATCTCAGGAAACACGAAGGCAGTTTTCAAGCTGAGTCAGCAGCAGAAGCTGAATAATTTAAATCCTTGGCAATTCTGCCCCTGCTGCCCAGCCACAGATAACAGAAGGTTCTCAGACTCAGGCAAGGAGGGAGCTGGGATGAAAAACAGAGGCACTGTCAGACTGCTTCCTCCTGTTAGGAGAGAACAGCAGTGATGCAGGCATAAATAAGCAGCTAACAACGCTCTGCAGTGCTGAGCCAGGCTGCTGCTCAGAGCAGGCAGTCCTCTGGGCACAGCCAGGCTGAGCCTTGCCTTCCACTGGCATCTGTGGTTTCTGGCACAGTGGTTCCTGATTGCACAGGAAGAGCACAGGAGCTGCTGGTGCTTCACCTCTCAGGAGGCTAACCCCTCAGCTTCCACAGTGCTGGAATCATCAGCCACGAGCATCATGAGAGCAAGGATGTGGAAGGTGCCCACTGCCAGCAGCTCTTCTGTTTTCTGTCAGAGGAGCAGCTACACAACGTGCTGGGGTGGGAAGGAAACAAAGATTTGCCAGGCTTGGATTTCTCAGGTCGGATATTAGGAACAATTCCTTTTCAGCAGGGGTTCCCAGGCAGTGGCCCAGGCTGCCCAGGGAGGTGGTGGAGTCCCCATCCCTGCAGGGGATGTGGTGCTGAGGGATGTGGTCCTGTGGCAGTGGTTAGCAGCAGTGGGGGGGCTATGGGCTCTGGCTGGGTGCTTGGACTCAAAGATTGGTGGCCTCTTGTTTCTGCTGTGCCTTAGCTCTGTGCTATGCTGGCTGCAAAGTTCTCTGCACAGGTAGAGAGCATTCAGCAACCTCTCTCTGCATCCAGCCCTCCGGGGCCAGCACGCCAGGACATGTGCAGCACACGGGATCAGTGTCCCCTGCTCAGAGAGCAGGCAGCCCTGAGAGCAAAAAGCATCACCCAGCTCAGCCAGAGCCTGGAAAATCCCTGCCCTGGGAGCTCAGAGAGTGGCACAGTGCCCAAGGGCAAAGCACTCCTTAATTACTGCTTGTGGTGCAGATTTCTGCTTCCACCCAGGCAGGTGCCAGTCTGAAAGATGTATCAGGACTCTGAGCAGGCTGCACTTAATCCACCCCAGCTACTGATCCTTTGGGATCAACCAGTCCTGCTGTAACTGCAAGATCACAGATCCACTCAGACATCTAAATAGGATGCCCCTGGGGATCTCAAGATGGAGACATCCAGCACTTGGCTGCAGTGCATGCCTGGAGGCAAGGCAGACTGACCTCCTGCCAGAGCAGATGCATGCAGGCTCCAGCTGGTAGGCTGCACTCTGCTCTTGGAAAGAAATCTTCTGCCCTGCTGCTGAGCATCAAGCAGGAGAGGAAGAACTCAGATCTCACCCCATACCTTCAACATGCCCTCCTCAGCAGCCACTCCATCTCTGGGGGCTGCAAAACGCCAGGATTCCACAGCTGCATCCAGATCTTCTCTCTCAGTCGTTCAGGCAGTGACAGGAGCTCAGAAGCCACTGCTGTAAACCTCTTCAGAGCTGTCAAAACGTTTGCTTCTGGGCTTGGACCAGGCAGAAAAGTCTTCAGCCTGCAGGCAGCACTGTGAGATGTGCAATCCTATCACCTGCTCCTCCAGCAGCCCTGCCAGGTCTCCAGAGGGCTGCACTGAGCTCACAGCAGGGCCAGGGAGGGGATTCTGCCCCTTTGCTCTGCTCNGAAGTCTCTGTTTCAATACTCACAGCAGGGACTGAAGCTGGCTGTGGACCTGGGATGTGATACAGAGGATCTCTGGAGCTTGCTGAAGGGCTCAGGTATCAGTAGCAAGGCAGGAAGGTTTGTACCAAAAATGAAACCAATTTCAACTCACTTTCACACCACAGCTGGCTGCAAGTCCTTCAGCTTCTTCCTCTGGACAGGCCTGGCATGCAGCTGGGCAGAGTTAATAAGAAGGTTGGCAGTGCAGCCCAGCCAGTTGTAGGCAACATCTGGGAGAGTGGCAGTGCTGTGTTGCAGGTTACCATGAACTTGTGGTCACAGAGCCAAGGCAGCACCAAAGGAAAGCAGGTCATGGGGAGCCTCCATTCTCTGCACCTCTCTAATTGGTTTGGGTCTTTAGCCAGCCCTCTCCTGGGAGCTGGATAAGCAACAGCAACTGGGTGATGCCATCAGCAAGAGAGCCCATACCAGGCACTGCAAATAGTGTGTGTGTAAACCACAAAGTGCTAGCAGAAGCCATTTGTCACTGCTATCTGCTCCTGGGGATTGCTCAGGGAGAGTCCTTGAGATGAGGCTGAAACCTCTGTACCTGGAGCAGCTCAGAGCAGGACTTGTCCCTGTGTTTCTGACTCCCATGCAAAAAAAATAAACCCAAAAAACCCAAAACTCCCCAAACCCCAAATGTTCCCCCACCCCAGAACACACACAGATCAAACCAAGCACTAGAGCAGTGCTCAGTCCAAGCCTCCTGAGCAGAAAAGTTCATTCCTGGAGGGTCTGCAGTGCAGCTGCAGGCTCCTGCTGCTCTCCAGACTGGTCACTAAGTGCCTGGAAGCTTTGTGCCTCTGGGCCACCACCTTGCTGAGCAAGGAAAGGAGCCAAATGCTTTCCTGGATGCAAATCTGATGACTGTTGGGACATGGTTGTGTGGCCATGGTGGTCGCAGGTCAAAGATTGGACTCAATGATCTTGGAGGTCTCTTCCAGCTGGAACCACTCCAGGGTTCTGTGCCTGCCTGCAGCTTCTGGCCAGGGTCAGCTCTTCCACACACCACTGATGCATTCATTTCCTGAGCACCCTTGGCACACCTGGGCACCCTGGTGTGAAGACCACAGCAAGAACAGCAGCCCAGCCCTGCACCCTGCTCCCAAACAGCAGCCTGCTCCTTCCTCCAGCTACTGCAGTGCTCTGGAGAATGCTTTGGCAGATCTGCAGAACATCTCCATGAAGCCTCAGAGCCCAGGAGCTCCATTTAAGGGTAATTAATGAATGATTCACAGACGTGCACATTCCTGTCGTGTGCCCACAGCCCTGCCCTCACAGATCAGTCTCAGGATGACTTCACCACGCAGCAGCTTTCCCCGAGGTCTCACTCAGTTACATAAGCTGCCTCTGGGTCCCAGGAGTGCTCCTTCACAGCCTGCTTGGGGAGCGATTCTGCAGCGCAGGGGCGAGGACAGCTCCAGTGACCGGGCAGAGCTAATGGCAGTCTCTATTCTTCTGAAATTGAAGGCAATCGACTACTTCATCTCTCCCCGTGGACCTTTCTCGCTGACTGTCTGCAGTATCAGCACTTTTCCCCGGTCTGAGCAGTAAAAATTTGGGAACCAGGTCTCACTGTAACCTGCCCCTCAAAGCTCTGCCAGCTGCCAGACAGGAGCTGGGGGGTGTCTGCTGCTGGACAGGAACTTCAGGGATCCCTGACACCAGATCTCCTGAGGTCAGCAGGCCAAGGGAGGGTCTCTGCACCCTCTACTCTGCCCTGGTGAGACCACAGCTCGAGTATTGTGCCCAGTTCTGGGCTCCCCAGTTGAAGAGGGACAGGGAGGTACTGGGGAGAGTCCAGTGGAGGCTACGAGGATGATGAAGGGACTGGAACATCTGAGGAAGAGAGGCTGAGAGCCCTGGGGCTGTGTGGCCTGGAGAAGAGAAGGCTGAGAGGGGATCTGATCAATGGTTACAAACATTTGAAGGGTGGGGGTCAGCAGACAGTGGCTGGAGGTGCCAGGATCACCCAAAAGGGAAATGCTCCCAAACCAGCACCGACTTCCTGGGGGCAGTTTCACAGCACACACGCAGGGGCATGGAGCATTTTGCCAGGGAAGCACAGCCTGGCAGACTGCTGGTGAGGGCCAGCAGCAGACCCCCTGATCGTGCAGCTGCAACGTGCTGCCCAGCCAGAGCAGTGTCCTATTTTCACAGTGTTTAAAGCTCAGCTTCATGCTCGCTCCTGGAAATCCACAGCAGCCAATGTGAGTCACCACCCCTGGAGGCACCGAAGGGACTGGGACTGGTGCTGAGGGACACAGCTCAGCGATGGCCTGGAGGGGTGGGGTAAGGGCTGGACACGATGATCTTAAAGCTCTCTTCCAACCAAAACGATCCAGTGAAGAGCTGCAGGGGCAGAGGGGGCACCTGAGGCAGGCGTCCTGCGGGCAGGCTCAGCAAGGCAGCCTCAGGCAGCTACAGAGTCAACGCTGGAAGCTGCACTTGATGTCTTGGCTCCGCTGGGAGCCGGTGCAGAGCAGCCAGCACTGCTGAAGGTACCACTCAGCTGACCTACTTCCCTGTGTGGTGCAGCACGGGCAGGGTCCCTCCTTCTCTCCTAGGCTAGAGGGAGCCGAGGTGAGCAGCTCGGATGCGGAGCTCTGCATCACAGCCCCTCCCGAGCTGGGGCAGAGCATCTCAGCACACAGCAAGGGAGCCACATGCCACCGGCAGCAGCGGGCTGCTGTGTCCACGATCACAGTGGGCAGCAGTGCGTGGAGAGCAGCCCTGCTCTGCCCCAACACACCCAGCAACAGAGTCCCACCCCAGAAACATCCAAATCCTCTCAGCTGCTGCTGCCATGGCAACGCCAGAGAGAGGCTCCGCCAGCCTTTGATGTGCTGATCTGTTTAAAGCATGCAAAATGCCAGTCAGAAGCTGGGGAGCTGCGCGGAGCACCTGACTGCCCCGGAGATGGAAGAAGCCTCTCCAAGGAGCAAGGATTAATGCACACTGGCAGGCACCGCTGCCGTCTCCTGCCACAGCAAGTCATTACCAGCCTGCTGCTGGTTCCAGCTCCAGCTCACCCACTTAGTGCAGTTTAATATTTAACACCAGACAAGCTGCTGTTTTACGGAGTAATTTGGGTTATTAATAAAAAATCCCCTTCCCCCTTGCAGCCATTGGAAGATGAGAAGCTGCTCCTTCAGGTCACCAGCGCTGGCAGCAAGTGCTGGGAGCTGAGCACCACAGGAGTGGTTAATGGGGAGCTTGGAGGGCTGGCAGAGGCCACAGGAAAGCCAACGGTGCCAAGCAGCATGCAGCACGATGCTGTCCCCATCTCCCACTGCATCCCAGGCAGAGGAGGAGGAGGTAATTGCAAATGACAAATGGGCTGTGCAATCACAGCCAGAGCAGGCTGCCTGAGCCCTTCTCCACCAGCCCACCAGGTCTGCTGCCTCACAGGGGCACCTCCAAGCTCACAACTGCCTTCAAAGATGCACACTCGTGCAGCACTCAGCACCAGGACCCCCCGAGGCTGTGCAAAGAGCTGTGTCTGCCAGGTCAGAGTGCTTCAGTGCCACCCAAGAAACTCTAAACCATGAGGGCTGAGAGGAGGATGTGAACTGTTTGAGGGGTTTATGCCAGACTGGTAACAGAATTGGCTTTACAACATCAAACACAGCAACACGAAGCAGCCTCCTGCAGGGAGATCATCTCCAGCTTCTGCTCTGCCATTTCCAACACTTCAGTTGCAAGATTTCAGCCTACTCCACAGCTGCAAAACTTCCCCTGCCCACATCCACCCTCCCCATGGTGTTCCCACACCCAGAGTAAGAGGAGGCAGCCTTCAGGTGGCCACAGAAATGCTACAGAGAACTCCAGGAGCTGGAGAAGCAAAGGACTTGAGGGGGGCAGAGTGCAGTTGTCTGAGAAAGACTTGGGCTGAGCAGAGGAGCTCATCCTCACCCAGACACAGAGGAGCAGACACACACCACACACCCTCCCCTGCTTGGGAAGAGTAGCACAGGACCTGGGACAGTAACTCCAGAGGAAGGTCTTTGAAAACATGGCCAAAATTAGGTCCTTGTTTTCCTGGCTGGGCACCCAAAAGAGCTTCCCTGAATCTCTGTTGGTTCCTGGCAGCTGCCAATTACATCAGTGGCATGGCAGAAACCTCTTGATTTAAACCTAAAATTGATACCTGCCCATTCCCAGCCACTTCTCATCCTTGGCCAAGCCTAACACTACCCCAGGAACGTGCTGGCAAGGCTTGGCAGCAAACAGCAGACAGCTTGAGGGTGGGGAGCTAACTGCAGTGGCTGCAGCTCCAGAAGGAGGACAAAAAGTGTGTTACTGGCTCTGTTTGGGTCTGGGTTGTTTGCTTGGGTTTTTTCCATAACTCTTACAAGAACAATACAAGAAACTCTGAAGCCTTCTCCTCTGCTGAGCTCTGGAGTTGTTGTTTTTCATCTCCCAGTATGCCATGACAGACCCTACCTGGTTCATCTGTCACTACTGGGCAGCTTCCACTCTGCTCCCCTGCATGCATCCTTGCATTTCTTTCCAGCAAAGTGCACAGAACTCAGCACCCCTGCAGAGCCAAAGGCTGTCCAGAGTGGGACTCCCCATGTGCAATGTCCCTTCCCAGCCAGTGGACCTCATCTCCAAGCTTCATGAGGACTGGAGAAAGGTCTGGAGAACAGGAGTGGGGAGGAGCAGCTGAGGGACCTGGGGTCGTTTAGTCTGGAGAAGAGGAGGCTGAGGGAGACCTCATTGCTCTCTACATCTCCCTGAAAGGAGGCTGCAGTGAACTGGGGATTGGGCTCTGTTCCCTAGTATCAGGTGATAGGAGGAGAGGAAATAGCCTGAAATTGTGCCAGGGGAGGCTCAGGTTGGGGATGAGGAAAAAATTCATTCCTGCAAGAGTGGTCAGGGACTGGCACAGGCTGCCCAGGGAGGTGGTGGAGTCCCCATCCCAGGAGGTGTTCAAGAGATGTGTGGCCATGGTGGTGCTGGATTGATGTTGGACTGGAGGATCCCAGAGGGCTCTGGCAGGGGGGTTGGATTAGATGAGATTTTGAGGTCCCTCCCAGCCCCTGACATTCTGAGGTTCTAACTGAAATGATTCCATGAAGCTGCTTCACTACTGCAGCTGTGAGCAGAGCCTCTAAGTCTGTGTCCTCACAGTACTCCTAGCTCTAGAGCAGGATTTTAGAGCAAAGGGAATGAGTGAAAGGTGCCAGCTCCTCTGCCCAACTATCTGCAATCTGTGCCCAGTGCCTGTGGCAGAATAAATGCCCCTGGCACGACCCCCACTGCTGCTGCTGCTGGTCAGGGTCTCGCAGTGTGCTGAGCGGCCTCAGGGTGAGGTGCTGCTGATCCCTGCTGATCCGGCAGACAATGAATGCTGCTGCCTCCCGGTTTGGATCAAGAGAGGCTGATCTGACCTCTGCCTTACGGAGCTGCTGCTGGCCCTGGAGAACTCCTCCAGCAGGTCCAAGAGGCACAGCTCACCCTGCAGCGGTTCCGAGCAGCAGCGCTGCTGATGCAGTACCGATGGGCAGCAGACATTCGAGACTTTTGTCCTGTGACACTGCAGCTCCTCTTTCTGCACCCTCAGCTCTGCAGCCGTTCGACAGCAGGCTTGACAGGAAGCATTTCTGCCAGGCAGGGGAGCCTGCTGACCATCAGTTGCTCTTTAGCAGGAGCACGTTGCTCTGCACAGCGCGGTGGCATGTCCAAGCTGCGTGTGCCGAGCGCTGCCATGCCGTGCCACGCTCCACTGAGCAATCCTTGCTTGGACCAAATCTGCTGTCACTCTGAGTTGAGAGGATTCTGCCAGGAAAGGAGCTGAGGAATGAATAAGCTTAGAAAATTGTAGCCTGCAGGCCAGCTACAGACCCCATGCAGGCAGCTGAATTAGCTTTGTGCCAAGGACAGTGGGCACCGAGAGAGCTTCTGCTCCAGCATGAGAGATGGGAAGCAGAGCCACAGGGCTGCAGCAAGCTCAGCATCACTCAGGGAAGTCTCCAGCACAGCACAGGCCCACACTGCATCCCCCATGCCCATTGCCACTTGAGCACTGTCAGCCACCCTGAGGTAAATGGAGCAGGGGCAGGACAGAAAGAGAAGGAAAGGAAAAGGGAAAAGCATCCAGGCTGGTAGCTTCTGACCCTTCCCACATGCTGGCACCACTCCAGCTTTGTTTTTTAAAGGCTACAGAGAGCAGTGAAGGGCACTGGCTTGTTTAGGACCCTCCAGTACCAACAGCAATGGCAGTCATGTTTGATGCCCATCCAAGGCACCAGCACAGGAGCCTCTTGCTGGCTCCTTGGGCAGAGTCCAGGCACACAGTGGAGCAGCCTCCAGCAGCTCCCAGCAGCAGAGTGAGGCATGCTGCAGGGAACAGCACAGCCTCACCACGAGCAGCTCATCAGCACTTCTCCCAGCTGGCAGGTTGCTGGTATGAGCCTCGTGGGGTGAAGGAATTGTTTGGGTTGGAGAAGTCCTCCAAGATCACGGAGTCCAAACATCCACCTAAGACCACCATGCCCATAAGCCATGTCCCCAGGTGCCACAGCCACATGTTTTGGAATGCTGAAATTGCCCTGGGCCCTCTGCATTGCACAGGAGACTCCAAGGTCTCTGAGTGCCACTCACAGCAGCTAACCTGTAAATGGCAGCTGCAGGCTGAGCTACAGCCAGCATCTACTGCCCAGCAGAGCAGCCTCTCCCAGGCAAGCAATGCCTGCATGCTAGGACACAGCTCACAGGCCTGAGAGGCAGTGCCTGCAGCTGGGCACAGAGGAAGGGTAGTAAGCAGTGAAGTACCTGAGGAGCCACTGAGTTCAATAGCAGCATGTCTGGAGAGGGAAGGGCCAGATGCTTGGGAAGCTGAGTACAGCATTTCCCACAGCAGGCATCCAGCAAAGGCTCCCAAAGCCTGTGTGCCCACAGGCTGCTTCAGTCAGTCAGAGAGCTGGGCAGGCAGCTCAGCCCCTGTGAGGTGACAGCACAGACTCTGCCCTCTTTCATGCCCAGCATGCCCATTAAAACAGCTGACATCCCTGAGAGCACATCCCAGCCACTGCCCCAGGATGCCAGGCAGCTGTACTGCCTCCAGGTCCATGCAGGCGCCAGAGGAGGTGGGGTAGGACTGGAAGGAGATGTAGATGGAGCAGTCACTGACAGGTCACTGCCTCTGCCTCCCAGGGCCAGCAGACAGACATCTGCACAGTGCACAGAAAGGGGCAGGAGCTTCCCTGTGACTCCCTGATCACAGCACCAGAGAACTGAGCTGGAAAAGCCCTCCGAGACCA
This sequence comes from Ramphastos sulfuratus, assembly GCA_013399055.1. Lineage (NCBI taxonomy): Eukaryota > Metazoa > Chordata > Aves > Piciformes > Ramphastidae > Ramphastos > Ramphastos sulfuratus. Next base: position 242,701 of record WBNM01007921.1, read on the forward strand.
TCGAGCCCAACCACCAACCTGACACCACCACAGCCACTAAACCCTGTCCCCAAGTGCCACAGCCACACATTCTGCAGGCTGAACACCTCCATTGCCCTCAGCTGCTTCTCCCCAGCCCTATTCTCCAGACTCTTCATCAGCTTGGCCATGGTCTGGACCCTCAATGTCTCTCTTGGAGTGAGGAGCCCAAAACGGAGGCAGCTGCTGTGTGGGAGCCCTGAGGCACCCTGCTAAGGCAGCAGCTGTCCTCAGCTCACCCCATACCTGCCTGTCTCACCCTCCACAGCAGCACATTCTCACAGCATTTATCTTATTCTCTGCTTTCTGCTGTACTCAGCAAGTCCTGGGAAAGGCACAATGCTGCCCGTGGCATCGTGACAGAACTAAATTGACTCGGAAGGGTCGGAGCATTTCCTGCAGGGCAGCTGGAGGCCTTGGCTGCCTGGGCAGGAGACACTGAAAGGGTGACAACCTCTATGAGTCCTCTGCAGAGACCACGAGGTGAGCTAAAATCCTAACTTAGTGTACACTCTGCCAAGGCTTTCAGCACTCTGTCCTCTGTGCTTGCCCCTGCAAAGGTCCAGCACACACACATGGATGCACCCTGCAAGCCCCGAGGAGTCCTGGCGGCACAGGGCAGGGCAGGGCCACAGCTTGCCTTGCTGCAGCACCTTTTGGCCTCCCAGAGAAGTCTTCTCAGCGACCTGGACACAGGGACAGGGACGCAGCCATGTGCGCAGGCACAGGCCCTCCTCCTCCCTCCTCCCTGCATAAATATAGAAACCTGCTCTGTTTCCTGAATGCTCTCCTGCTGCTGCATTCTCTCCCTCCGCCTCCCGAGACACTTTGGTGAATACCTGCTGCTTTGTTCCTGCTGGAGAGGGTTGGGTTTTTTTTTTGTCTCACTGAGGCTGCAACATTTTGGAGCTGCAGATTTAGCATCATCCCTCACGTTTTGCAGCCCCTCCACCAGAGAGGGATGGCTCTGGCTTGTTGTTTTGACTCAGTCAGCAACATTTGGTTTGCATATGGGCAGAGAGATGGATTTCTGCTGCTGTTTGCAGTGTTGTGGCTCAAAGCTTGATGACATAATTCAGCAGGGAAAGGAGAGGTGAGTTTCCAGGTGGTTCTGCCACCCTGAGCAGTCCCTCACACAGAGGAGGTGTCAAGAAGTTCCCTGCAGCCAGAAGGTTGCCCTCTGCTCCTCACAGATTTGGTCTGTCCAATCCAGAGCCAACACTCTCAGAATCTGCCCTGATGGCACTGCAAGAGCTGGAGGTGAGGACTGCTGGAGCAGGGCAGGGAACCCAGAAATCTGCACCCCTTGCTCCATGCTTCCATCGCCCCCCAGCCAGGCTTCTTCAGACCAGCACACGCAGGGTTCCTTCCTGGAGAACCTTGACACACTTAGACAATTAAAACAAATTAGCATAATTGAGACTAAACTTCTAATTTTAGCACTCTGTAAAGCTGCCTTGCTCTGCGCTGGGCTCCAGCTTGCCGTGTAGCAGCTCTGGCACACGACAGGCAGCTTCCTCCCGTGGGCACAGCACTTCCACAGGCTTCCCATGCCCTGCTCACAACCACTGCCCTGCCCAGGCGGGCACCTGGGCACCCAGGAGAGGGCACAGCTTGACAGAAGTTGCTCCCCCAGCAGATTTCTGAAGGCTCCAGGGCTTCGAACGCTGCTCAGCTCCTTCCAATACCTCGATCGCTGCTGTGGCCACCGAGCACTTACAGGCACCTGAATAATTGAAGAGCAGCAGTGCAGGATGGCACCAGCTTCCCCCTCGGAGCCTCCTCCCCCTGCAGCAGCAGAGGCTGCCCTGCCATCCTGCCATCCTGATGCCCATATTCTGCTCATGTTCTCCTCCTCCCACCACGGCGCTGCCTTTCCCTCCCGAAATGTCAGGGAAGGACACGGACACAGCTCGCAGCTGCCTGCCTGAGCCCTGCACAGGCTGCTCTCCCACAACTGACTCCACTGTCTGTGGACAGCTATTTACTGGGGAAAGGGATGGACAGCCCAAGTCAAACAGGGCTCAGTATATATTAGCTCACAATGTCTGAGAGACTCCTCGCACCACATTTTGCAAAGGGCAAGGCAGGCACTGGAAGGAGAAGAAGGTAAACAGCAGAGAGGAACTGCAGCTGTAGAGATGTTCTGATTTCCCTGGCTGGGCCATCTGAGAGAGCTCTTGCCTGTGCCCACTGCCACAGCCCGTGCTGGGCCTGACCATCCCCATGGCTGAGATCAGTGTAACTCCTGCACTGCCACCTTCCTCCCTGCACACACACACGTGCTGGGCACCATCCTCTGGAGCCCTCCCCTACACTTAATGCAAACCCTGGGGAGAGAACACAAATGCTGGGGGGGAGCACAGATGCCCCCCTTATAACCAGTGCCTGCTGCACTGCAAGCTAACAGGAGAAATGCTGGAGGGTGACAGTGAGCAGCAGGGAGTGAAATTGGACAGAGCTTAGCCAAAGGGAAGTCTGAAGCAGCCTCCTCCTTCTGCTGACTCCGGACCAAGGAGACACTGAGAGAGGTGGAGTGGGAACCTGAGTGGGTTCTGAGGAAAAAATAAAGCCCCTTTAAAGGCCCCAGAGAGCAGAGCAGCACAGCACAGCACAGCACTGATGCTTTTTTAGCAGTGCCTCCATTGGTGCAGGACTCCAGTGGCAGGTCAGACAAACAGCATCTGAGGCAGGCAGCGTCACACAGCCCCTCTGCTGCCCAGCCCAGCCTCCAGCAACAACTAAATATTTATTAAGCATCTATGAATCAGAGGTCTGAGTCTCCTGACAGTGCAGCCAGCTGACGTAATCCTCCCCAAATCCTGATGGGACTTGCTCCCCCCACAACCTTGACAGAGCTGGCAGGGTCACAGTTACCTTGTGGGCACACGAAGCAGTGCCATGTTGGCACAGTGGGCAGAAGTGGGGTGCAAATCCTCCACGGCTGCTGCATCCCTCAGTGCACCAGATCAGCTGCAAAGGAGCTCAGGCTCTGCCCCAGTTTGCCAGCAGCTGTGTACCCAGGACACCTCCCCAGCTTTACACACTGGACACAGAGCAGAAAAGCTTCAGCACTCCACTGCTGTGTTGAAGCCAGCACAGACACAACCCACAGCTTAAGTTGGCCTTGTGAGTTGCAAAATCCTTTTGAAAGGCCCTGTGATAGCTCACGACTGAGCCTACTGCCACAGCTTCATCCTTTGTCTACACTGATTGCATCCAGAGGGGTAGAAGCCTCAAGCCTGGGAGGCTTTGGCTGCTCTGCTCTCCCATGTCCTTCCTCCCTGTCACTGCACAGCAGCATCATGCTCAGGCAGCAGATCCCAATTTGTTTGCAGAAGAAGTGCCTCACACACAGAGTACTGGAACTCAGATACCCAAAAAAAGAGCTGCTGCTGGAGCCTGGTGAGAGCTCCAATGTCCTCATGGCCTCACCCAGTGCTGCTCTCACATGGCCTTCAAGCTGCCTCCTTCCATGCTGTGCCACAAGGCTTTGACTCCTCAGGGAAGCTGTCTGCATGGTCCCTGTTCCTGCAGTGCAAGGGGCAGCAGCAGATTTGGCTGATGGAACTGCCAAAACTTGCAGTGGCAGACAAGAGGAGCTGCAGCTGGAGCTGCTGTGCTGTAGGAGCAGGCAGAGAAAGGAGACAAAGCAGCTTTGTGCTGCGAGGCTGTGCAGGTGGCATCATCCTCTCTCTTGCTGATATGCTCCAGCTTGCAGGTTAGATGCCAGCACAGCCCCCAGCAGCCAGGCAGTGAGTGGCTGACAGCTGTGCCACCCCTCTGGCTGGATCTCCTGCCACCCAGTGCAAGAACCCAGGCAGCCCAACCAGGCCAGGCCTCTGTGGCAGGAGGACACAATGGTGCTCAAAGTCATCGTGGGGGTGGTCAGGGCCACCTGCAGCCCAGGTCTGCTGAAATCCTTTGCTCTCCTCCTGCCCATCACTCTTTTCTCTGCAGCCCCTCTAAATCCAGCACAAGCTGAGGGCTGCTGCTGGGTGCCAAGCCTTGGAAAGGATGGCAGAGACAAGCTGAGGGAGAAGCCTCAGTGGCTTCTCTGTGCCAGCTCTCCAGGAGCAATTTCTCACCCCACTTTCTCATGTGCCCATGGCATAACTCTGACAGAGGGGTCTGGATACCCTAAGCTTGGCCTTAAGTTCCACCCTGACACAGCTCATCAGTGAAGAGCAGGGCAGGGATCTCTTCTTGTCACACAGGCAGCACAACTGTGCTCACCTTATGTGACCATTTGACTGTCCTAGTAAGAATCACAGAAGTTCTTCCTCATCTGCAGTCTCAATCTCCTCTCTTCCAGCTCAAAGCCATTGCCCTGAGTCCTGTCACTTGCCACATGCCCACCTGCCAACTGCAGAGCACATCTAGGACCTGCCTCTTCATACTCTTCTACCCCTCCTCATCCCCGACTCATATTTGGTTGCTTTGGGTACCAGAATAAGCACACTTCAGGAGGAAGAATTATTTTCATTAAAGTATTGACTTGTTTTTGTTTATTAGCCTCAGTCAAAGCTTGCCAGGTTGCAAGGCACTGCAGGCACTAAGCACCCTGACCTGGAGGCACTTGGTACAGCTGCCAGCTGCTTGTAGATGCAAGCCTGAAACAAAAGCTGAACCATGTACTCTGGGCTCCAGTTTGAGGGTTAGACTGATTTGGACCTTTGCTAACAACCCCTTTGGCAAGCTCTGCTTATGCTTCCAGAATTCCTGGAAAGGGATTTAATCACAGAATGGTAGAATTGTTTCAGTTGGAAAAGCTCTCCAGGACCACTGAGTCCAACATCAGCCCAGCACCACCATGGGCACCAAACCATGCCCCAGGTGCCATGGCCACACCTTTCCTGAACACCTCCAGGCATGGGGACTCCACCACCTTCCTCGGCAGCCTGTGTCAATCCCTGACCACTCTTGCAGCAGAGAAATTGTTCCTCATTTCCAACCTCACCCTCCCCTAGCACAATTTCAGGCCATTGCCTCTCCTGCTATCACCTGAGACTAGGGAGAAGAGCCCAACCCCACCTGGCTCCAGTCTCCTTTTGGGGAGCTGTAGAGAGCAATGAGGTCTCCCTCCCATCTGGTCCACTTTCCACCTTTACTCTGTAACCACAACAAGAAGCCACACACAGCTCAGGGAGGTCTCATCCTCTTCACCTGACAACTTCCAGAGCTCCCTCTCCAACTGCGTCAAAGCATCAGCGCCCCCCGGGCTGCTGCGCTGCTGCCCTCCGGCCCTGCGGAAAGCAGGACTGCAGCTCCCGAGGGCTCTGCAGGACCCCCTGAGAGCTCTGCAGGACCTCCCGAGGCTCTGGGGCAGCCTGCCCCCAGCACACCTGCAGTGACAGGGAGGAAGCATTCTCGAGCACGGCTACCTCCCGGAGCTGCGCCGACAGCTGCACCTCAGGCACGGCTCCTGCCTGTGCCGCTGCCCACGTCAGAGCCTCCACAGCAGCAGGGCAGCCGTAACCGAGTGGCTCTGGTCCCCTGGGACTTGACCATCCCAGCTAAATGCAGAGGCCTGAAGCTAGGGCACTGCAGCAGGAAGAGCAAGAAGCCAGCCCGGATGCTGCTTGGCAAAGTCTCTGCTGGCAGGGAACTTCCAGTACTCAGTTCACAGCCTCTGCCCACAGGCTGCTCTCTGTCACAGCTGCCTGTTTGCAGGGCACCCCGAAAAGTCACTAAGGCTTTGTGCTGGACCTCTTCAGTCCTCACAAGTCAGCCCTTTACTATGTGTGGTAACAGACAGGACTAGGGAAAGTTTGCTCCCTGGGGTCATCTTCATCTCCAGCCACACTGCAGAGCCCACAGAGCAGGAGCAGCCCTGCCAGGGAAACTCCAACTGCCACCGAGCTACAGAGGCTGGGAATGGTGAGGCAGGGACAAGGTTAGACACCTGGGCAGGCCCTCTGCTGAGAGACAAGTGAGAGGCACACACACAGATGGACAGCACAAGGTCAGTCAGGACCTCCTTACATGCACTCAGTGTAGAAGACAAGAAATTGCCATGGGAAGTAATAATCAACAACTGAAAGCACAGTCCAAGGAGAAGGGGTTTGGGCAACACAGCTCTGACCACCAGAGCTCACTGCCTCCAGCTGGCACAGGACATGGGACTGTATGAAGCTCTCATCCCCCTTCAGCTTGGGAAGAAACTTGTTCTGGGGCCATCATCTCCTTCCTCTGGCCACCTCCAGTGTGTCCTGCTAGCAACCCCCTGGGTTACCCCTCTGCTAAATCCTGGCATTGCAGCAGGGCACAGTGGGCTCAGCCACGCTCCAGGGTGCTGATACCCTGCACTGTGCCAGCACAGGGCAAGTGAACCTCTGCCCAGAAGAGCCTCTGCCACTTTACGAAGCAAGAGCCCAGAGAAAGGGGTGGAGAAACAGAAGGGCCCAGGGACACAAGAGTGGTTCAGTGCATTCCAGTGGCCAGAGCAGAAGCCTTCCAAGAGGCCTTCCACACAGCCATGAGACCAGCCCCACACAGGCTGACCTGCAGACACCCAGGCAGGCACAGACCAACCCCCACAGCAGATGCAGCAAAGCAGAGAGAAACTCCCAACCTGTTCTGGTAGCCCTCAGCACGGCCAGGGAGAGCTGTGCAGGAAGCCAGCAGAGACCCCCAGGCTTTGGGGGCAGGGGATAAGGAGAGAGCTGCCTCAGGAGCAGACCTCCTGATCCACTGCTGCTTCACACTGACCCTCTGGCCACACGAAGACAAGGAGCTGCCTGGCTCCAGTAAAAGTGGCCTTGCAGGGAAGACCTTTGGGCCTGCATGCAGCAAGCAGCTGCCACTGAAGGAGGCAGCACCTGACATGCCAGCCTGGCAGCTGACAGACCCCACACCCAACTTCACAGCTGTCCTGAATGTGCTGAGCTCCCCACGAGCTGCTCCCTGCAGACAGAGCCCTCCCGGGCCTGGCACTAAGAAAGCAAACATCTTACACCCAGCTTTGGACCCGGCAGGAACAGGAGGCTGAGCAGGGGCTTTGCCCACCCTGGGCATCATCACTGGGCTAAGAGGCAGGCAGGACTCCCTTGCCAGCATGTCCCCTGGATTCACCACTCAGGAGGGGATAGCTGAAGATCAGCTCCCGCTCAGCACACCACAGCCCTGCTGATTTCTGCAAGGACACCTTGCTCTGTGCTCCCCATGCTGTGCCAAGCCCAAATGTGTACCACAACAGCCTGTTTATGGCTCTAAGCCTGTCCCAGCCCAGGCACGAAGACCCCTCTGGGTGCAATCAGGGCTGCTCCCCCAGCTCCTGGCTTGGCAGCAGCTGCAACCTGAGCCTCTCAGAAGGAGCTGGGGAGGAGCCCTCTCGAGTACCTTCCACAGGAAGGAGCCCAGACACTGTGCAGGTGTGTCCCAGCCCAGCACCACGACATCAGTGCACTGTGCTCTGGGGGGGAGAGAGGAGGAGGAGGTGGTGGTGCAGAAGGGAGGAGGATGGCTTTCACAAAGGCTCAGCCTGCCCCAGAAACAGGGATGAATGAAATCTAGGAATTCCAGTGTCCATGACCAGCCCAGACAGCCTGAACCAGCAGTGTGGCAGGAAGGATAAAAGCCTGAGGACTGGTCAGTGGTGCCTGCCCCCAGCACCTCAGCAAAACTCTTCTCAGGACTCTCAGGGCACAGCTATTGAGATGCTCCAAGCAGCAGAGCTCTGCTTTGAGGCTCTTGCTCAGAGGGGGCACATGGAAGTCTCCAAGTCTTTTGCTAAAGGCAGAGGATAAGCCCACCTAAGACATCTCTGTATTGCAGCCTCCTCTCACAAACATCCTTTGCCATCCTTGGTTTCACCTCTCCCCTCTCTGCCTCTGCACTGGTGCATGGCACACACACACCGTGGCAGAACATTCAGCTCAAGAGGTCTTCAAGGGCCAGGAAGCTATCTCAGCTGCATGCCTGACCTGCAGGAAGCTGGAACCAAAGGGGAAACTGCCAGCAGCGACTTTCCAGAGGGGAACTACAGCTCAGAGCAGTTACTGGACCCAAGGCTGCAGCACGTTGATGCCAGCAGAGGTCAAAGTCACCTACAGCTCTTCTTGCTCCAGCCCCTGACTCACCTGCTGCCAGCAGCACCATGGCCTTTGCTGGGTCCTGCCCTGAGCAGCAGCAGAGCTCACAGCCCCCTGCACAGAAGTGCTTTCTCTGTTCATGATCTGCTCCCACTGCACCCTGGCTTTGGTGTTCTGGCAGGGGTCAAGCAGGGCCTGAAGTGGACATCAGAACTGCTCCTTGACTAGAGAAGGGGCTGAGGGTCTCCTGCCCCTCTGCTCTGCACAGAGCAGCTCTGGGAAACTGCATGAAGCTAGAAGTCAGCAACTGAGTCTTAGAGATCCAATCTGTCTCTGGGCTGAATGTGTCTCTCCAGCTGCCTTGACAAACCCCTCACTCCCCTTCTCCCTTCCCAGGGCTCTTTTACACCTCTCTCCCTAAGCTGTCAGGGCAAACAGAAGGCTTCTGGCCCCAGAAGTTGTTCTCTGCTTGGCAGACTGTTTCTTGTGCTGGCTACACGCAGACTTGCGCGGGGACCAGACTGCCCCTCCGTCATCTCCCCCCGCCCCCAAAATTCGAGCAGCCCCCACGGCCGCCAGCACAGGCAGCTGGGCAGGGGCTGCTTGCCCCAGCACCACTGACCTTCTTCTTGCGGTCCCGAGAGCGGTTCCTGCGCTTGCGGTTGGATTCCTCCTTCTCCTTCTGCTCCTGCAGAGCCTGAGCCTCGATGTCTTTGATCTTCTTCAGCTGCTTCGCCGCTTGAGCCATGGCTGGTCAGGCTGCACTTCCCTGCAGGGCTCACCTGCGCTTCCCACGCAGCACCCTCCAGCTCCTGGCCCAGAAAGTCTCTTCCCCTTGCTCGGAAGCTGTCGACCCGGATGAGTGGGAAAGCAGCAACGGGAGGAAAGCAGCAAGCAGGCAGCGAGCCCCCAAAGGGCAGCCGGAGTCTGCAGCTAGCTGCTAGATGGAGTCTGGGACACCTTTGTCAAGCATTAATAATCCTAAATCCAGCTGTTCCAGAGGTTCCGTGCACCATTGCAGCAGCCCCCGGCCGCACTGGCACATCCTGCAGAGCCCTTTGTGGGACAGGGCACCCAGCTGGTGCTGCGCTCGCTCCCTGCCAGCCTCTCCTGCAGTGGGAGATGAGATGCAGGCAGTCAGCCACAGGAAGGAAAATAACTCTCAGCAATTAATGCATGATGAGGCTGGAGCGGCAGCGAAGATGAAGGCTGATGCATTTCATCCCGACTTCTGGGCGCTCTCTGGCAGTGCACAAACCCCCAGGAACCCGCCCGTAGTCAGTGGCTGTGGCACTGCAGTGCTGCTGAGGCAGGCAGATTCCAGCCTCTCTCCAGCTCTCCTCCTCGCAGTCACTCTCCGTGCAGCAGCCACATCAGTCGCTGCCTCTCGGGGTTAGGATTCCAGCTCCCTTCCCGGGGAGCAGGAGGCGATGGCTGCGTCGGCTGGAGGCAGGCAGCCTCTGCTCAGCGATCGGCAGCCGCTGCGAGGGATGTGCCAAGGACCCGAGCAAAGTGCAGCTCAGCAGCATCCTTTCCTCCTCGCAGCTCTCCACCGAGTGAGCTGCAAGGGGAGGGGAGGGATCTTGGCTGTGAATGGGAGACAGAAACCAAGGGCTCGGTTTGCTCTCTGACTGCACAACACCAGAGGAGTAAAGCCACAGCCACAGCGAGTGCTCCAGCCCACCTAGGGAGCGGCAGAGCTCAGGTCCTCCCTGAGGATGCCCAGCCGAGGCTCCTGGAGACTCAGGCTCCCCTTCTCCACAACAGCCTCACCTGCAGCTGCCTCCCCAAAGCACAAACAGCTCCAAGCTGGAGCCCAGGGGTCAGGCCTGGAGTTGTGATTTTGGTTTCTGTACATGGCACCAGAATGTGAGTGGGCCAGGATAAAACTGGGGTGGGCTCTCTGATGGTGACCACCAGACCTGCAGCAAAGCCTCCTTTACTCCTCAGGCACTCCTGAGCAGCCTTTTTCAGGTCAAATCTTGTACCTCAGGATAAAAATGTCCCCTCTGAGCAAAGCATTGGGAAAAAGACCTGCCTGGGTGGAAGCTCTGCTCACACTGCACCCTGCCCTGGCACACTCCTCCCAGCTCCAGGCAGGGTTCCCTCTGTGTCCAAAGATGGTGAAGCAGGGATTGATGTGCACTTCTCAGCAGCTGCTGGACAGTCACAGGTTATTTAGACAGGAAGCTGAGATGCAGACTTAACCACACAGGCAGCACCAGTACGGGAGGGGCTGGAAGGGACCTCTGGAGATCAGCGAGTCCAACCCCATGCCCAGGCAGGGTCACCTAGAGAAGGTCACACAGGAGCATGTCCAGGTGCTTTTGGATGCCTCCAGAGATGGCAAATCCACCACCTCTCTGGGCAGCCTGCTCCAGTGTTCCTTCATCCTTAAAGAAGTTCCTTTTCACGTTCAGATGAACTTCCTCTGCTCAGGCTTGTGCCTGTTACCCCTTGTCCTGTCACTGGGCACCACTCAACAAAGCCTGGTCCCATTCTCCTGACACCCACCCTTTGAGTATTGATCAGCATTGATCAGATCCCCCTCAGCCTGCTCTAGTGTAGGCACAACAGCCCCAGGGCTCTCAGCTTCCCTCCTCACGGAGCTGTTCCAGGCCCCTCAGCATCTCTGCAGCCCTTTGCTGTCCCCTCTGCAGCAGTTCCCTGCCCTTCTTGAGCCAGGGAGCCCAGAACTGGACTCAGGACTCTGGCTGTGTCCTCTCCAGGGCAGAGCAGAGGGTGAGGAGAACCTCCCTGGACCTGCTGACCACACTCCTCTTGAGGCACCCCAGGGTGCCTTTGGCACTCTTGGCCACGGGGGCACATGGCTGGCTCAGGGTCACTCTGTTGTGCCCCAGGACAGCTCTTCTGTCTGAGTGAGTTTTCCTGCATTTCTTTTCCCTTCGACATTCCTCCAGCTCTTTTGCTTCCCCCACAGACAAAGGAGGGTGTTTAAAGCAGGAGAAAGGCTGCCATGACAGCCTTTGAAAACAAGGCAAGTGGGGACAGAGAGGAGGTCCCAATGAGCTGTGAGGAAGAGGAAGCCATCCCTTCTCACAAGGCCTTTGCAAGGACAGCTTTGGTGCTGTGCAGTGCACCCACATGGGGACACTCAAGTCTAGATACAGCTGCAGCTCTTTATATAGCAGTGTCCTATCCACACCCAAGTGAATCAACTTAGAGCACTCAATAGAAGCTGAATACTGAAAGGCTCCACAGATGGGAAGTGCCAGGAGCAGGGCTGCAGTCATCCCCCACACTGTGCCTCTGCCACACCAGACCTCTGCAGAGCTAAAGAGGCAGAGGTCAAACACACAAAAAGTCACCTGTGGTCAACAGCAGGCATACAGGGGACAGGAGGAGGAGAAATGGCCTGAAACTGAGCCGAGGGAGGGTTAGGTTGGAGATGAGGAATAACTTCTCTGCTGCAGGGAACTGGCACAGGCTGCCCAGGGAGGTAGTGGAGTCCCCATGGCTGGAGGGGTTCAGGAAAGGTGAGGCCATGGCACCTGGGGCCAGGGTTTGGTGGCCATAGTGGTGCTGGGTCAATGGTTGGACTGGATGATCCCAGAGAGCTTTCCCAACCAAAGCAATTTTGTGACTCTGTGGCTCCAGACAGCTCCAGGTTCAGACTCCCTCTGCAAATCAGAGTTTACTGATCCAGTACCCTCCAGGCACACCCTGCAGGGCACTGGCAACACCATCTGCCATCCCCAGAAGGAGAGGGTGCCCTGCTTTAGCAGTGCAGCTGAGAGGGAGACCTCTGCTTTCCCAAGGCCAGGAATGTTTCCCTGTTCCAAGCAATTTCCCCCCTCACTGTGTGCAGAGCACTCTCCTGTTCTGCAGGCCCTGACTGCAGCCCAGTGACCACAGCTGCAGCTGCCCTGTCAGAGCCCCCAGGCAGTGTCACCCCCAACACCACCACTCTCTTTTCCTGTCTTGCTCCTGCACCACTATTTGCTGCTTGGCCCCACCAAGCCCTGCTCAGCACTTGTGCTGAAGGTTCCTGAGGACAGTGCTCCTGTTCCTAGCAGCTCAGAATGCCTCACAGCTGGGTGCAGACATGATCAAGGCTGTCTGCAGTGGCCTCTAAAGACACTGTTTCTTCACTGGGCTCCTTTGTCCCCACTCTCAAGCATCATCTGCTGACCCCTCCCTGTAGTGCTCAGGCAGTTCTGAACACTTCCTGGGGTTTGCTTTGATTTTGGGAGCCTGCTCACTGACACAGACCCAAGGAGGACAAGGACACTCCTAAAGCAGCTGCAGCCTTCGGATTGCAGAAGGGAACACAAAGCATCTGAACCTTCTGCTCTGGAGAACATCTCCTCCCAGCAGAGCTGGCTGAAGCCCTGGGTCAGGAATCTGCTGTCCAGAGCAATCCAGCTCTTCCTGTGTGCCAGCCTTTTGCCTTTCCCCTCGAGATCCAGGGAGGACTTCACCCCTCTCAAACTCTAGGTCCAGAGCTATTGTCCTGGTACAGCCCCAGCTGCTGGCAGCTGAAGTTATATTTAGCTCTCTGACTCGAGGGGCAGTGGTGGCTGTGCCTACTCAATGGTCTTTGAAGTCATTGCTGGTTGCTTTTGAAACACCTGCCCTGAATTCTGACAGCAAGGTTTGGAAGTCTGAGCTGGCTGGAATTGGGTATCTCTGCCATGCACAGGAGACTGTCCTCAGCAGGAGCTCACAGTGATGATGTTCTAAGTTAGGAAGCATTTGGCCTGACATTGATACCAAGATTCTATGCTCTGTAAATGTGTGGTTGGTAGAAAGAGGCTCTAGAGAGCTGCTGTGGACGAGGAGCAGCTCAGCTTCTTCACCATTTGTGCTGGTTTGTGGAATCATGGAATTATCTGGGCTGGAAAAGTCCTCCAGGATCATTGAGTCCAACACCAGCCCAGCAGCACCATGGCCACCAAACCCTGGCCCCAAGTGCCATGGGCACAGGTTTCTTGAACACCTCCAGGGCTGGGGACTCCACCACCTCTCTGGGCAGCCTGTGCCAGTCCCTGACCATTCTTGCAGCAGAGAATTTTTTCCTTTTTTCCAACCTATCCCTCTCCTGGCACAATTTCAGGACATTTTCTCTCCTTCTATCACCTGATCCCAGGGAGAAGAGCCCAACCCCCACCTGGCTCCAACCTCCTTTCAGGCAGCTGTGGAGAGCAGTGAGATCTCCTCTCAGCCTCCTCTTCTCCAGACTAAGCAACCTCAGCTCCCTCAGCAAGGACTCAGGACAGGACAAGTGGGAAATGGATTCAGCAGTAACTTCACTTAACTCACCACATCATTTTTTCCCTCCAGCAGTAATTTTTCTCCTCTTTGGAGAAGTTTTTGGGAAGAGTCTGGAACAGTTGATGTGTCACAGCTTGGTGCTGCTGGATGCCAGAATGGCAGCACTCAGACTTCCTCCTGCAGCTCAAAGGTGTGGTCTGCATGGAACAAGCAAATGTGTTAGCAGGAGAGAAACTTTTCTGAAGCCTTAGTTCTTTGGCACAGAGCACCACAGATGATTTGTGCTGTGCCAGCTGTGGTACCTCTGCCACAGACTGGGATTCTGCCGTGTGACACCAATGACAAACACATTGGTGACAAAGAGCTCACAGGGTGAAGTATTTGGCAAGGGAGAACAAACAGATCCTGACAGGGGAGCCTGCAGGAAAATCACCACACAAGATGAGCAAGGTCAGGATGTGCTAATTGCACCCACGGAGCTGGGCTGCAGGACACAGCCTCCTGGAAGGGAAGGTTCCATGCAGCAGCACAGAAGCAAAGTCCTGACCCTGTCTGCAAGGTGCTGCAGCTGCCTCCAGAGAATGAAGATGCAGCTGAAGTCCTGCCCTGCTGTGGGTGCCCGGGGAAGGGGCAGAAGGATTCTGCATTCAAAGCTCAACTTCAGGCAGCTATTTTTGGGTAAATTATTCTGGCTGACAAGCTGTGAAGATAAAAGATGCTGCAGGCCCCACCTCAGCTGCTGTAAACTTCGTCTGCCTCAGTCTATCTGCATTCCTCCGGCTGCAGAGACAGGATGGCAGCAAGGAGCTCTCCCTGAGTTAGGAACCTAATTAAGATGGATTTGTTCTTTTTAGCATTTTCTTAATTATCTCACTGATGAGCTTTCAGAACTGTCAGATCCCTTTAAGATCATTCTTCCAGTTGCCCTCTCCACCACTCTTAAGGTCTCCCTGCAGCCTTCTCTTCCCCAGGCTGAACAGCCCCAGCTCTCTCAGCCTGTCCTCACAGCAGGAGTGCTCCAGTCCTCTGACCACCTCCTCTGGCCCCTCTCCATCTCTCCTGAGGGTCTCATAGCTGGACACAGCCCTGCAGGTGAGGTCTCAACAGAGCAGAGGGGCAGGATTCCCTCTCTCCATCTCTGCCCACACTGCTTTGGATGCAGCCCAGGCTGCCCTTGGCCTTCTGTGCTGGCAGTGCCCATTGCCAGCTTCTGCCCAGCTTCTCACCCATCACCACCCCCACGTCCTTTTCTGCAGGGCTGGTCCCGCAGGAGGACCTCAAGGTCCCTGTTCTTTATTTACCATGACACACAAGCTCAGTTTGCTCACTCGAAGACATGCTCGTGGCAGCAGATCTGCGGAGAAGCCTCTGGAACGTTCTGTAGCCCCTCGGCCCCGCCCGTCCTCACTTTCCACTGGGGCGCTGGAGGCAGCAGCGGGCGGCAGGGGGCGACAGGAGGCAGCGGCGGGCAGCGGCCTCTCGGCTGGAGCTTGGCTGCCCTCTAGCGTTGCGGGACCGTCTGCGCAGGCAGCTCTGCTCGGTCTCGCTTCTGCTTCTCCTGGCCCAAAAGATAAACTGGCAAGATGAGAGCAGCTCAATCACTGAATGCACTGGGTCGGAAGGAACCCTCAAAGGGCATCTTGTCCAAGGTCCTTGCACTTAGCAGGGACGTCTCCAACTAGAGTAGCGTGCTCAAGCCCCCACCAAGCCTGACCTTGAATGCCTTTTACCAACTTCCTGGGCAACCTGGGCCAGGCTCTCACCACCCTCAGTCCCAAAAAATTTCTTCTCTCCAGTCTGAATTTCCCTGTTTCAGTTTCAAACTATCACTCCTTGTCCTGTCACAACAGACCCTGCTCAAAAGTCTGTCCCCAGCTTTCTGACTCCCTCCACTATTTCCTGTCCCTCTTGAGCTGGGACAGCACTGGACACACTGCCCCAGGTGTGATCTGATCAGGGCAGAGGGGAGGGTGAGGAGAGCCTTCCTCAACCTTCCGCCACTCTTCTAAATGCACCCCAGGACACCATTTGCCTTCTTGGCAAGGGCACATTGCTCTTCCATGGATAACTTATTCCAAGTTACCACCCCTCTTCCAGATCAACAGGGAACCCTAGACTGCCAGGGACCCCAGGGATCATCTGCTCCAACCTTGCGAGGTGACAGCGGAACTGCAGTGAGCTGGCCCAGCACCCTGCCAAGCTGAGGCTCAAAACTGCCCAGTGGAGGGGACTCCACTGCTGCCCTTGGGAGATGATTCTGTGCCCATGGGGAAACATTTTCATGTGCAGTGCAATGGGAACCATTCATAGAATACCAGGTTGGAAGAGACCTCGAGGCTCATCCAAGTCCAAGCCTCCAAGGTAAGAATATAGTTTAAAGGAGCTGGCAGGGTGCTCCCTGTCAAGCTGTGCCTTGGAACTGTCTGATGTGACTGTCCCAAAGGGAAGAAACCCCAAACCAACAATCAAATTAAAGAAAAAAAAAAAAAAAAAAATCCACCTGCACAACTGCCATCCAAAATGGCTCAACATAATTTATTTTTTATGTTAAAATGTACAGAGTTCTTTTGAAAGTACTTGCTAGAAAGGGGAAAAAAAAGTGATATTACATACAAGGAGAGAGGAAGGGAGAGACCATCCAGCCAGGAGCGTATGACATGGAGAAGTACAAAGGCATCTGGGCACCCCTTCCCCCTTAGCTTACAAGTCACCATGAACAAAGTACAAAGAGGTTACAAAACAGGAAAAGCAAATATAAACAGACAGGAATAGACTCAGCTTCGTTTGTACATGCGGCTTTTAGAGGCATCTGGAGCTCCTATTCACACACTCTAGAGATCTCTTTAAAGAGAAATTTTTATCTTTCTTAAAATAGTTTTTAATATTCTACAACAAAGATAAAAAATTTTAAAGATGGAATGAAATGAAAAAAGCTCTTTTTGTCTTTTCTTTTTTAAAAGGCATCAAAGTCACTAACAGTGAGATTTTAATTTCTTTTTAGAAGATTACCCAAGTTATCTTGCTAAAAATACATTATTTTTTTATTATTTTTCTTTTTTTNTGACAGAGCTGAAGATCTAGGAGAGGGCAGCAGTGCACTTTCTACAGGGGTTGTTTGGAGCTGGAGGAGTTATATACAGAGTGGGATCCTACACAGCCTTGTACATGCTCGAAACAAAGAGGGGAAAAACAAAAACAAGTGGAAGTCCTTTGAATTCTGCCTCTTCTGGTTAGCAGTTACTGGAGGAAAAAAGTCCATTTAGTGCATCTGAAGAAACCCCAACTTTTATCTTTGAGACTCTTTTGGTTTTATAAAACAAAAGGAATTAGTCCTATTAATGTGTCTGCATTTCTACTTCTTATACAACAGAAAGAAACAAACCAAACCCCAACCTGAAACAACAAAACAGCCTTTACACGACAGGGATGTCCCTTTTTGCCCTGGGTGTCCTGCCAACAGTGGAGCCAAAAAGAATGCAAATGGGATGCAGCAGCAAAGAGCAAAGCCCTGCTANAGTGAAAAAAAAATGGTAGGTACCAATATTACTGCGTTGGATAAGTTCTTTTTTTTCTTTTTTTTTTTTTTTCTCTACAATAGTTCTACAGTCACAAAGGTTTGTGGAAAAGGGAGCTGCCCAATTGGTTAAAAAAANCAGCAGCAAAGAGCAAAGCCCTGCTGCCTGCACCTCACTGCTGCATTTGGGCTGTTTCACTCCTGTCAGACAGGCCAATTCCCTTCTTTTCCCACACCAGACCAAACGTGAGGCTATTCCTAGGAAACAGACAGAGTGGGGGAGGCAGGGAGAACATCACTGCCTCCCCCTGAGAGCAGCACACTCAGGAACTTCCTACCCCAGAGCAGGAGTGGAGGAGACAAGGACACCGCAGGGTCCTCAGCAAGTCCAACGCAGAGTTGGTCTTCTGAGCTGACCTAAGTGAAGAAATGAAGAAGCAGACCACTGGGGACAGCTGCTCTGGGGCTCAGCCTGACTCCAAGGCTCAGAACCAAGACCCTTGGAAGTACATCCTAAAGCAGAGCTTGGGATCTCAGGGGTGGAGCTGACTTGCACTTCACCTGAGCCTGCAAGCACCTTCCTGTCCTCACAGCCCATTCGCCTCCTCCTCCTCCTGGCCGCACAAGGACACAAACAGCTCTCCCGGGCTGCCTCCAGAGCTCAGTGGCAGGACAGGTGTGCATGCATGCACGTGCACATGCATGGCTGGGGAGCAAAGAGGCTCACTTCAAAGTTACATTTTCAGCATGAAACAGACAATTTCCATCAACTCATCTACAAGAACACCAATGTGAACACCTTCTTGTTTACACATTTACTCCGAATTTTACTGAGGGTGAGGGAGTCAGGGAAAAGCTTTTTTCTTTTTCCCTGACTTGTAGAAATAAAGAGCTTCATTTATCCTCTGTGTCCCCTTCCAACTCTCCCAATAAGTGCCTCCTGCTAGAAGTAGGAAATGCTGGGGGGGGTTAGAGGGAAGGGTTGATTTTTTTTTTTTCTTTTGGACGTACAAAA
Source organism: Ramphastos sulfuratus (assembly GCA_013399055.1). Classification (NCBI taxonomy): domain Eukaryota; kingdom Metazoa; phylum Chordata; class Aves; order Piciformes; family Ramphastidae; genus Ramphastos; species Ramphastos sulfuratus. The sequence goes on from WBNM01007921.1 coordinate 260,516, forward strand.
ACCCAAACCAAACAGAACAGCAAACAAACTAAATTCACTGCCCTCGCTTCAACAGCTTCTCCTCCTCCTGTCTCAGGCCCGCACCCACCCCCACCCCCTAACCCACCCCNAAGGACACCGCAGGGTCCTCAGCAAGTCCAACGCAGAGTTGGTCTTCTGAGCTGACCTAAGTGAAGAAATGAAGAAGCAGACCACTGGGGACAGCTGCTCTGGGGCTCAGCCTGACTCCAAGGCTCAGAACCAAGACCCTTGGAAGTACATCCTAAAGCAGAGCTTGGGATCTCAGGGGTGGAGCTGACTTGCACTTCACCTGAGCCTGCAAGCACCTTCCTGTCCTCACAGCCCATTCGCCTCCTCCTCCTCCTGGCCGCACAAGGACACAAACAGCTCTCCCGGGCTGCCTCCAGAGCTCAGTGGCAGGACAGGTGTGCATGCATGCACGTGCACATGCATGGCTGGGGAGCAAAGAGGCTCACTTCAAAGTTACATTTTCAGCATGAAACAGACAATTTCCATCAACTCATCTACAAGAACACCAATGTGAACACCTTCTTGTTTACACATTTACTCCGAATTTTACTGAGGGTGAGGGAGTCAGGGAAAAGCTTTTTTCTTTTTCCCTGACTTGTAGAAATAAAGAGCTTCATTTATCCTCTGTGTCCCCTTCCAACTCTCCCAATAAGTGCCTCCTGCTAGAAGTAGGAAATGCTGGGGGGGGTTAGAGGGAAGGGTTGATTTTTTTTTTTTCTTTTGGAGATGTCAAACATTCTACATGAGTGCAGCACTAGGAACTGCATACAGAGGGGCACAGGGGAGGGAGGAGGACATAGAGCTGAAAACAAAAACTGAAATTGAGAAAGATGATTTGACTGTTACACATATTCTGTCCACACTGTCAAAGTAAGGCCCTTGTTAAATCATGAAAGATTTTTTTTTGTGCATGATTTTCCCCCTCTAAAAAACTTCTGTAAATGATTATTTAGGTTTTGTTTTTTTCCTTTTTTTTTTTTTAAGCTGTAAAATGTTTTCAGGATTGTGAAGAAAACAAAAAGCAAAACAAAAAAAAACACCAAACGAAAAAAAAAAAAAAAGGACCAGGCTTCCTAAAAAATAAAATAAACCAAAGGAAACAAAATCCCTCTAAATCTACAGCAATATTTTAACTGGAAAAAAGGTCCATTTTCTCTGGTTCGTCAGTATAAAAGGTTCCTTTATTTATATATATTTCAGTTTCTAAGAGGCAAGTCCATCTTGCTCATCTTCTCATGTATGGTCCATTGAGAGACTGCTTGGGCACCCCAGCAGCATTCATGTAGCTGTGATGGGACGGGCCAGTGTACATCATGTTCCCGTGAGGGTTTGGCTGCATAGGCTGCTGGGTGTAGGCCTGGCTGCCCATCATTCCCATCTGCATCTGCATAGGATACTGTGCTGTCTGGTTCATGTAGGCAGGGTTACTGTGGTAACTGCTGTTCATCATGGGCTGCGTCATCCGGTAGCTGTTCATGGCGTTCAGGGTGTTCATATTCATGGAGTTCACGTTGTAAGGGGTGGTTGGCATGAGGTTGACTCCCATGTTCATGCCCCTCTGAACAGCCAGGGTACGGGGCCCGGCCTGCATGGCGACCGCAGGAGGGCTGCGGCCGTAGAGCTGCTGCTGGTGTGCGGTGGCAGAGGGCAGCGGCGCCGACTTGGAGCGGATGGAGATGTGCCCCTTGACTGGCATCTGCCCCTGCAACCTCTGCGTGTGGGGGATACCGATGTTGGTAGCAGACATGTTACACTGGAGCAGAGGGGAGGGGAGGTTCATGGTGGTGGAGGCCAGGTTGGGTGGAGGTGTCATGGTGGCTTGTGCTTGTGGTGTGCCTGCCAGGGGGTGAGAGGGAGCGAGCTGGGCCAGGCCCGTGTTGGACAGGGAAACGCTGGTTGCATAGGAGGTCACAGCAGGAGAATGGCTGTAAGGCATGGCATGAGGGTCCATAATGGTGTTGGTCAGCTGCTGCAACTTGGCTAAACTGAACGTGGCTGACGGTTGGGAGTAGCTCCCAGCACCAAAGTCCCCTGGGATCCTCTCATAGATGCTGATGTTGCCAGTGCTGCCCGACTCTGGTATTTCCATGATCATGGGTGCTGGGGTGAAGCTGTTGTTCATGCTACACTGAGACAGGGGAGGCTGCTGCTGGGGTGGAGGTGGCGCCTGTGGCTGCTGGGACTGAGGCTGCTGCTGCTGTGGCTGCGTTGTCGGTTGCTGGTTACTTGGAGGCCTCTCTACTACACAGCTCTGAGGTGACTTGATGTTGCAGTTTGCTGCAGGCTGGACAGTGTTCTGCTGCATCATGCTGCAACTGCTGCCAATGTTTGCCATTTGCTGAGTGACCACACAGCTGTTCTGGGTGAGGCTGCTAGAGGAGGACATTCCTCCGTAGGAACAGCTGCTCTGGGAAGAGTTATTTCCACAGATGCTGCCTCCCATCGTGGAGTCATAGCTGCTGGGGTTTTCATAGTTCTCTGTAGTGCTCTCAATGCTGCCAAGGTCACTGAAGCCACTATCCACCACCTGCTGGGAGTGGTCTGAGACTGAAGGCACATCCATCATGGGGCTGGTCTCCATGTTCTGCATAGAGGGTGCGGACAGAGATCCTTGCTCAGGACTGATCTGGGTGTAGCTGCTCTCCAGAGCAGGCACACTGGGGCTGCTGACAGACCGTACGGACTGGCTGGGGTGGGACTGAACAGAGGAGATGGGACTGTTGTGTTCTGAGGCCTGGCAATCTTCAACCATGGAGATCTGAGGATCCTCCTCAGTCTGTGTGTAACTCTGCAGAGTCTGACAAGCTGCAAGAGTCTCTTCACAGTCCTGGTAAGCTACATCATGCTCATTGCTTTCCTCCTGTGTCAAGGACTGGACTGCTTGAACAGTCTCCAGATCTAGTTCACTGTGAGGGATCTCTTCCTCTTCCTTTAATTCAATTAACCCTTCTTTATTACTTTGCTCTTCTTCATGATCATCTTCAGAGCCAGGGACATGGTCTGAGCCCACTGAGGTCTCGTTGGAAGCCTGCTCTTCCTCAGAGTCTGCCTCAGCTTCATCTTTTTCTTTTGCATTCTCTCTATTGCTTGGTATGCTTGCTTCTAAAAAACACTCTTGCACCTGAGGCTCCTCCTTCACCCCCTCTCTAACAGGCTGTTCCTCCACTTCTTTTTTCTTCACAGACTCCAGATGACCATCGTCTTCATCATCAGCATCATGATCTTCATTTTGATTTGTCACTATTGCAACCTCCTCCTCTTCCTCATGGTCATGCTCAGGTTCATCTAGTTCTTGCTGTTCTTCTTCTGATTGCCTTTGCTCTTCCAAAACCCGTGGCTTCTCCTCTGCCTCCTCTTCCATCTCAGGTTCTTTTACTTCTGGCACTGGACTGCTGTTGCTGTCCACAGGGGAAACTGCTCTCACCTCGCTGCTGGCTGTGTCTTCTTCTTCTCCCTCCCCTACCTCTTCTGCTTCCAAAGTTGCATCTTCCTCTTTCCCTTCCTCAGGAAGAGGCAGCTCCTCTTTCTGCTCGGCACTTTCTTCTTGATCTGACAGTCTGGGCTTACGGCCCAGTTTGGAACTGGCCACCACTGCATCCATTTCCTCCTCCTCCTCCTCGGCCGACGGCGGCGCCTTCTCCCGGGGAGGTTTGAGGCCTGGTTTCCGACCAGGTCTCTTCTTCCAGTGGACTGGCTTCCGGCTTTTCCCTTTTGGCCATCCCTTCTTCTTCTTCATGGGTGTAGAAGTGTCTGCCTCAAGTGAGGAATCCTTTGCTTCACATTTCCTCAGCATGGATAATGGTTTCAGAGTTGGGTTACCTGAAAGCACAAACCAAAAGACACTGTTCACACATCTGTGTTTGAGCTGAGTGCTCAGGGGAGCTTCCCCCAGCATTCCCACCACGTTCACCTCCTTTATCCACCAACACCAGCTGGGAGATTTATTTTGAAGGGTAAGAAGGAGCAAGGGCTGCTCATCAGCCATCACACTGCACATTACATTTTGAAAGAGCATTGATGTTTCAAGATTTGGCACGGTCAGAGATCTGACCCTTTAATGCAGCAGGCAAATTAAGCACTGGGCTACACCATAAGGTCCTGGACTCAGCTCCTTTGGCAAGTTTTGGTTCTCTCTAATGTTCAGGAATGAATAGGTTCTCGAGTAGGGGCAGATGTGAAGCTGCAGTAAAAGCATTGCCATTCAGAGCTGTATTTTGTGAAAGAGGAAATACTTTCACTTTCTTCTCATGCCTTATGTTTTTAAATGCCAACAGAAACACACAGCTGACTGAATTCAGCCAGATTCATATTTTTCTGAATGTGAGAAATCAAAAGCAGTCTGGAAATATCCTAGGTATGAAAAAAGAATTTAAAACAAACACTCAATTCAACATTCAACAACTCCTCTAAGTCACCTGTAGAACAAACACTGGAACATGAACAAAGCCATCAATTAAGGAGCTTGTTCCAATAACAATTTTTTGTTGTGGGATACTGGCACCATGCTTCTTTCATACACTTCTTTATCTCTCTTTGGCTCACTGATGTGCACTCTGTAGCCCATCAAAAGGGCAGAACACATCAGAGGCACCACAGAGACTACTGATGGAGCCTCTGAATGCCAGATCTTGCTTCTGAACTGTCAGTGCCCTCTAAGTAACCAGCTCCAACCAAGTAATTTTATTTTGTGAATTGTTCAGAGAACTTGAAGCAGATCTGAGAAGCTGAGAGGCAGGACACACCATGTGCTGTAGAACAGGATCTCAAAAGAGACAATTAATTATTTCTCTTTGTGATGCAAACCTAAGGGCTCTCCAATTAATTTCTGTTTTATTTCTGGAAGTGACCCTGTTGCATAGGTTCTTCTACAATCACAGACACCAATCCCACTAGGAGAGCGGAATCAAAAGGATACCCTGTCAGCAGGTCACTGCTAATAAGACAGCAAAAAGCATGCCCTGCATTTTCATAACCCTTGGCAATGCTGCAGGCTGCTTTGTCTGGTAATTTATGCCTCACTCTACGTTTTGGCTTGAAGTCACAGGGGAAGAAGGTGAGCAGCTTGCTCCATCGTGACCTCGCTGCCACACGACCCACAGCACACCTCCAGACTCACCATTATTGTCATCAGACTCCTCCTCGTCTTTGGACTTCCTCTTAGAAGAGGGCCTGTGCCTGAGTGCGTCTGCAGGGGCTAAGTGCCGAAAGTACCCACTGGGCAAAAGTTCATTCTCCTCTTCTTCATCCTCCTCCTCCTCCTCTTCCTCCTCCTCGATCTCGAACGTAGGCTCCAAGCGGGGCATTGGCCGCTCAGAGTCCGAGTCCTCAAAGGGCTCATCCAGCACCTCTGTGGTCTCAGAGATGGTCTCGGTGACGACGCTGCTGTTGTGGTGCTTGCGCTTGCGCACTCGCCGCTTGCGATGCAGAACTGGCTTCTGAAAGGGGAAGGTGGGAGAAGAGAGGACACCTTGTCAGATGCAGCAGCTACAGAAACAATGGACAGAAGAGCTCCAAAGTCTAAGCAGGACCAGAGGGATCCCTTCTGGAATCCAGAATTCCCTGCAAATATTGCCTGGCACAGCTGTCGAATACAATGCTAAAGGGACAACTCCCCTGCAGATTCTGCATCCAGGTGAGAGCAGAAAAAAACTAAGCAGCTGAAGCTAAACAACCCATCCAGAACAGCTCAAAGTTCAGAGACCCTACAGCACAGATGTAGAGAGAACTTCTAAGCACAGCATCCTACAAAGAGAGGATTTTCTTGGTCACAATGACAGAACTCCCATCTCTGTGGTAAATCATTTCAAACACTTCCTGTTGTGACTTTAGTTGTTTGGACTGCAGCTGTGTTCTGTGAGTGCCTCTTAAAAGTACAATCACAGAATCAGAGAATTTCTTGGGTTGGAATGGATCCTAAAGATCATTCAGGTCAAACGGTCCCTGCCACGGGCAGGGACACCTCCCACCAGCCCAGGTTGCTCAAGGCCTCATCCAACCTGGCCTTGAACACCTCCAGGGAGGGGGCATCCACAGCCTCCCTGGGCAACCTGTTCCAGTGTCTCACCACTCTCACTGGAAAGAACTTCTTCCTAATCTCTACAGATGCCACCTGTATACTCCATGCCCACCTCAGGAATGACCCAGTCTGAATCAAACAGAAAGCACCACCAAGCTGATGATACAGAGTGCATGGTACAGCCAAGGCTGACAAGAAGCAAGGCCCCCACCTTCCGTTTTAACGTTGGCTTGGTGAGAACAGGTGGAGAGCTTGAGCGAGGACTCACAGGCTCATCCTCCTCCTCTTCACTGCTCTCACTGAAACACCTCAGAAGTGCTCTGTCACTGTCACTGTAGCGCCGGGGTAACCTGTCGCAGTCCTCTGGAAACCTGCACTTGAGTGGCTCTGTGTTCTTCTTCAGTTGCCCCCTCCACCTCTCCATGCCCTCGCTGTAGCGCCGCCGCGGAGCGGCTGAGTTCTCCCCTTTGCTGCACTGTCCCTGGGGAGCTGCAGGCTGTTCCTCATCTTCGGCATAGCGACCTCTCGAGGCTGGAGACTTCTCCTCGCACTCACCGCACCTTCCCTGCAAGGCTGCCGACTTCTCCTCGCAGTCGCTGCAGCGGCCTCGGGAGGCTGCCGACTTCTCCTCGCACTCACTGCAGCGCCCGCTGGGGACTGCAGCTTTGTCCTCCACGGGCAGCAGCGGCTCCTGCTCACAGAAGGCTTCCCGAAGCTTTTTGCCTTTGCGGTTCCATCGCCCTCTCCGTGAGGGCTGACTGTTTGCAGGAAGACTGTCCAGGGGGAAAATGTGCTTGTTTGGCCGTGCAGAGTTGGCTGGGGCCACGATGTCTGGCTTTTTTTCACTCTCTGGAGGTGAGTAAGGCTCCTGCTGCTCTTTCTTCTCCCACGACACCGATTTTACCATCTGTTGGGAGTAAAAACAAACATTTCACCCCTCATGGAATGCATTGGCTTGGACAGGACCCTCAAAGGTCATCTTGTCCAGCCCCCCTGCAGTCAGCAGGGACACCTCCAACTACTCAGGTCCCCATGCAACCTGTCCCTGAACACTTTCAGGCTTGGAGCCTCCACAACTCTGGACAACCTATTCCAGCGCCTCACCACCCTCCTGGGGAAGAATTTCTTTCTAATGTCTCATCAAAACCCAGCTGCTTCCACTTCGAAGACATCACTCCTTGTCCTGCCACTCTATGGGTAGAAGGAGCCTTTCATGTCTTTTTAGAGGTAGTCTTTACCATTCCTCCAGTCTGTGCTTCCCTGGTTTCCCTATTTATGGTTCAAGACACAAAGACTGCCCATGACTGCATTGCTTTCTACGATCATGCCAAAGCTCAAGCTTGCATTTGCCAGCACAAGCACCAAGTGTGCTCTACGCACCACACAGAAGTAACAGACTCACTCTTACACTGCTCTCTGGATCCTTTTCTTTTTGCTGCTGTTGTTCTTCATTTTCCCCATCCTCTGTTTCCTCTTCCTCATCTTCAGAGACAACAGAGTTGGAGACTATGACAGGAGTCCAGCGCAGGCACTCTGCATCCACATCTATGGGCCTGACATTAGTTCTGAGCTTTGCCATATGCTCCTGGATGAGCTTCTCCCGACGAATGATCACAAACCTAAACAGCAACAGGACTCTGATCACCACCAGAGCACAAACTGTACAGGCTACCATGTGAAACAGAGAAAAGACTGCAGAAAAATCTGTGTGCTGCCATGAGTGACTTCAGAGAGGACAGAAACATTACAATTGTTTTGTACTGTCAGACTGCCAGAGCCAGCACCTTGAAACTGAGGAAATGTTAAAGGTGTTTCCACTTCTTGTTAATGAGGAAGCAATTACTCTTCCATAGGTAACATGCAGCTGCAAAGTGGCCCTTTCACTGTGTGTTAAATGCACAGGAGCTATATCATTTGGGGAAGAGGCAGCATAAGGCAAGATACTGAATGGTGATAAAAGGACCGCTTTAAAACTCACAGTCCCACTGTCAGAGGGGATTTGACTCAGGGGGCTGGGAGCAATCCCACTGTTAAAATAAACATATGTGAAATAGAACATAGATCTCTTTTCAGCCCTACTTCTAGAGTGGATTTTTTTTAGGAGGCTAGGAGCAGTAACATTGTTAAAGTATACTGGGAAATGAGGGTGTAAAACTGTTCTCAGGTAACTCCAAGGTTAACACAAAGCAAACACAAACCCAACTCCCCAAACTGCTGTGGCCTGAAGCAATAATAATTCCCAGTCTGTCATCTGTACCCTCAGCTGGGCCAGTAAACTACCTCTGTTCTACATTCACACACCTCACTTCTCCCAGTGACCTGTTCCGCTGGTCAAGCATTCCCTGCTAACGCATACAGCTCATCCTTGAGGTGCAGAGAGAAAAGGGGAAACAACTACCTGGAAAAAGGAACAGATCTCCCTCTGGAAGGGGATGCTGCTGTTCTTTGTTCTGTTTTGCAAGTATGTTAGACTGATTCTGCTGAGACCTCTAGACAACATGGCCAAAGGACTTGCTTTCTGCTGCAGCTGCAAATTACTTTGAAGCTGCACAGCTGCAGAGCTGTGCAGGTGGAAATCCCAAGCAACTTCAATATTCAGCAACTCTTGCATCACACAAGAGCATCACAAACCACTACAGCCAGTGTCTGGAGGCTTGAGTGTCCAAATCAAGCTTGTTAGATGTGACCTGTCCCCAACACCACTTGATTCCATTCAAGTACACCTGAACCTATGTGGAAAGGCAAGAGGACTCCTCCACTCACTGGTCGCTGCGGAAGTCGAGCATCCGCAGGTGGTGCAGAGTGGAGGTGATGTCTTGAGGGCAGATCCCAGTCAGTTTGCTCAGCTTCTTGATGCTCAGCTGCTTGTCACGCTGATGGTAAAGGCACTCCAATATTACACTTTTCCAGTAAGCCATATATGAGAGGCGCCCCAGGTCTGACAGGGGCTTCTCTGGTGATCCTGCTTGACCCTCACGCTTGGAAAGCAAATAGCCTAAAGGTACACAAGAGAGGAAAAAATTAGGAAGTGAGCATCTAGAGCTTCTGTGTCCACCCCAGCTGCCACAATGGCATTTTTCCAGACAGCAGCTGAATGCTGTCTACAAGATAGAGGTGATCATTGTGAAGGATAAACTGAGTGGCCTGGCCAACTGCTTCTTTGGGTTCAAACTCCTGTTATTCAGTGTCAGAGAACAAGATCTGTAACCTCCAATGTCATCAGACACTGGCTGTGGGCAGTGCCACGAGATGGCAGCAGTTGTGTGTCTAGAAAACTGCACTAAGGCTGCACTACAAACACACTGCTGAGCATCATGGAATGGCTCAGGTTGGAAGAGACCTCAGAACTCCTCTTCTCCAACCTCCCCACCATGGACGGGGACACCTCTCAACTGGACTAGACTGCTCTAGGCCTCACCCAACCTGGCCCTGAACACCCCCAGGCAGGAGGCATCCTCCCACAGTAAAACCTTTCTTTAAGATATTAAAACACAAAGACTACTGCAAAAAAAGTGAAGAAAAAGTTCCTTACTGAAGTCAATTAGGAACCTGCCATAGCCCTTACGCTGGTATTGTGGAAGAATCATTATACAGGAAACATTGTACTTCTGCTGGCAGTGCTTTTCCTGTTGGGAAAAAAAAAGCAGCACATTAAAAAAAAAGAAGAAAGAGACCAGAAGTTGTTCTGTAGCAAAAAAATTATACAGAAAGCCACAAAGTTTCTAAGAAACAGTGCACAGGAGCCAAGGAAAGGCTTCAGAAGGAAAATAAAACTTTTATTACCATTCATTTCAGTTCAGAAAAGCAAAAGGATGCAATCTTATCCTAACTACCACCTTCTTAGACACAATACTGTAGAGATCATGGGCTGCAGGGCAGAGAAAGTCAAAGCAGAAATCTGAAGGCAGCTAAATACACTGCAAACAGCTGCAGTATTCCAGTCCAACCCCCTGCCAGAGCAGGATCACCCAGGGCAGGTCACACAGGAACACATCTAGGTGGGGCTTGAAAGTCTCCAGAGGAGACTTCACAACCTCTCTGGGCACAATCTCTGCTCCAGGCCTCCAGCACCCTCACACCAAAGAAGGTTTTCCTCACATTGATGTGGAACTTCCTGGGTTCCAGCTTGTGTATGTTGCCTCTGAAGAGTCATTTGAAGACTTGGGATGTTTCAGCTATTAGCTGCAGACCAAGCTCCCCAGATGATCCAAGCTCTTCAACATTATGAGGAAACCTGGGGTTATTAGTTGGCAGCCTTCAAATGCAACATCAATAAAGTCTGGTTGCAGCAGATACATTTTACATCACAAACTGTGTAAGGGCTTAAATTAGAACAATTTAAGGACTCTGCAGCAGCATTTCTCATCACAGCAAATGCAGTTCCAGGTCAGAAGTACTCAAACACTTACCTTGGAAAAGTAGCCAACGAGGTGACAACCCTTGACATCGTTCTGTGTCAGCACGTAGAAGAGAAATGGCTCCACGTCGTAGTAGAGAGTCTTGTGGTCCAGGAAGAGTTTGGCTAACAAGCACAGATTCTGGCAGTAGATAGTGCTGACATTGCCATCAACCTTAAAGAAAGGAAGAGAACTTCTGTCACTCCATGCAAGCATGGAATGGTTTGGGTTGGAAGGGACCTTTCAAGGTCATCTAGTCCAACCCCCTCACCCTGCCAAGTGAGCCCTCCCATGCACCTCGTGGCTGAATGACCTATACGGGAGGTTAGCTCCCACTGCCTGCTTCCAGTGCCTCACTCTTAACAACTGAATGTTTCGAGAATGAAGATTTCCAGGACTATGGAACAGTTACCACATTCAGTGTTAGTCCCCCTATTTGACAGGTAAAAGTGAGCAGTTTAGTTGTCTAACTTACCTCAAAGACTGAAATATTGTTTTTTCTGTAAATTTCATTGGCTGGAGGATGAAACCAGCCACACTTTTTCATATGCTGTTGGAGAATAGTTCTGCTCTTCATATACTTGAGACAGAACTCACAAAGGTACAGCTTGGGTAGCCTATAAGCAGCAAAGACAAAAAGATATCACAGACTGAAGATATAAACTTCTGTACAGAACTCCTCACTCCTGCAGACAGAGAACCTGATGAAAACAAACCAAGCACACAGTGGCTTTGTTTATGTGCTTGTCTGGCATTATCACATGGAATTCCCAGAATGCCAGGTTGGAAGGGACCCCAGGGATCATCTGGTCCAGCCTTGCTAGGTGACAGCAGAGCTGCAAGGAGCTAGCACAGCAGCCTACCAAGCAGAGGCTCAAAGCTGCCCAGTGAAGGGGACTCCACTGCTGCCCTTGGGAGATAATTCCAGTGCCTGACTGTGCTCATGGGCAAACATTTCCTTCTGGACTCCAATAGGAATCTCCCCAGCAGTAACTTGTCCCCATCACCCTGAAGGGCTCTAAATTACTCCTGGGGAGAGTCTGTGTGCTTTGCTCTGTCCTACATTCAGCTAGAAGACTTCTGTGCCTGCTGGAGTAGAGCTTGGCCATAGACACTGAAGCAGAGGAGAATGTTGCCATACCTGGAGTATTCCTGTGGGTATGGGGAGGAGTACCAGGTCTGGATCTCATACTTGCCGAACTCGATGACAGAAGGGCACCGCACCTGCGGGTCAGGAGGCCCAGTCACTCCCACCTTCTGTGAGAGAGGAACAAAAACTTGTCATCAATTTCCTAGTGAAGGACTGCTAAAGTAAAGTAAGTTCAGACATTCTTATCTACACAATGCATCCTGCTGGGTCTCAGAGAGGATGAGGAAGATGCAGATGCTGCTTTCTGACAGCACAAACCAGTTCTGGCCACACTGGAAGCAGCATGTGATTCACAGAGGACGAGACAGCCAAATGAACTCTTAAGAGCTTAGAGCACATGATCCACAACCACTTTTTTTTTTCCCACCCATCAGTCTATAAATCTATTCCTTGCACTTCTCCTTTTGTTTTAGCTTATCTAACAATGGAAAACCCTCAAGGCTTTCTGGACACACACCTTAACCTCTTATGCTCTTCAGCTCTCTAGAGGTCAGCTCCCCACCACTCTCAAGCAGCAGAAACCAAGAGCATCAGCTTCTACAACAGACTGACTCACCTGGAGTCTGCTTTGCTTACTGTGGGGTTGGTGGTTTTGGTTTGGTTAGGTTTCTTTTATGAATCTGATACTGAAAATTCAAGTTTACCTGCAGTGCTTGTTCCTGAATATCTCTAAACAACTCCATGTCTTTTTCAGTTAAGACATCCTGGCTCCCAAAGAAACGTTCCTCATTTTCCTGCTTTCCATCCCAGCCATCCTGATTGTCTGTAAACGAGAGATAAGATTGTTTTCACCCACATTTCCAAGGAGCAGTTGCTGTTTAGTGCAGCAACAAACATCATCTGGCTGCATTCAGACATACCAAATTCTGGAGGTTTTTTAATAGTATTTCCTATTCAGATTTGAGACTACAAAGGAAGAACCAGTTCTGGACTTGTGACCATGGAAGTATTGCCATGGATTTAACCAGGCCCCAAACTCACCACTTAGACATTTACAGTCTGATGGAGGCATTTGTAATAGTGAGACTGTTTTGGATAAATGGTTTACCACTGTGCCTGCTTCTCACAAACAAGGATCACAATCTAAACCAGGACACTTATCTGCACCACCCAAACATCATTGCTTCCACAAGGTAAAAAAGCAAACAACCCTCACAGGACACTTCAACTCACCCCCAAAGCATTAAGACACAGGATTGCTCTTCCAGCAGCAGCCAGGCTAAAGCACAAAACTACTCTAAACCTTGCATGTTATTGTAGAGGATTTTCCACTGCTTGCTTAGGAACAATTCAAGCTATGAAACTATTCAACAAGACTGCAAAGATCTGAATATAGAGATTAAATCAAGATCCAGTCACAGATTAATGTCTTAAGCTAGAAAACAAGGAAAGCAAAGCTGTGTTCAAAGGCAGGGATGCTCTTGGGCAAGAAGGTGCCAAACTGCACAAAGCAGCTCCTCTGTGGTGAGAAAGTTCAGAAGCATTTGCATGCAAGCCTGTACCACAGACTGGAAACTGTCAGACTGCTTTTCATTTTCTGTTTCTCACTCCACACTTCCACCTCACTACTCTTATTTTCATTAACCACTGCCCACATTACTTTTTCAAATGTCACATTATTTATCACATTTTCAGAGCTATCTGCGAGCCCCTCGTTACCAAAGCTACTTTACCTTGCAGTAAACATTTAATCCCTCATCGCCTTGCCAGAGAATCACAGAACCTTGTCACCACACACAGAGGCAAAGGTCTCTAGGACTGCTCCTTCTTTCCAACTGGTACTCTCCCTCAGTGCAACTGACACCTGCATTTGGGTGTTAGCTTTCAGCTCAAAGTTTCCAGCCTCTAACACTTGTAAGTCACTTCCACATCCTAGCCTTTGGACGTTTTCTTTGTGTACAAGATACTTACATTGGCAGGATGAAAAATCTTTACCTGTGGGCCATTCTGAAGTGCTAGATTTCCTGGTACCCTTTTTCCTGATCCTATACTGCTGAGAATAGTCTACCACTTCCCCTCGAGCTTTTCGTCCATCAGGGGATGGGGTGAAGAATTTAGTAAGGCCATCTATAAGCCCTTTGGTTTTCTTGTTAAACTTTAAGGTGGCACTGCCATCTCTGCAGAAGTCCAGGCCATCTGTCTGCTCCAGGTACCCTCCTTCTGACGCCGCCGACTGCCCGGACAGAGCCATCTTACGCTTCCGACCCCGACCAGGGCCAGTTCGAACTTTGCTGAAAGGGCCTTTTGATCTAAAGAATGAAAAGGGGAAAGATATGGTCAGGAGGTTTGGTAAAGCAAAATGCATCCCTAAGGATTAGTTCAAAAGCTAAAGAGTAAACTATTGTAGAGTCAAAAACTCCAGGCAAGAAGCAGCACTGAGATCAGCTGCAACCTTTCACAGCACTCTGCTGAAATGCTGTGCCAACAAAGGAGGAAAATCGCTTCATAAATTACATCTCACAGAGCTGACCCTTCAGAAATACCCTACAGAACCTCACCCTGACTCCTCCTTCCAGAGACTTACGTTGTGTTCTGATTCTTTAACCTGTTTTTGGGCCGTCCTATCGGGTTCGCGTAGCGCCGCTTGATCTGGGCTGCCTTCTTCTGCAGAAGCTTTCTTCCTTTCTTCCGGGGCCGACAGATTTGACATATCCACATACCTGCAAAACACAAATCCACAACACTAAATACAAAGGACATTTATATAGCACAAAATAAGGGAATTACAGGCCCCAGACCCTCCAAGAGCAAGAGCAGGAGCAGTGTCAAAGGCCTCAATCATCACATATACATGCAGGAAAAATGGTGACTATAAATGGTCAGTGAGGTCCAGGGATAGACAAGAGGCAATGGGGGCAAGTTGGAGCAGAGGAGGTTCCACCTGAACAGAAGGAAGAACTTTTCACTGCAAGGATGCTGGAGCCCTGGAGCAGGCTGCCCAGAGAGGTTGTGGAGTCTCCTTTCAAGCCCCACCTGGATGCATTCCTGTGTGACTTGCCCTGGGTGATCCTGCTCTGGCAGAGCAGTTGGACCTGATGATCTTTTGAGCTCCCTTCCAACCCCTAACATTCTGTGATTCCAGTGATCTAAACTCAAGCCCAGTTCATTTCCCACCCTATCCCCACACAGCCATGCAGGAAGCCTTTTCAATTCATAGCAAACCAGCAGACACTCATTTACTGATCCCATCTTCTGCTTACAACTACACTACTTCAGACTACCTCCCGAAGGAAAGCTTCCTTTGAACTACCAAGGGACTTTCTTTGCTAGACAACCTGCATTCTGATGGAGAAGAGAAATTTGGTTGTACTCCAGGATTCTCTACTGTTCAAATGGACAGAAATAAGTACATGGAAGCAGTTTGTACTCACTGATACCTTCCAACACCATCCCAAATTAGCTTTTTCTTCACAGAGTCCTCACCTTTTGGCATCCGTGTGAGAGGGGGGTCGCAGCACTCCATGTGAAAGCCACGGTCGCATGAGTCACAAAACAGCATGTTGTCCTGGTGAAGACAGAGAAATGCACCTCTCTAGATGTGCAGCAGCACCAAGCCCTCCATTCATGTGTCACTCCCCCAGAGAACATGTACACAGTTTCCAGTTACAGACCAGGGGATTTGCTGAGACCACCAGACTCAAACAGAAGCTGCCAATATTTGACTCTGGAATGATTTTATTTGGTAGCTGGACAGAACTCTCATGAGACTTGAGATCCCCTCGCTCAGCCCACATCTCCCTGTACTCACAGCATTTTTGCCCTGGTCTCGACAGGAGCTGCAGGTTTTGCACTCAATGCACTGCCACCGCAAGGCCTTCACTCGAACTGTCAGCTCTGGTGAGAATTTCAAACAGGACGGATGACCTGCGGACAAGGAAGGCACAGAAGTCAGGGCTTGAGTTGCAAGAGGCCTTAAAGACCTCCCAGTTCTAACCCCCCTGCCATGGGCATCACACCTCCGACTAGGCCGGGTTGCTCAAAGCCTCATCCAGCCTGGTCTTAAACACTTCCAGGGATGAGCCCTGGAGCAGCCTGTCCAGAGAGGCTGCAGAATCCCCTCTGGAGACTTTCAAGCCCCATATGGATGCGTTTCTGTGTGACTTGTGCTAGGTAAACTTTGGCAGGGGTCCCTTCTCACCCCTACCATTTTAATTAGCTTGTCTCAAGTCATCAGGAGCAGCACTGTAAATGGTCACCTACCACTGTTGCCACAGTCAGCACAAGAGATGAGCTCTTCAGGTTTCTTCTCCCGATTTTGCTCTTTTGTACCAAGGCAGAAACTGCAGATTGGGATTGGTTCAGCAACCGGCTGTGAGCGAGACAAGAAAAGCACTGAGGACATCAAGGAAGCATACCACACCACACCACACCGGCAAGGATTTCACATGTAAATAGCATGCAATGTGCACCCTGCCTCTCAGATTTTAGTTGGATCTCACCACTGTTACTGCATTAACTGTCAGAACTCCAAAATCTCCTTTCTTCCAGCTCAAAGCCACTGCCCCTCAGCCAGTCACTACAAGCCCCTGTAAAAAAGTCCCTCCCCACCTCTCCTGGAGCTCCTTCACGTACTGGAAGGCTGCTCTAAGGTCTCCCTGAAGTCTTCTCTTCTCCAGGCTCAAGAGCCCCAACTCTCTCAGCCTGTCCCCATATAGGAGGTTCTCCAGCCCTCTCATCATCTTCGTGGCCTCCTCTGGACCCTCTCCAACAGTTCCATGTCCTTCT
This sequence comes from Ramphastos sulfuratus, assembly GCA_013399055.1. Lineage (NCBI taxonomy): Eukaryota > Metazoa > Chordata > Aves > Piciformes > Ramphastidae > Ramphastos > Ramphastos sulfuratus. The sequence continues at coordinate 276,834 of WBNM01007921.1, forward strand.
TGTGCTGAGGGCCCCAGACCTGGACTCAGTACAGCTTCACTGTTTCCTGTATCTGTCACTTCTGACAAACTGCAAACAAACACCTAACCACATGTGAAAAACAAACGAGCTATAATTTGGGGGAATAAAGAATAAGATTGTACCAGAATTCAAACTGGTTTAGAAGAATTAAATAACTTGGAATGTGGACATCAAGCTACTCCTCCCCAGCTTCTGTGTGAGAATGTGTTCTGCTAAGTATAGAGAGATTTTACTGCTGCTGTGTTTGCTCAGCAAAGAACATCCTGGCAAGTGCAAAACGCAAGCACACAATGCAAGATTGGTGAAAACAAGACTGGAAGCAGCCAGCTCAGTTTCATACTGCAAAATTTTGGCAGAGAGTCAACTCCTTCTGCTGTTTTTCTTGCGAGCACATCTATCTGAGTGATGTCACCAGATTCAGCGAGGGAGGGAGCCAGAACAAATTGGACTGACAGTGTCTTCCAGCCTGCCAGCCTCCCAGCACATGTTGTTACTATACAAAGGATGTCTAGAAAGCCAAACGCGCTCTATAGATTCTGACTGCAGCCCTTCTGAAGGCGACGATGGACAACTGCCAATGGAAGAAGTGGGCACTGAGCAACCTGGTCTAGTGGAAGCTGTCCCTGCCAATGCAGGGGGTTGCAAAGAGATGATCTTTAAGGTCCCTGCCAACCTAAACCATTCTGCGAATCTATGAATGAATTCATTACGCGATTCAGCACTCCAATGAAAAAACCTCATTACTACATATCCACCACCAAGTCTCAAAGACTGAGAAGAAACTCAATGCCTTTTCTGACTACCTCTAGGACTCAAGATTAAATTGCTGAGAAACTAAGGGAAGGGCAGGGACAGAATTATCTGCCCTCAATCTCTCTGCTGTTTCTTCCCTTGCTGCATAAGAAAGCTACCACTGGAATCAAGCTGTTGTTTATCTGGCAATGCTCTCCCTGTCTGACTGTACTTTACTAACCAAACTTCAGAGATGGATCATTCTGCATCTGCCAGCAACTTCCAGGATGGAAAAGACCAAGGAGAGGGATCCAACCGAGTGGACTAGTCTCCTTTCTAACCAGCTATCCTGTTTTTGACTTCTGATAAAACTCTGTCAGAGAACGACATTTACTACTGCACAGCAGGACCTCATTAATACCCCACTGATGTCTACCTGCAGTCCAACTTTGCCTCTAAGTAACCATCACTCCCAATGCTGCCAAAGCCCCTCTTGGTATCACCCCACATCACTTGACCCCAAGTGCACTGTCTCATGGCTGGCTATGACAGTAACACCTCTGACATGCTTACATTTGTCCTGTTACTGAGAGCTACTTCATCTGTTCACTAATTGAGTGAATCAAGTTCAAAGTAATTTTTTAGCACTAGAGTTTCCAGAGTTAGAGAGAGTGCAGATGGAGGCCATCTGTTATCAACCACAATTTTTTTTAGCCAAAACTACAGCCTTCCACAGAACCAGCTGGAAGAGAGTGAATCCTAATCCTCCTCCAGCTGGAAGCCAAAGCTTGAAAAGCGTCCTTGGAGAGCAAGGGTGAGCTCTCCAAATGTAATTGCAATGCTCTGGTTGCAGCTCATTTAGGTACTCCACCCAAAACAAACCAGTCCACTTCCTTACCAGCAAGAGGACAGCCCTCTCCTTTAAGATATGGAATTAACAGTTACTGACCTAAGCCAGGAACAACACAGCAATACCTGTCAGACATTCTCTTCCAGCTCAAAGCCACTGCCCCTTGTCCTGTCGCTCCTAGCCCTTGTCAAAATTCCTCTTTTAAGTTTCTGTTTGCCTTTCACAAATATGACAAAAAAATGTCTGCCCTCAGCTATATAAAGATGCGTGGCATCCACTGAAAGATGGTTTCCAAAACAGCACCACTTTTTTTTCCCTCCCACCTCAGAGAAGTACTAATTAGTAGGAAGTTTCAAGAAATAAACCTGGTCCCCTGAACAAGTGCTAGCATACAGGAATTCTTGCTCCAGGAAATGAAAAAACAAACAACTTCTGAGAGCACAAATCCTTTTCCAGTCTGCAAGTAGACTAATTACACATAAAACAGAAGTGACAATTATACTTTCATCTTTCACATTGAACCAAGGCTTTACTCCAGGAATTGCACAGTAACAGTGGGATGAGCTCTTTTAGAGTGGCTTGCCCAGGATTGCTCATTCCCTACAGATGTCACTGATGGATGGGGGACTCTGCACCAAACGGTCTTTGCTCCACACTTATCACCTCCTTGGCTGACCTGATGTGGGAGGTCTGACATCTACACTTCCTCACTTCCAGCTAGGCACTTGCCTGATACTCACTCAAGAGACAATTCAACCTTCTTCTCTTTCGTTGCCCTTCCAGTACGAACAACCTTTACTGCAAGGTACTGCAGCAATATGCCAGCAGCCCCCTGCTCTCTTTCCACAACAGGGGTAGATACTGTGAATCTTACCAGTGTGTCACTAGCAGAGAAGTGACCAAAGTCCAGTCCAGCTTTTAGTTCAACTTCAATGCTCATTTTAGCTTCTAAACTACAGGAAGCTGCTAAGAAAGAAATGGTCTCTTCCCTAAAGCCTAGGCCAGAGACTTGAAACTGAAATGAAAAACAACTCCTCTCTGGTCAGCCATTGTCACTAACGAATAAACAAACTTCAAGTAGTGCTTTTAGGCCAGAGATTTAAAAACCAGCATGTCAGCAGCATGTCATTACTCCCTGGTAAACCAGGATAACTTCCCAGGATTTTCTTGCCCTTGGTATTCACAGAACGCTGTGAGAAAAAAGAAAGATTGGAAAGAAAGCAAATAATGTTTACTAAACAAAGCTTCTGTAGTGCTGCTTTACAATTATTTTGCTCAAAATATTAAGTCCCAACCTTCACAGAGCTCCTGCAAGACAGTCAACTTCACAATACACAGGAAAATAGGCAGAACTGAATGGTCACTTGTAGGCACCTAAACAAAGTGACACTCCTAGCAAACAGGTAAGCATTTGCAGCTCAGACTACATCTGAACAAATCAAAGGAAGAAACACTGCAGGTTTAAGATCTGTAAATCTGGATTATGGGATATATTAAGAGCTCTTAAATGGATGTTTAAGACCAAATAGTGCAAGGAGAAAGGATTAACAACAGAGGCTAAGAGACATCATTAGGATTTCTGGTTTTGGAGGTTGTTCACCTCCTTGCCAAGACTCTTCAAAGAGCCAAGAGAAACATTGTCACAATGAATCTGTACTGCATAATTCCATTAAACAAAAAAACCTAAACCTAAACCTACCCCCCCCCCCCCTCCAAATCCCTCACCATTCTCAAGCATTCAGTAAGTCAAGAAAATCAGTAAAAGAATAGCAAGACTTTTGCATCTGCACAGCTGGTTAAGATAAAATACAAAACAGTAAAGGAAAAATATCACCACCACCAACCAAACAAACAAATAAAACCCCAGAGAAACTATCCCCAAAACCATCTTAAAAAATCTGTAAGATAGGAACTGATCTTTTGGCTTCCCCTGCCTTGCCAGTCGATGCTGGCAGAGTCTCCACAGGTGTTCTGATATCTTCAAAATTGCTGAAGAAATCCGTATGAGATTCAGCAGGGGTTATACAGCACACAGTACACCCAAAGCACAAACCTAGGATGCTAGTTTCAAATGCACACACACAAATGAAATTAGAAGAATTTACTGAAGAACTCTCTTGAAAAACTGCTAATCTACTGTGCTTTGTACTGTTGCTAACAATCCTTTTAGTGTTCAAGCTGCTCAGACCTGGGCAGGTGGAAAGCAATTATGGAGCACATCCAACAGCCCAAACCACACACACAGATCCATTCCATGTGTTTATATTCACACACGTGAGAACTTAAGATGCATAATTTATCAGGGGATGAAAAGACCCCAAGGCCCAGGCCAAACGCAGTATTTATAGTAGGCTCTGTTATCATTCTGCACTGACATATCCCATTTTAAGAAAATCCCAGGAACCACTCCATCTGAACGACTATCAAGCTGGTCCTGAGTTTTGGCACATGACAAGACAACTGACTAGAGGCTGCAAAACACTCTGTGTTAACACAGCTAATATTTTCCACTGTTATTACCACTCTCAATCCAGCTGCCTTCTGTGCCAGCCTTGTTTACTTCCAGTTTTCATACCATTTTACAGCCTGCTTATTTCGTTACAGATATGGTTGGAGAAGTACATAGGAAATATTTGTTGACAGAATACTTAATTAAAAAAAAAAAAGAAAAGGCTAGAGGAAGCTGCTGGAATTTTCAGCATCAGAATACTTCCTACATTCCACCAGCCCACAGCACAATGTCCTGACTGGTTACATACTGCGGCCACAGCACAGCTCTCACAGCTAAACCAGAACTTCAGAGAAACTTTACTGGGGATAAAGCAGATGTGCAGATTTGTTTTCAGGGTGCCTACTCCTCCGGTAGTTTTAAGTCTTCAAACCTTAACAGATCATAAAGCAGCTCTCTCACCAGAGTGAAACTGACTTGAAACATGAGCAGCACACAATCCCAACTCAGCCCTGAAGAGGGTTATTTACAACAACAAAAAACACTTCCCAACAGATGAAAAACCTCTCTATTATGGACAGGAAAAAAAAAAAAAAAGTTATTTACACATTCTTTAAGTCCTGGAGACTAACAGTGCAGAGACAGGAATCACTGCCAAACTGATCTTCAATAAACAACAGATTTCCATTTTACTCTACTTCCACAGTAGCACAAGGACAGGAAAGATACTGACTGGGGGTGAATGTCACTCCAATAGCTTCATGATGAGGTTAGAGTAGAGGGTCAAGGACCCCAGTAATAAAAAGGGATGGAAGAAAGAAGGAGATAAAAGCATAAGAGAAAACAACAGACAAGATCCTTTTGTTTATGCAACAAACTATATTTAAGACAGGTGAGGAAGGCACACAAAAGGGAAAGCAAATCTAATTCCAGCACTTTCAGGCTCTCTGCATCCTCTGATCTCACTCCTCATCTGCTATATCCTATACAGCCTTTCCTCCTATTTGAAACCAAAGCTGTTCTGGGACAGAAAGGGATTTTTTTCACTGTGAAGAAGGGAAGCCTCTATGAGCACATTAGGTAGGAACTGCTAATGAGTGCTTCCCTGTGTTCAAGGAAAAAGTCAAACTGGCAGTCAAGCAAAAACAGCAGAGTAAGAGATGATCTCCTTGCAAATCTACCTCAGCTTAAAGTGAGGTGGTTTAGTGTTCATGTTTTGCTACTATAGTTGTAGTAAGCCTGTTACCACACATTGGACTCCAGTGCACAAAAGCCTGAAGAGGTAAACTCCCACGGTTCACTTGCAGTTTTCAAGCCCTAAGCACAAACCACAACCTATTATTCTTCCTCTGATTGCAATTAGAATTTTGGGCACAGTAGGACCCTAAATGCACATCAGTCACTCCTAACTTACAAGATGCAAGTTAAACAAACCACTGACCTCAACTTGTGACTTTCTATTGACACATTTAATCAAGGACAAGAAAACGCCCATGCAAACTGAGCCTTACCTTATCCTTTTCATGGGGAAGGAGACACACTGGAGGGAGACAGGAAAGAGACTCAAAACTCTCCTTCCCATCAGCATTAGTGGTTGCTTTAGTGTTGAGTTGGTACAGAGGTCCATCTTTAAGGAGCCTGCCATGGCCAACAGCACGTTTGACAGCTAATCGTAATTGCTGGTGAAAAATGGAGGCATTGCTCCCTCCAAACAACGCAGACACATCCTTCTGACCCTTCAGAAAGCGCTCGATGTTCTTCAGGGACGAGCCACTAGACTCAGCCAAGCCCTCAATTGCCCGTTTGATGAGTTTATTCCAGTCCACGTTTGGTTTACCATCCAACTTGCCATGGTTCCGAGGCTTCGGAAGTGCTATTCTCCCAGGATTATCAGGATCCTTGTAGGAGTTGAGACCCTTGTTGGAGACTTTTAAAATAGTTCCATCTTTAACACTCAACTCTAACTGTTCCAGAACAGTTTTGCGGTCCAGGCCGTGTGAAGATGACACCGCATTGCATATCCTCTCCTCTGAAGGACGCTGTTTTTGCTTCTTGACCTTTTTGATTGCCTCCAAAATCCACTCTGTGTACAGCGGGTTGGCGAGTTTTACCATGGTGAAGAACTCTGTATATCCATAGAGTCGTTATCCTTTATCCCAGTGCTGAACGAGCTTCACACGATGAGAAAACAGATTCTCCACTGATGGGAACCAGCTAACCATAGCATACACGTTTCCTGGTCTGAATTACTCCTCCTTGCTCAAACATTATTTGTTTTCACACTGGAAAGAAGAGAAAGCAAAACAGTTAGGAATTTCCTCACTCTTCCCAAGTATCCTGTAAGCTTCAGAGAAATGATTTCCAGAAAGGTGAAAAGATTGCAGCGTATCTCACCTCGGCTTCTGCTCTGCACTCTCACAGTCAGAAGAAACATAGCACTAGGCCTGGAAGACAACAAGAGAGACAGTTCCAAAGAACAGTTAGGGAAAAGAACAAAAATAGCAGCCAACATTAATTCATTAAATGCACAGCAGAGTTTTAATCCACTACTGCAGCTCAGATGTGCTGAAGTAGCACTTAAGGTTTTATCTCTGCTACTGCATGCTTCTATTACTGAAGTAACTCCTTACAACATAAAGCAAAAAGAAGTGTGCCCTTTTTATTCCGATCCTTAAATCAGTATCAATTCCATATCAAGTTTTATATCATTGCTGAGCATGGCCTAAATTAGCATTTGGGGGGAAAAAAAATACAACCCCACTAACTACACCACAACTCTTGTGAAAGCAGCAGCTCTCTTCATTTTTGCACATGGAGGATGCTCCCTGAAACCCGAACAGAAAGCAGTAAGAACAGCCAAGAGTCTTGAACAAACAGCAAGAAACTTTCAGTGTAATCACAGGTCTGATTCCCTCCTGCTACGAAAAGCTTTGACAGTTGCTCCATCAAGAAAAAAAAAATAAAAAGAAGAAACACAGCTGGAGATTGTAATTAAATGTTCCACTTTCAGAGACCACAGCAAAGAAGAATATAACATTATCATCTTCAGGAGAGATGAGACACACTGAAAACACTTGAAGACAAAGTAACAGGTGACCATACACAATGAGAGGGAATGCTTATGACACTGCTAATTAAAGATACAGATGGCAGGGCATGAGGCCTGGCTTCACAGCCTTTACTTGACTTTAACTGAGATTTTGTTTTCTAAGCTGGGTAACAGTGTGCTGTACTGAAGTCCTGCTGCAAAAGTACACTGACTGAGAATGATTTATAAACTGTTTATCACGGGGAATAACGATTTTCTGCAAGGGAAATTCTAGTCATGAGCTAGCAGTCAACACGGCTCTCCCATTCTGCTTTCTAGTAAAGTACTGAAGAATTTATCAACACACAGAGCACATTTGCATACAGACAGACACCAGACTCAGCTGCACAGCTCCATACAGTACTGGAAAGATGCTGAACTCCCGTTCGGCCCCAAAAGGACGCGGTGATTGTCTAGAGCTTTCTTTACCCCGCGAACAACAGACGAAACGGGAAAGGTGGTCCCGGAGCCCTGTCCGCCTGGCGAAGCGGCGCCGCGCTCCGGGGCTGTCCCGGCAGGTCGGGTTCCGGGGCCGGGAAGGACGCAGCGCTCCGTCCCCGGCACAGCTCCGTGCGCAGGACGTTACGTAACCGCTTGGCCAGGCCGGGGCGATACCGGGACGGTCCCACAGCCGGGGTCGCTCGCTCGTTATCTGTGTGACAAGCGGCGCCTGCACCTGCTACCGCTCGTCCTCATCCCTATCCCGGATAGGCCCCGCACACGGCGCCCCGAGGGGCGCACTGCCTCGGTCGAGGGACTCACACCGGCGCGATCGGGAGGAGTGGGGCGCAGGCCGCAGCCCCGGCAGCCTGCCGGGTCCCGCACCGTTCTTCATCCCTGCGGGGCCGCGGCGTGCAGCCAGGCTCCGCGTACCGGGTCGGCCGGGCCCGCGCCNGAGCCGGGGTAGTCCCGCCAGCGCTGCTTACCGAAGCCCGCGAGAGACGGGAACCGAGAGGCGCAGGCCGGACGGCGGCGAAGCCCGAAACTGACACGGCGGCCATCTTGGGTCCGGAGCGCTGCGGCGGGGGGAGGGGGCGTGGGAGGGGANCTGGGGCCGAGCTGCCGAGGGCCCGGCCCGCGGCGCCATAGGGAGGTAAAGCGTGCGGGGCCGGGGCGGGAGAGCGGCGGCGCCCGGTGGAGGCTGGCTGGGAACCGCGGTTGGGCGGGAGATGGCTCCGAAACCGCGGGGCTGCGAGCCGGGGCATGGCTGCCGGCTGCTGCCAGCGCCGAGAAGCAGGCGGGAGGGCTAACGGTCGTGCTCTGGTAGTAGATGGCGAATCCATCTCTCGGGCTCAGCGAAGCTTGCCCTTGGTACAGTGGCAGTGGAGTTTTCGGGCTTAAAGGTACCGAAGGGATGCAGAATTCTGAAGTGGCGATGCCATTGAGCCCAGAGTGGCTTTGCCTTTGCCGCTGCCTCGCCCCTGGAAGGCTGCGCGATCCCTCGGCATCGCTGGGAGGTAATCTGTGTAATTCGGTGACATCTTTGATGCATTTCGGTTTGCAGAGCGAAAGCGACTGACTGCCTCCGAAGCGGCAAGAGCTCGGGAGCTGTCTCGGTGCTTTGGCTGGCAGTGACATCAGGGTTGTGTCCGAGGACAGAGCTCTGCTCCTGGCTCATTTATAGAGCAGCACGGGTCTCTTCTGGGGCATTGCACTGGCGTGTGCCAAAAGCTGGCAGAAACAGAGCAGCTTCCCATCTTACAGCTCTCTCCAAGGTTTGATTTGATCGGCAGGATCCTGTTTTGTTACCCATAGGTTATGTGCTGCACGCAGTTCTCTCACATTTCCTAACTGCTGGCTCAGTTTCCCAGTCGTGTGTCAAAAGTAAAGTGACTCTGTTTTAAAATAAGAAATAATTATTTCAAATTAAGAAGTGCCATGACTAAACTGCAACTCATTACTCTTTTGTGGCTCTCCAATGTGCAATTTATTGCAGTAATTTTCATCGGATGTGTAAAAAATGATGTTTAAAAAATACATTTGATGCAAATCATGGCTTTAAAAGAGACATAAATAAATAGGTAATTTCTCCATTACTTTCTGCTGTACTGGAAAGCTTACTGAGTGTATATTGAGTTATCCAACACTTTAAATAAGGATGCATACAGCAGTATTAAAAGGTCATGTCAGAGTAAACAGACTGTTACCCTATTCTGGGTAGGAAATTAGCTACAACATATCAGTAGAAAATAAACTCTGAACTGTGTGATTCTTTTGCATGCTAACACCATCAGTCCATTCAGTTTATTCACCCAGACTTGGTGCTTAAAAAACTTCATGAACAAGATCATGAACCATAATCTGGTGTAAAGGCTCAGCTCAGAGTCTTACAGTGATTTGCAGCAGTCCTGATCAGTAGGCACTCACCTTCTGTTCCATGTGAGAAAGGTTGTATGCTCAGACAGCTTATTTCATGGGAGAGGAGGGGCTTTGTTGTCTTGTGTCTGTATTTGTTCCTCAGCACAGCAGTAAAGTTAGCCAATTATTGAATTGCAGCTTGGTAGGGGTTGGAAGGGACCTCTGGTGAGCAGCTGGTTCAAGGTCCCCTGCCAAAGCAGGCTTATTCAGAGCAGGTTGGACAGGATTGTGTCCCAATGGGGTTTGAAAGTCTCCAGAGAGAGATGCTCCACGGCCTCTCTGGGCAGCCTGGTCCATCACCCCCCAAGGGAAGAAGTTTTTCCTTATGTTTAGATGAAGCCTTCCCTGTTCTCATCTGTGCCCATTGCCTTTGCTCATGGGACACCATTGAGAAGAAACTGGTCCCATCCTTTTGACCTCTGCCCTTTAGCTATTGATAAGCATTGAGAAGATTCCCTTTCAGTCTTCTCCAGACCGAACAGCCCCAGGTCTCAGCCTCTCCTCAAAGTCATTTGTGATGGCATCTGACAGATGTGTAAGTGCAGAGCCCTGTCACCTGAACACCTGTTGTAATGATGCCACGGAGCACTTGGCAGTCACTTCAGATGCATGTTGCATTAGCTGCTCCCTGCTGTAGAACTGGGCTACTTAACACGTTTCGACACTACAAAAGGGTCCCCTTAAGAAAACCATTCACGACAGGTACCGTTTTGTAGTGCCGCAGGTGCTGTTATCTGCAGTGGAGAGGGCAGCTCTGACCACTCCGGCCCGGGCAAGCAGCTGCCCTCAGGGAGCTGAGGGGACTAGACGGTTAACCCTCCGGGGCGGCGCGGGGAAGTGTGCGGAGACGAACCGAACCGAACCGAACCGAACCGAACCGAGCCGTGCCCGCCGGAGCTCGCTCCCGCGCCGCCCTGCCCCGCGGCGCCCCCTGGCGGCCCGCGGCAGGTGACGCGTTGCTGTCTGTGAGCGGCGCGCTCTGGGTCGGCCCGCCCCTTCCGGCGGCCTCCCCGGGTGGGGCGTTGCCGGCCGCGTTCCCGATCGCGCCTGGGGGCCGGCGCAGGCGGCTGCCGGCACCAATGGCTGAGCGCCGCTCCGTCGCGTCACCGCCTACCTGCGGCCTATCGGGCGTGGCTGTCAGTAGGTCACCCAATCACAGTGCCCGCAGGGGTCAAGGGGGCGCTCCCTCGCAGCCTCTCAGCGCGCCAGGGGGTGGAGCCTGTGGCCGCGGGGACGCGGGGCGGGGCGGGAGGCTCTTTGCCGGCCCTTGGCGTCGCCGCTGCACGGCTGTGTCGTGCTCCGTCCGCCGCAGCCATGATCCACAGCCTGTTCCTCATCAATGCCTCCGGGGACATCTTCCTGGAGAAGCACTGGAAGAGCGTCGTCAGCCGCTCCGTCTGCGACTACTTCTTCGAGGCGCAGGAGAGGGCCTCCGAGGCGGAGAACGTGCCGCCGGTGATCCCCACGCCGCACCACTACCTCCTCAGCGTCTACCGCCACAAGATCTTCTTCGTAGCCGTTATCCAGAGCGAGGTGCCGCCTCTCTTCGTCATCGAGTTCCTGCACCGCGTCGTCGATACCTTCCAGGTAGGGCTGCTGGGGCCGGGTCACTGCCCGGTGGTGAGGACCGTGGGGACAGGGAGCCCTGAGCCGCGATTAGCTCTGCCATTTCCACAGACTCACGGAAGGGTAGGGCTTGGAAGGGACCTCTGGGGGTCTTCGCAAGGATGTTGAGTGGGGCTTGAGGGCTTGCAGTGGTTAGGAACCGCCTGGGATGCCAATGGAGTCAAGATCAGCCTGTGCCCAGGGGATTTCTGGTTTGCAGCCTTGTGGCTTCTAGAAGCTGTGAGCTAGGACCGAGCCGTCCTCGTTCTCTCGAGTTCTTGTGGTTTGTAGCCAGGTGCTTTGGTCGGTGACGACCTACCTGTGTGCTTACATGCAGTGGCTCTTCTTGGCAGTGTATTTGCGTCCNGAGGAGGGGCTTTGTTGTCTTGTGTCTGTATTTGTTCCTCAGCACAGCAGTAAAGTTAGCCAATTATTGAATTGCAGCTTGGTAGGGGTTGGAAGGGACCTCTGGTGAGCAGCTGGTTCAAGGTCCCCTGCCAAAGCAGGCTTATTCAGAGCAGGTTGGACAGGATTGTGTCCCAATGGGGTTTGAAAGTCTCCAGAGAGAGATGCTCCACGGCCTCTCTGGGCAGCCTGGTCCATCACCCCCCAAGGGAAGAAGTTTTTCCTTATGTTTAGATGAAGCCTTCCCTGTTCTCATCTGTGCCCATTGCCTTTGCTCATGGGACACCATTGAGAAGAAACTGGTCCCATCCTTTTGACCTCTGCCCTTTAGCTATTGATAAGCATTGAGAAGATTCCCTTTCAGTCTTCTCCAGACCGAACAGCCCCAGGTCTCAGCCTCTCCTCAAAGTCATTTGTGATGGCATCTGACAGATGTGTAAGTGCAGAGCCCTGTCACCTGAACACCTGTTGTAATGATGCCACGGAGCACTTGGCAGTCACTTCAGATGCATGTTGCATTAGCTGCTCCCTGCTGTAGAACTGGGCTACTTAACACGTTTCGACACTACAAAAGGGTCCCCTTAAGAAAACCATTCACGACAGGTACCGTTTTGTAGTGCCGCAGGTGCTGTTATCTGCAGTGGAGAGGGCAGCTCTGACCACTCCGGCCCGGGCAAGCAGCTGCCCTCAGGGAGCTGAGGGGACTAGACGGTTAACCCTCCGGGGCGGCGCGGGGAAGTGTGCGGAGACGAACCGAACCGAACCGAACCGAACCGAACCGAGCCGTGCCCGCCGGAGCTCGCTCCCGCGCCGCCCTGCCCCGCGGCGCCCCCTGGCGGCCCGCGGCAGGTGACGCGTTGCTGTCTGTGAGCGGCGCGCTCTGGGTCGGCCCGCCCCTTCCGGCGGCCTCCCCGGGTGGGGCGTTGCCGGCCGCGTTCCCGATCGCGCCTGGGGGCCGGCGCAGGCGGCTGCCGGCACCAATGGCTGAGCGCCGCTCCGTCGCGTCACCGCCTACCTGCGGCNCTGGGGCCGGGTCACTGCCCGGTGGTGAGGACCGTGGGGACAGGGAGCCCTGAGCCGCGATTAGCTCTGCCATTTCCACAGACTCACGGAAGGGTAGGGCTTGGAAGGGACCTCTGGGGGTCTTCGCAAGGATGTTGAGTGGGGCTTGAGGGCTTGCAGTGGTTAGGAACCGCCTGGGATGCCAATGGAGTCAAGATCAGCCTGTGCCCAGGGGATTTCTGGTTTGCAGCCTTGTGGCTTCTAGAAGCTGTGAGCTAGGACCGAGCCGTCCTCGTTCTCTCGAGTTCTTGTGGTTTGTAGCCAGGTGCTTTGGTCGGTGACGACCTACCTGTGTGCTTACATGCAGTGGCTCTTCTTGGCAGTGTATTTGCGTCCTGAAGTGAATCGCAGGAGCAGCCCCAGAGCAGCCACCTGCCCTCGGTGCTGTGACATGACCTGGGTCAGTTTAGGGAAACAGTGAGGATGTTCTGAAGATGTTCTGCACAGGATTGTGCAGCCTGGATTTGCAGTGCCTTGTGACCATCATCCCCAGGACACAGGAAAAGGAATTGCTTGATCAAACGAGTATCATGTGAGCCTTTGCTCCTATGAAAGAGTCATAGAATGGTTTAGGTTGGAAGGGACCTCAAAGCTCAGCCAGTTCCAACCCCCTGCCATAGGCAGGGACACCTCCCACTCTAGAACAGGTTGCTCAAGGCCTCATCCAGCCTGGTCCTTAATACCTCCAGGGAGGTTGTGGAGCACAGAAGCAGAGAATGTGATCACATTCTCTGCTTCTGTGCTCCACAACCTCCCTGGGCAACCTGTGCCAGTGTCTCACCACCCTCACTGCAAAGAACTTCCTCCTGACATCCAGTTTCAATCTCGCCTCTGCCACTTCAGACTTATTCCTCTTGCTGCTGTCATTACAAGCCCTTGTCATTAGTCCCTCCTCAGCCCTCTTGTAGCCCACTTCAGATACTGGAAGGCCGCTCCAAGGTCTCCTGGAAGCCTTCTCCTCTCCAGGCTGCAGCCCTTTGAGCATCTTGGTGGCCTCCTGTGGACTGGCTCAAACAGTTCCATGTCCTTCCTGTGCTGGGGGCTCCAGAACTGCACACAGGACTGCAGGTGGGGTCTGAGGGGAGCAGAGTAAAGGGGCAGAATCCCCTCCCTTGCCCTGTTGGCCACACTGCTCTTGCTGCAGCCTGGAGATGTAGTGATTTGCCAGCCTGCTGGGGCAGCTTCAGAATCGTGGAGTTGTTTGGGTTGGAAAAGACCTCTAAGATCTTTTGAATCCAACCAGCAACTCAACACCACCACAGCCACCAAACTATGTCCCCAGGTGCTATGGCCACAGGTTTCTTGAACACCTCCAGGGATGGTGACACCACCACCTCCCTGGGCAGCCTGTGCCAGTCCCTGACCACTCAGGTATGCTGAGAGCTGTGTGTGTCTGTTGGGAGCGGTCAGCCTGATGTGCCTGCACTAATGCCTGCAGTTCCAGTGCTGTTTCATCTCAGAGCAGAGGTTTGATTTATTTCTGTGTGGGAAGACACTGAACTGAAGGGTAACTAAACCCTCTGTGAGAGACTGTTAAATAACTGTTTCTTCTGCACAGGATTATTTTGGTGTCTGTTCAGAGGTGATGATCAAGGACAATGTTGTGGTAGTTTATGAGGTGCTGGAGGAGATGCTGGACAATGGCTTCCCACTGGCAACAGAGTCCAATATCCTTAAGGAGCTGATAAAGCCTCCAACCATCCTGCGCACAGTCGTCAACACCATCACAGGTACAGGGAAACAAGCAGCAGATAAACTGGGGAGGCTGTGTGGGAGTATGCCAGAAGTGGGGTGGGAGTGCAGGATGTTTGTGCTGCCCCATACCATCTGAAAGGCAGCATGGGTATGTTTGGGGAGACCTGGGTTAGTGCTTTGCTTTGAGCAGCACCAGCTGCACTGTTTGTTTTTCAACCAAGCCAGACAGATTGCATCTGCAGTTGCAGCCATGCCTTAACTTCCTGGATGAGTGAGTTCAGTGTGGGATGGCTTTTTGGGTTGTTTTTTTAGTTACACTTCTTGGTTTTGAGTTGCATTTGAGAGAGATGGAAGTTGCACAATCTAATCAGCGAGTCTGGAAGGGGAGCAGCCTAGCTACAAAGAGACAGAGCTACAAAGAGAGGTTCTCAGGGATTCATTATAGTTAAGATACATGAGGCCAAGGGCTCGCTCTGGAGCACTGCCTGACTTCTGTGGTTGTTGGGTTTGCCTTTCCTCTCTTCCAGGAAGCACTAATGTGGGTGATCAGCTTCCTACAGGACAGTTATCAGTGGTGCCCTGGAGACGAACTGGTGTCAAATACACCAACAATGAAGCTTATTTTGATGTGGTTGAGGAGATTGATGCAATCATTGACAAATCAGGTATGGGAGTTGCTTCTGGGTGAGATGAGGGGGACTTACCACAGAAACATAGAACCACTAAGGTTGGAAAAGACCTCTAAGACAGAATTTACTTTGTTGTTGCAGGTTCCACAATTACTGCTGAAATCCAAGGGGTGATTGATGCCTGTGTCAAGCTGACTGGGATGCCAGACCTTACCCTCTCCTTTATGGTAAAGCTGAAGGATGTGTCTTTAGGATTTTGAAAAGGGTTTCCTAGCCCCTGCCTCTGGGATCTTAGTCTCAACACTGATGGATTCCAGGGCATCAGAACTTAGGTGTGCCAAACAAAAGAGAAAGGACTGACTACAGCAATTTCAGGCCATTTCCTCCCCTTCTGTCACCTGGTCCTAGGGAGAAGAGCCCAGCCCCTACCTCACTGCAGCCTCCTTTAAGGGGGCTGTAGAAAGCACTGAGGGCTGCCCTCAGGCACCCCTAGGTCCCGTAACAGCAGCAAGTAGCTGCACTTGTCTGAGTGTGGGCAGAGTGTGTCCAGCTGTAGGCCCTTCATGGATAGAAGACAGAAGAGGAGTTCAGCACTGCCTCCACCACCCTCGTGGCTTGCTTGTGTTGCAGAACCCTCGGCTGCTGGACGATGTCAGCTTTCACCCCTGTGTGCGTTTCAAGCGCTGGGAGTCAGAGAGGATTCTTTCCTTCATTCCACCTGATGGGAATTTTCGCCTGCTCTCCTACCATGTCAGTGCTCAGAAGTAGGTGATTAATGTAGATTTATAGAATGGGTGGGGTTGGAAGGGACCTTAAAGTTCATCTACTACCAGCCCCTCCGTCAGGGCAGGGACACCTCCCACTACAGCAGGTTGCTCAAGGCCCCATCCAACCTGGCCTTGAACAGCTCCAGGGAGGGGGCATCCATGGCCCAAACCAAAGATGAAGGCAAGAGGTTGAGAGGGTGTTCCTGTTCTTGTCTTTATTCCAGTCTGGTGGCAATTCCTGTCTATGTCAAACACAACATCAGCTTCCGTGACAGCAGCTCCCTGGGACGCTTCGAGATCACCGTGGGGCCGAAGCAGACCATGGGCAAGACCATCGAGGGAGTGATGGTAACCAGCCAGATGCCCAAAGGGGTCTTAAACATGACCCTCACCCCCTCTCAGGGAACACATGTCTTCGACCCAGTGACAAAGGTGAGAGGAAGGAGAAATGAATCCTTTATTTACATCTTTTCCACCTTTCAGCAAATGAAGCTGAGCTCACCTAAGCATTTCCTGCACACTGCTGTCCTGACAGTGTCAGAGCATTTCTCTTTCACTGCTGCATTTTCTGTCCCTTGAAGTTGCTAACATGGGACGTGGGGAAAATAAACCCCCAGAAGCTGCCAAGCCTGAAGGGGAGTATGAGCCTGCAAGCTGGGACCTCCAAACCAGATGAAAACCCTACCATTAACCTACAGTTCAAAATCCAGCAGCTGGCTATATCTGGTAAGTGACGGGCAGCTGGAGAGGCTGAACCTTGGCTGCTGTGTCAGTGCTCACTTTGCATGTAGCTCAAGTAGCTGTGCAGGCCTTCTACAGTCCATTCCCTCTGGAAACTGTTCCAGATGGCTGCTTTGGCTACAGAAGGGAGGATTTGTTCTCTGTGAGACAGGCTCTCAGCCTGTCTGCTTTGCCTTGCATTCTCTGCTCACAGACCTACAAAGCATGTAAGGGTGGGGATGTGCTTGCAAGGAAGGATTCTGACAGTTGGTAGCTGTCACTGTTCTCCTTTCTGTGTAGTGCTTGCTAAAACTCCTGCGCTTCCTGCACTTCTGCTATGATCCACTTGTTGATCCTGAAGGCAGCTCTGCTCAGTCTGTGTTTGTTTGCTTCTAGGACTGAAGGTGAATCGCTTGGACATGTATGGGGAGAAGTACAAACCCTTCAAGGGGATAAAATACATGACTAAGGCTGGCAAGTTCCAAGTGCGAACCTAGAGGCTGCTGGTAGTGAGGAGCAGCACTTCTCTGTCTCTTCTGTCCCTGGCTGCAGCCTCTTACCCCATCCATCTCCTTAGGATGCAGCTCCTGCTCCTCTGGCAGCAGGAGCAGGAGAGCCCGTGCACAGGGTGCTGGGGAACAGGGGAAAGTAGTGCTGACCTGAAACCATCTCATCCCTAGCTGAGTCTGAAGTACTTGGAACAATGGCAGAGGGAGAGGTGTTCAGATCCCTTGGGATTAGTGAGTCATGGATGCAGGCTTCTATCACCTTCATTTTGCTGTCTTGAAGTACATTCTAGGGTTTTATTGCCTTTGGTAACTCCTCTGTATTCCTGCTGGCTTTTGTGCCCTTGCAGAGGGATACAAAGTTGAACTGCCACAAAGTTCAACTCCATTGTGGCAGTCCAGGCTTTGCCCTTCTCCATCAGTGGGCATTAGGGTGGAGAGCTGTATAGTTCTTGGCAGCAGAGATATCATCCAAGCCCTTTTGCCTCCAAAGGACTGGAAGAAGTGGAAAGCCACTGTCCCATGTTAAGGAGCTCTAGAGGGGGGCTGCTGCCAGAGGGAGAAAGGGAAGTGGTGGATGCTTTCTCTGAGTATTTCATAAGCCATCTTGGTCATCAGGTACCTTACATCTCTGGAGACAGACTGGAAACCCACCCAGATCTTCACAAGGTATCTTAGGAAGGCCTATGGTAGCATTTGTGGTCTTGTAACTGATGGGTGGAGAAATCTGAATGCAAATCTGCTTCTCCTTGTCAGCATTTGAAGGCAGTGATTCTCCCAGCTTCTTAGGAAGGTCAGGGAAGAGACAGGCAGGAGAGTTTTTGTGGAGACAGCACTCTGGAAAGCAAAGCTGTGGCTGGATGAAGATTATCTCTGGAACTTGTGGGAACTTCTGTCTCTGCCTGCCTGTTGCAAGTGAAGGTGATAGCTCTGCTCTCCTGCTCACTGCTGCCTTTGGCAGAGTTGTGTGCTGGCACCTTGGTAGTTTTTCTGGCTGGTCTCCTGGATTGCAGTTCCCCTGTCAATCAGCTGCTGTGCAGGTGGGTTCAAGCCTACACTGGATCTTCACTGGGACCTTTTCTTGTGCAGGGATTTCTGCTGCATCATTCCGGTCTGTGTTGCATCTCTCTGTATAGCATCCATATGGAACTGGAAGCATCTGTCCTCTTGCACGTTGTCTGTACTGTGTTCTCTGGCCACTAGATGCCAATGTGTGTTCTCTGCTAGCAGAGCTCCTCCCTGTGCTGCCCTATGTGGGACTGCAGCAGCTGGCTCTGGAGTCCAGCTGCTGGTGAGGAGAACACGGTGACCCTATGCAAAGGAGAACATCCACTCTGGCTTCCATGTGGGGGATACTTGCAGTGGCTGAGTGGTGAGACTCGAAGTTGCAGTGCAGCTGATGCTGTAGCAGGTGACCTCACTGCTGAGCATGTTCAGTGCAAATCAAACCTCCAGCAAGGGCATCAATAAAGTTCATTTTTACATGTCAGCTGTGCCAGCTCAGAGTGCTTTCTGTGGGCTTTGCAACAAATAGAGTTGGTATTTGAGGAAGGCAGCAGATGATGCCAGCTGGCTTGTGGAGAGTAGGTGCCTTGGGGAGGTAAATGTCTTCATGCAGCTGTGAGTGTGAGCCTGGGCTGAAGGCAGTGTCTGAAAGGCTAACATTAATTTCCTGCTCAGCTTTCTTAGTGGTTCCCAGATCAGAAACTGTGGGACTAAACATTATTTTAACTCAATCTGCATGTCTCAAAGACAGGAGCTTGCTTTTCTTCCAACAGTGCCCATGGGATAGACACTAAGCTTCTGGAGCCTCAATGGAACATTTCCATTTCACACCTTCTTTCTCTTTATAAAGCAACTGGGCAAGAGAGGATCTCTCAAAGAGGCTTAACTCCTGGGATGTGCACAGATGCCACTTAGTGTCACATGGCAACCACAATGCCAGTCAGTAAAGCTGATTACTGAGCTGCTAGTTCACAGTGACTTAGAGAGACCTGCCCTGTCTCCTGCTAAGAGACAACTGCAGCCTTGGGACAGGTGAATTGACCTCTACTTGTGGGTGTCAGTCTAGCAGGCACCTCAAATTGCTACCATTACTCTTGCCCTTTGTTCTGCCCTGCTGTGCTAAAGAGAGCTTTTGCTTTCATGGGAGGTGGTGCAAGGAGAAAGCTTGGGGATGTGGAGGGAGGGGAGTGTCAGCTCCCACTACCCTGCAGTAAGGGAAGGGGAGTGACTGGAGAATGTGCCCTTCCCACACACTGCAGCTGTCTTCCTCTTGCACTGAAAGGCCTCTGGATGAAGAGGAAGCCCTCAGCATCCTTAAAGCACCCAGACAAGGGCTACAAGGGCATGGCCACAAGACTGTGGGTGGTTCCCTCTTCCTTCTCAGGGGTTCATGTTGTCCTGAATCCAGCCGAGGTAGCGACTGACGTTGGTGTAGACCCCAGGCTTGTCCCTGCGGCCACAGCCGATGCCCCAGCTGGTGATCCCCACCAGGTGCATCCTCTCCTCCTTCATGCAGACCAGAGGCCCTCCAGAGTCACCCTGCAGGACAGCAGCAGGTTAGTAACAGCAGCTTTGGGAGTGTGGTTATTCCTGTCCCCTCACTGACATCTGCAGACCTGTGCTATGTAACATGCATAGAAATGAGGCCAGTGAGAGCACTTCCACAGAAGGCACTTCTGTGCTCCAGGCTCCCTCAAAGCTCTTCTCACAGGGAGAGAGCAGAACCAAAGAAATCCAGCAGCGAAGTGTCTAACCTGGCACTCATGGAGTGAAGTAAGTGGAGGTGAGATGTTGATAAAAAAGGAATGCTCTGAGTCAAGCTGTAGAGATCCAGGGTCTGTTACCACAGAATGGGTTGGGTTGGAAGGGCCCTTAAAGCTCATCCAGTGCCACCCCCCTGCCATGGGCACGGACACCTCCCACCAGCACAGACGGCTCAAGGCCTCACCCAGCCTGGCCTCGAACCCCTCCGGGGAGGGGGCAGCCACAACCTCCCTAGGCAACCTGTTCCAGTGCTCCCTCACCCTCACTGTCCAGAATTTCTTCCTCATCTCCAGTCTCAATCTCCCCTCTTCCAGCTCTAAGCCACTGCCCTGTCACTGCAAGCCCTTCTCAAAAGTCCCTCCCCAGCTCTCCTGCAGCCCTTCAGGTACTGGAAGGATGCTCTGAGGTCTTCCTTTGACACTTGCAACAGTAAAGCAAAATTACTACAGAGCTGTTCGATGGGAAGGATGTGGACTGGATGTGTGCACTGTGTTAGAGCTGCTGATTCTCCACCATCTTTTGGCCTTCATTCTTTCCTCCAGTTCTGAGCAGAGCAGTACTCATTCCTCTTACAAAACCTCCTGCAGAGTGTTTTCCCTGTTTGCATAACAGAAAATATTAGGAAATGCTGCTGAGGTGGAGTTTCCTGCTCAGTTTTGTGGCATTTCCTCATATTTGGGATTTTCAGTCTGTATTGTTCTGGTTTGCTTGGTGAAGTGTGTGGCTTGCTTCCTCAGCTAGGAGAGGAAAGGGAAGGGGAAAAAAGAGGAGCCTGCAGTTGTGTTCCACAGTGTCTACCAGAACTGCCATACTTGGTGGAGCCAGAGGCAGAACTTCTTTAACTATTCTCATAGAACCACAGAATTTGGTTGGAGAAGACCTTTAATATGTCTCAAAGCTACTGTCCCTCATCCTGTCACTCCCAGCCCTTGTCCACAGTCCCTCCCCAACTCTGTGGCCCCCTTCGGGAAGGCTGCTCTAAGGGCTCCCTGGAACCTTCTCTATTCACTGTTACACACAGTAGCATAAAGGTAGAACTTAGAGCAGCCTTCCAGTACCTGAAGGGGCTAAGGAGAGCTGGGGAGTGACTATGGACAAGGGACAGTGGCTTTGAGCTGGGAGAGAAGGGATTGAGAGTGGAGATAAGGAAGAAGATTTCTTGAGAGTGAGGGTGACACTGAGACAGGTTGCCCAGGGAGGTTGTGGCTGTCCCCTCCCTGGAGGTGTCCAAAGCCAGGCTGGATGAGGCCTTGAGCAGCCTGTGCTGGTGGGAGGTGTCCCTGCCTATGGCAGGGGGTTGGAGCTGGATGAGCTTCCAGGTCCCTTCTAACCCAAAGCACTCTGTGATTTTATGAAGGCAAAGAGGAGCAGGATTGGGCTTACCTTGCAGGCATCATCCAGGTTCCTTGTGTCCCCTGCACACAGCATATTGTCTGTGACTGTCCTGTTGTCCAGGTGCTGTGCTGTGCACCGGCTGGCTGGGAACAGCCGCACGTGGCCCTCCTTCAGCTGCTCCGAGTAGAACGGAGAGACTGGAAGGAAAATGACCCCATCAGTACCTTCCTCTGCCTCTGGATGCACACACACCCACCCCTTATTTTGTATTAGTTGCAGTTCAGTCTCTGTAGGTTAGGGGAAAAGTAAAGAGAAGTACTTGGAGTGGGGCGGGGGTGGCTAAACAAACCCAAGGGTCTGTTTGACATTCCTGGAGGATCTGCTTAGATACAAGTTGCTGTGAGCAGCAGTTTCAGACAGAATATTGTTTCTTTAGCAAGCTTAAATGCTAAAGAGGCTTTTGCAGGCTCCAAATTCAAGGCTGCTTATTTCCTTGGATGGGTCAAGTTGACTTTGCACAGTTACAGCAAAAGAAGTCACAGCAAGTGCCTATGAAAATCCCTAACTGTATGAAAGAGGATCCTGACCTATTTAATACTGGACTTGGACAGATTCAAAGGAGATGCAGCACTGAGTAACTGGACAGGAATGTACACTTGTGTGATGTTGGAATGGAAGAGACTTGTTTGCTTATTTTGGGCTCTGGTTTTACTCTCCTGCAGAGCTGCCATTGCAGAAGGCTGGAAGTTGGCAGGATTGTTGTTTTTTCCAATCTAGTTTTGGTTGAGTTGCAGCATCCTTCCCCTCTGCGAGAGCCTATGCTGTACTCTAAGCAACGCTGAGAGCACTTTAGAAACACTTTATGCCACAGTTAGAGCTTCCATCTTCAAGCCTGTCCAAACCCCCTGAGTTCAAATCATGCTTAGGTCTCATTTATGATGTTTCAAGGAGCTGGCAAGTTAGAGAATAGGAGAAGATTAGCAGTGAGTGTCAGTAAGAGAAAAGCTGAGGCTTTTCAGCTCCAGCTCAGCCTGTTTACACTTTCAGACAGGCTTTACTCCTTTCCACAGTACTGCAGTATCAGTATGGTAGGGGTTGGATGGTGACTCCACCACCTCCCTGGGCAGCCTGTTCCAATCCCTGACCACTCTTCCAGCAGAGAAATATTTCCTCATCTCCAACCTGACCCTCTCCTGGCACAACTTTGGGGCATTTCCTCTCCTTCTATCACCTGATCCTAGGGAGAAGTTAGAGCAGAACCTAGCTTGGTTTCTCTCCCACTTACACATACTTTGTAGTGCTGATACAAGCCTGTATAACACAGGGAGTGCCGCAGTAAGTGCCACCAAAGGCTGGAATTCTCCAAGGGCAGGGTCCCAAACTCTGGCCAGAGTAACTTCTACTTACATTCTTCATCTTTGCCATAGCCAGAGATCTCACACTCAGCCCAGTCAGGCAGCTGCAGCTGTGGTGTTGGGAGGCAGGCAGCACGAACAGTGTCTGTCTCAATAGCGCAGTCCTCTGCCTTCGAGCTCAGCTGCAGCAGAGCTGAAGAGTGAAAACCACAACCATGCATTAATCAGACCTGAGCCAACTGTGGCCTTCACAGGCATGGACCAGAAGAGTTCTTACCAATGTCATTGTTGAAGTTCTCTGAGTCAAACTGCTGGTGCACAATGTAGCTCTTCACTTGGAACCTCTGCTCATTCTCCTCGGGGGTGGCTCGGGAGGTCCTGCCCAGCACAACCTTCAGCTGGCTTTTACTGAAGCTGGAGAACAGGAGTCTTAACTTCTCATNTTGGGCTTACCTTGCAGGCATCATCCAGGTTCCTTGTGTCCCCTGCACACAGCATATTGTCTGTGACTGTCCTGTTGTCCAGGTGCTGTGCTGTGCACCGGCTGGCTGGGAACAGCCGCACGTGGCCCTCCTTCAGCTGCTCCGAGTAGAACGGAGAGACTGGAAGGAAAATGACCCCATCAGTACCTTCCTCTGCCTCTGGATGCACACACACCCACCCCTTATTTTGTATTAGTTGCAGTTCAGTCTCTGTAGGTTAGGGGAAAAGTAAAGAGAAGTACTTGGAGTGGGGCGGGGGTGGCTAAACAAACCCAAGGGTCTGTTTGACATTCCTGGAGGATCTGCTTAGATACAAGTTGCTGTGAGCAGCAGTTTCAGACAGAATATTGTTTCTTTAGCAAGCTTAAATGCTAAAGAGGCTTTTGCAGGCTCCAAATTCAAGGCTGCTTATTTCCTTGGATGGGTCAAGTTGACTTTGCACAGTTACAGCAAAAGAAGTCACAGCAAGTGCCTATGAAAATCCCTAACTGTATGAAAGAGGATCCTGACCTATTTAATACTGGACTTGGACAGATTCAAAGGAGATGCAGCACTGAGTAACTGGACAGGAATGTACACTTGTGTGATGCTGGAATGGAAGAGACTTGTTTGCTTATTTTGGGCTCTGGTTTTACTCTCCTGCAGAGCTGCCATTGCAGAAGGCTGGAAGTTGGCAGGATTGTTGTTTTTTCCAATCTAGTTTTGGGCGAGTTGCAGCATCCTTCCCCTCTGTGAGAGCCTATGCTGTACTCTAAGCAACGCTGAGAGCACTTTAGAAACACTTTATGCCACAGTTAGAGCTTCCATCTTCAAGCCTGTCCAAACCCCCTGAGTTCAAATCATGCTTAGGTCTCATTTATGATGTTTCAAGGAGCTGGCAAGTTAGAGAATAGGAGAAGATTAGCAGTGAGTGTCAGTAAGAGAAAAGCTGAGGCTTTTCAGCTCCAGCTCAGCCTGTTTACACTTTCAGACAGGCTTTACTCCTTTCCACAGTACTGCAGTATCAGTATGGTAGGGGTTGGATGGTGACTCCACCACCTCCCTGGGCAGCCTGTTCCAATCCCTGACCACTCTTCCAGCAGAGAAATATTTCCTCATCTCCAACCTGACCCTCTCCTGGCACAACTTTGGGGCATTTCCTCTCCTTCTATCACCTGATCCTAGGGAGAAGTTAGAGCAGAACCTAGCTTGGTTTCTCTCCCACTTACACATACTTTGTAGTGCTGATACAAGCCTGTATAACACAGGGAGTACCGCAGTAAGTGCCACCAAAGGCTGGAATTCTCCAAGGGCAGGGTCCCAAACTCTGGCCAGAGTAACTTCTACTTACATTCTTCATCTTTGCCATAGCCAGAGATCTCACACTCAGCCCAGTCAGGCAGCTGCAGCTGTGGTGTTGGGAGGCAGGCAGCACGAACAGTGTCTGTCTCAATAGCGCAGTCCTCTGCCTTCGAGCTCAGCTGCAGCAGAGCTGAAGAGTGAAAACCACAACCATGCATTAATCAGACCTGAGCCAACTGTGGCCTTCACAGGCATGGACCAGAAGAGTTCTTACCAATGTCATTGTTGAAGTTCTCTGAGTCAAACTGCTGGTGCACAATGTAGCTCTTCACTTGGAACCTCTGCTCATTCTCCTCGGGGGTGGCTCGGGAGGTCCTGCCCAGCACAACCTTCAGCTGGCTTTTACTGAAGCTGGAGAACAGGAGTCTTAACTTCTCATCTTAACTGGACAGGGCCCCTCCCTTGAAAGTGTGGTGCTGGAGCTTCTCCTTGTTTTAGCACAGTTACTACTCGTGTCCCAGGCAGTTTGACCTCAGGACTCCCTTTCTGCCTTCACTTTTGCACGCATTGCTTACAACCATCACAGCAAAGCTCCCCTGCCAGCCCCTGGCTCTTCTCAAGTTTCAGATGGCTCTGCCTCTGTACTGACAACTTTGTTCCTCAGCTGTTTGATATTCTGCTCTGCTAACTTCATGCCATGCTGCTGGCTGGCCTAGTAAATGCCTGTCTGCAAGGCTCAGCACCTTAACCCCTTACTCTTTAGTGCAAAATGCCAGGGGGGCAGGGGCAGGGCTTTGACCCCGGGGGTGGGGGGCGGGCAGGCTCTAGTGGATGCTTCCATTTTCCAGGTCATTTTTCCCCAGCCAACACTGAACCTTCAACTTACCCTTCCTCGAAGCAGTGAGCAGCTGACAAGACCCAGCAGGAGCTGATGAGGATCCCCCCGCAGAGGAAGTGCTCGCCAGGAGCCCGCCGGTAGCGCACGAAGATGGCAGCCTGCCAGGGGTGGGCAGCGATGTCTGCCGAGGAGCCTCCCTTGACGCGGTACTGCCTGGCTCTGCGCTGCCGCAGCCCGCAGCTGGCTGTGGGGCACAAACCCAGGATCAGCTTTCCCTTCGGGCACTCCCGCGGGCAGTGTGGGTTAGGGGAAGAGCCTCTCGGCTGTCAGTGCGGGGTTAAGGCAGCTTGGCATGGACTGTTCAGCATCTGACTCATTCCTGTTTCCTAGGAAACTTGGATTTGAAAAATACAGTGAGGAGAGCTCAGTGCCTCTCCTGTCCTCCACTGCTGAGCCTTCCCTGCTGGCACTTCTGGGGGAGTGCAGCTACAGAGTCCCTTTCTACACCAAAAGGGTTTTTTCCCCCCTGCTCTCATTTTATTAAGAGGCTAAAATTCAATACCTGTGCCAGGCAGGAAAGTAATGCCTCAGAGAGAGAGGAGAACCAGGGGTGCTAGGATGCTTACAGCAAGTTGGCACACTGCAGTACTCCCAAGTGAGCTGACTTCCTTTCAGGACATGACACCAGGGCTTGCTGTCGTTGTCAGGATTCCTGCAGCACAGGAAGAAGAGGAGCTGCTTGTATCAGATCTGCAGGGAGCCTGGGGGGGGACCTGAAGGTGGCAGACTGTGAGCCCAGCATGGAATTTGCATTTGTGGGGTCTGATGCTAGAGAACCATAGAATCAACCAGGCTGGAAGAGACCCCCAAGCTCACCCAGCCCAACCTAGCACCCAGCCCTATCCAATCAACTAAGTGCCCCATCCAGGCTTTTCTTGAAGACCTCCAGGGATGGGCACTCCACCACCTCCCTGGGCAGCCCATCCCAATGCCAATCACTCTCTCTGGCAAGAACTTCCTCCTAATATCCAGCCTGAACCTCCCTGGCACAGCTTGAGGCTGTGTCCTTTTGTTCTGTCCCTGGGTGCCTGGCAGCAGAGCCCAACCCCAGCTGGCTACAATCTCCCTTCAGGTAGTGGTAGACAGCAATGAGGTCTGCCCTGAGCCTCCTCTTTTCCAAGCTAACTAACCCCAGAAGTATGGACAGGTCAGGTGGAATAAAATTCCTACTGCTGGCAAAGGAACTCACTGATAGTAATCTATTACCTGGGTTTAATAGCTCAGGTGAAAGAGCAGAGCCCTGCCTCAGGAGCACCAGAAGGAAGCTTGTTGGGATTAGTTTTTCAGTTCTCCCACCAGGTCCTTACCGGCAGAAGTTGTGGCTGCCAAGGCCCAGCTGGGCTGCATCTCTTCTCCAGGCAGTGTACACCTTGTTGGCAAGGATCAGAGAATTCCACCTCAGACAGGTAGCCCCAGAGCTGGTAACGCTGTGGCTGCCTCTGTAATCTGTGCCTCTTCCAGATTTGCAGATGATGTTCCCAGCTGAAATGAGAAAGCTGCAAATTAACTGAGGGATGAGGACCCCTCAGCTGTTTCTCACTGCTGCTCTGGCATCTCTCTACCAGCTCTGCTTATCTCAGTCTCTTGCTGGCATAAAGCTTAAATAAGGTTTGATGTGAGAGTCCCAACTTTGCAGGCCACAGAAACAGCACAGATCCACAGAGACCCTTAGACATGTGAGCTCTGAAGTGCACTCCCTGTCCCCCCAACATGTACCTTTGGAGCAGGAGGGCACATTGCAGTGTTCCCAGGTGTACTTCCCTCCTCTATAGATGTAGCACCAAGGTCTGGAATCCTCATCTGGGTTTCTGAAAGGTTTATGACATTATGCATCATTAAACAGCTATTGTTAAGTAGTCCCAACTGAGAGTGGCCAGGGATTGGCACAGGCTGCCCAGGGAGGTGGTGGAGTCCCCATCCCTGGAGGTGTTCAAGAAACCTGGGGCTGTTTTAGTGGTCATGGTGGTGCTGGGTTTGAGGGTTGGGCTCAGTCTTGGAGTCTTTCCCCAGCAAGGCAATTCTGTGCTTCTGTGAGCTCTCTGGACTCCTACTTTAATTATAGCCCTGTGGAGTACATGGAGGTGAAGGCACAAACAAAGGCAAGCAGCTGTTCCTTTGTTCCAGGCTCTGGGCATGGGCTGGTCCTGTGGCTCTGACCTGCCTTCAGCTCCTCACCTGCAATACTTGTGGTTGCCCAGTCCCAGCTCAGCAGCATCCTTCCTTCGGCCGCTGTACTTCTGCTCCACCAAGCCATTGCTGTTCCAGTTCAGGCATTCAGTTCCGCTCTCTGTCGTGCTCCAGGTACCCCTGTAAGTTTCTCCAGCATCTCTGTAGCACTCAGCTTCAGTATCTAAACAAAGGGCAATAAAATCCTACTGCAAGGACAGCATCCCCAGCTCCTGTTCTGCTCAGCTTTGGCTCCCAGCTGCCTTCTCTAGGGAGGCTGTGCAAATCCTTGCCAAGCAGGCAGTTAGCACACACAGAGCTCTTCAGCTCCAAAACTCAGAGTTCTGTTGAGACACTGAGAACAGTCCAGGTGTCTTTCTTAAAAGCTGTTTGTAGCAGCAGCTTTAGAATAGAAAGAGGCAGCTCAGCAGAGGGCTCAGCACACAGCTCCTGCCCTGCTGCCAGGAGCTGGCCTGGTGCACTCACCAATCTCACACTGCCTCCCAGAGAAGCCCTGGTGGCACTGGCAGAGGAAGAGCTGTGGGGAATAATAGGCCTGTAAGCAGTGCCCCCCGTTGTAGCACTTGTTTCTAGTGCAGGCTGTGGAACAGAAGCACAAGACAGGAAATGCTGTTAGGGGTCACAAGCAGGAGCCTGGCAGCATCTGCCCACCTGCCCTCTCCTGTCAGCCTCCTTCAGCCTCTTCTGCCCCACCTACCTGTTTCAGTCTGCCCAGGCAGTGCTCACATTCTCCCTTGGCTCCACCAGCTCCACATGCACTACCAGGAGCCTTTCCAAGCCTCCTGCCCACTTCTACTCAGTCCTGCCCGAGTCACCTGTGTTAGTATCATCATTTCTCCCTGATTCCCTTTCAAGCCAGGTTTTCAGTGTGGCAACTCCTCCCCCCTGACAGTGGAGTGCTGATTTAGGATGATCAGGTGGGCAACCCCTCAGCCTCCACCACTTCCCTTCTCTTGTCCTCCATACTCACCTCTGACAGGCACAGTGTGGCAGCGACTCCGACCACTGTCACACCTGCAGTATTCTATTCTGCTCCCTGAGAGCCTCAGCCAGGTCCCCCCATGCTGGTAAATTTCTCCAGATGGTTTGTCTGTGCAAATGGCTGTAATTGGAGAGAAGAAATCCTCCTTCAGAGACTTGGGGAAAAGACCTGGCTGAGCAGAGCAACTCCTTTCTCTTTCCAGGAGAGAAGTATCTGCAATGGGAGCATCTCATGGGCTGCCTTTTTTCCTTCTCAGCCCACAGCTGTTCCCTGTCCCTCCCTGGTGTGCTGCTGGGGGCACAGGGGCACTGCTGAACAGCTTCTTGCTCTGAGGAAGAGCAGGAGGAGGGGAAAACTTTGCTCTGTGAGTTGTGGATGGTGTTAATGGTCTGGTACTTTGCCTTCTGTCATCCAGAGAACCATGGCAAACAGCTTTCAGGCTCTGTGCCCTCAGCATCCTCTGCTCTCCCCTCTTCTGTACAAACACCTCCAGGGAATGCGGTGCTGGTTTGCTGCCTTACCTCTG
The DNA here is from genome assembly GCA_013399055.1 of Ramphastos sulfuratus. NCBI lineage: Eukaryota > Metazoa > Chordata > Aves > Piciformes > Ramphastidae > Ramphastos > Ramphastos sulfuratus. The sequence continues at coordinate 305,536 of WBNM01007921.1, forward strand.
GATCTGGCTCCCCGTCTGAAACGCAGGTGCAAGCCCTGCAAGCAAAGAGGAGTTCTGTGAGTAACTGCTCCCTGAGGAGCAGAGAAGTGCCTCCAGAGAGCCAGTCCTCCTGGGCAGGCCTTGTAAAGCAGGGGAACGCTGAGCATCTGCCCTCCTTGTCAGGCAGCAGCAAAGAGTGCCCTGAGTGCCTCAGCACGGGGACTGAGCACTGGAAATCACTGAGCTGCCACAGGCTGCAGGTGACTGCTGGTGGGAGTGAGGGAAACTGGGATCACAGAATGGGTTGGGTTGGAAGGGACCTTAAAGCTCATCCAGTTCCAACTCCCAGCCATGGGCAGGGACACCTCCCTCCAGCTCAAGTGGCTCAAGGCTCATCCAGCCTGGCCTTGAAGCCCTCCAGGGAGGGGACATCCACAGCCTCCCTGGGCAGCCTGTGCCAGTGTCTCCCCACCCTCACTATCAAGAATTTCTTCCTCACAACCAGATTCTCCTTCCATCTGATGTATACAGCTGGAGTTTGATGGCAAGGAAGTGCTGCTGAAGCTGCAGGAGGATGGCAGGAGCACTGCCTGATAGATTAACCTCTTACCTGGCACTGAGCAGCCACAACTGCTCCCACCAGCAAGAGCAGACATGGGAGCCTGCCTTTCATTCTGAGCATTTTCCACATCACCTTTGAATCTCAGAGGCTATCTCTAGAGACAAAAGGAAAATTAAGATGTTGAACAAATTTTTTTTTTTTGATTTAAAAAATGCAATTTTCTTCCTAAAAGTAGTAGTTACTCCTGGTTGTAGTAACAGCAGCTCTTCAGATGGCTGAGCTGATGAATCATGAGAGTGTGATTGAGATCATGAGTGTGTGATGTAGATGCTTTGAAGAAATACAGCAGCAGAGATCTGTTTTCTCTCCTCCTTTATAAAACAGAATGGCTCCTATCAGGCCAAGAGCTGGGGGTGAGAGAAGGCAAGTCAGAATTTCATCCCCAGCCTTTAGGATTGCTCTGCAGTTTCAAAACCGGGATAACCTTCAGGCACTGCCTCCCACACCAGCAGCTTTTCATTGTCTGCATTATGTGACCCCTAAGCAAGCAGAAAACTCTCACAGTTCTTAACTGCTTCCAGAAATGAGAGGCTCAAACTCTGTTTCTATGAAGTCAGAGAAGGCAGCTGGGCAATAGCTGGTGAAAGTGGAGGGTGACAGAGGAACGAGTCATAAATTGGCATTCAAGGCTTTGTTTGTGGGTTTGCAGGCTTTTACTCAGAAAGATTTGTTCAAAGCAAAAGGCACAAATACTCCAGTGTCTGGAGCAGAGCTGGGAGCACAGCAGGATAGGTTAGGCTATGGTTTCTCATCAGCAGACAGCACAAAGAGGAGTTTTAAGTTGCAAGTCAGGCTGAAAAGTTTCACAGGAACAGCTTCTGAGATCTCAGTTGCTCCAAGTCATGTCTTGAGGTCACACCTCGATGAGATCCACGCAATGGAGAGCAGCTCTCAGGGATCTGTATTGGTGTGCAGATTTTGTAGCAATGCTCTTTGTACACTCTCCAGCCCTTTCTCCACTCTTAGGAAGCATTTTGCATTGCTGGCAAAGCTTTTTTAACAGCTGCAAGGTGATTTGCACACAGACATCGACTTCAACTGCATCTCAACTACATCAGCTGCGTTCCCAAAGCTGAAGTGGGTATCTGAGCTGCTGCCCAGGGTCATTTCGTTGCTTCTGTAACCTTCTGCTGTATTATCCTTACTCCCTGCAGCTCCAGGAGCTGTACAGGCTTGTGTTCTGCATTCCACAGTGGCAAAGATTTAATCTGCTAATTGTTAGTAAAGAAATTAGATTCTGCTAGCTAAGAGCTTGTCAAAGAAAGGTCCATTCAGTGAGAGGACTTCTCTGAGCCGAGCTGCTCTGTTGGAATTTCTCCCTGGCAAGCCCTGTAAAGAACTGCTCTCGGTTCTGAGGTGCCTGCTAAGGTGCCCCCAAATCAAGGCAACGCTGATGAAAATGGAATTGTTTTTGTGTGTGAGATGAGAGTGCAAGGCTGACCTGACTGACGCCTTGCAGCAGCCCCAGCTGCCTGAAACCAGCAGGGAACCAGAGCTCCTTTTCAGCAGGGACTGGGAAACATCTTGGAATTGTTTTTTTTTTCAAAGGGCAGCTTGGTCTTGGAGGCTGGCAGGAAAGGAGGAGCCCCTGTTTTAAAAGTACTTGCGGGGGGTTAGCAGGTTTACCCCCCCACAGCCTGCTCTGCTACCCCCTCTCTCCCCCGGCCCTCCCTCGGTGCTTGCTGTCCTGCTGTGCATGGAGAATTGTTAACAGATGTTGCCAGATGTTTGTTTTCAGTTTCAGGAAAGGTTATAAACTTAGGCCACCCCACTGGAATGTTCCAGAAGATAAGCCCTATCAACTGAAGTCATCTGGCTGGCTGAAAAATGCCACGTTCAGAGGGCTGCAAGCAGATCCCTGCCAGCCCTGTCCCTTCTTGAACGCTCTGCCTGCTGCCCTCACCCTTTGCTCTCTCTCTGATCCCAACCAGTCCAGCAAGAAGCCAGGAGCCTGAGGTTTGGTGCTCCAGCATTTTGCTTCCAGGTACATCAGGACATGAAGGCATACAACACCCTGCATTTACCTCTGTCTTTTGCAGCAGCAGCAGGAGGAACACTTCAAATCCCACACTGATTTATGACTAACAAGAGCTCCCCTATGCAGTAAGAGTGCATTACCTTACTACTTAAAAGAAAAAAAGATCTTAGCAAAGTTGAATGAAAAGTCATTAATAGAAATTAAAAGCAGTTCTTCCCTTGCTTTATGCCTCCCAAGAACCTGTTCTGTCCATTCCAGACTCCTCCTGATTCTGCACCTCCAGCACTAAGAGCTTCCCTGCTGACGAGCAGCTCTCTACAGGCAGCTCCAGCAAAAAAACTGCAGATCCTTGCAGTTTTTCCCTGCCCTCTGGAGCCAGTGCTCCTGTACTGCTCTTCTGAACACAGCTGAGGAAAATCACACTCAGACTATTGCTATATAAAACACAACGGCAGGCAGACCTCTGCTTTTGGGGAAAGGGATTTAAAAAGCCCACACCACCACAACCAAATCAAACAAACCAAACTCCCTCAAACGTTAAGATTCTGTAGTCTTCAAAGGCACCAGAGGAGACGGAGATTTCGAACTGTGGCTCGGTGCGGGGAATCATTCTCAAGAGCTGCTGTGGGTTTGGCCGCACTTGAAAGGGATCCTGTTCAGAGATAACCAAGAGCCGCCCTGCTCTTTGTGTCCCTGCTTCATCCCGCTGCGAGCCCGGGCTGAGAGGCAGAGCCGCTGGCACACTAACCTGGCACTGCCACCTCTCTGGGGCTCTCTCTCCATCAAGATATTCGTCTGTAACTCTTAAGCTCCTCCGCTAACGTTCTTTGTGCGGGAGCCCTCTGCCTGCCCGCTGCTCAGACCGGACCTGGCAGCCCTTTTTCCGTGGGCTAACTGGAATCTCCCTGAAAGAGCCGAGAGCCTTGCAGCTCTGCTCAGCGTTACGAGTCCCTTCGGAAGAGCTCTGGTCAGTTAACCACCACGGCGCTCACCGAGATCCGCTAAACAGCGGCAAGGAACACCAATGCCACTGCAAAGGGCAATGCACTCTGGCAGTCAGGTGCAGAGCTGTACCTACCTTTGTGCTTTTGCTCCTCTGTGTCCTGCCAGGACTGCCCTCCCACACCAGCCTGCGTTTGTTGTCTGTGCCGTCCCCGCACAGCTCCTGCCCTACTTAAGGCTCAGCTGCAGGGGGTGGAGACTCGGTGCGGAGGGCAGCAGGGCGGACCCCCCCCGGCTGCAGAGCCGCTGGGAGCGATCCAGGGCGTGAGGGGGAGAGGCTGTGCAGGGCAGGAGCCCAGCCTGCTGCTGGGGCGTGCTGCGCTCTGCAGCCACTGCTCTTCTGTTTATCTTCCAGGCAGGGAGCAGATTTGGTCTTCAAAAGTTTTTTTCCCCCATTGAAAATCTTAAACTTCAGTGACATTGAGATTAAGCTGGAAGAGGGGAGATTGAGACGGGAGATTAGGAAGAAATTCCTGACAGCGAGTGGGCAGACACTGGCACAAGTTGCCCAGGGAGGCTGTGGATGCCTCCTCCCTGGAGGTGTTCCAGGCCTTGAGCAACCTGATCCAGTGGGAGGTGTCCCTGCCCACGGCAGGGGATTGGAACTGGAGGATCTTTAAGGTCCCTTCCAACTCAATCCATTCCATGAATCTATAATTTTGGGGGTGAAGTTGGAGTTGTAGAGGGTAATGAGGTCTCCTCTCAGTCTCCTCTACAGCAAACAATCTCAGGTCCCTGAGCCCCTCTCATAGGGAGCCTTTTGAAGACAAGATGGTCCTGTTAGGGCTGAAACTTAATAAGCAAAGCTAAGAGAACAGAAGCAAGCACCTTGGACACAGCTCTCGAAGGCTACAGTGCCTGAGCATCTGCAAATACTAAGGTGCACAGTCCTGAACAGGATAAGCAGCCCAGCACAGTGCATGCCAAACACACATGCCTGTTACTCAGGTCTCCACCCAAACCATGCTGAACATCACACAGCAGAGAGCTGGGATTAGGGTATAAGCCATAAGGAAAACACCTCTGGGGGAGGAGGAGGAAAGGAAAACTGCAGATCTAGAAGCAAAGGTCAACAGGCTGTGTTCCTCTTCCTTCACCCGTGACGGGCACAGCTTCGTCGACAAGGGCTGTGCCTTTGCTGCAGTTCTACGAGATGCTAACAGTGCTGTAAACCCTGCACCTCCCGCCCCGCCGGCTGGCACCGGCATCGCTAACTGCAGCTCGAGGTTTGCAGTTGGTGCCTCTACCCCTGGCACCCCCAGAGCCGCTGTATCTGTTGCTGTAATAAATTAAAGAAACGTGCTTCGGCACTTCGCAAAGCTGTCTCAAGGAGAGCCCCTAGCGGGGCTCTGGAACCCGCAAAGCGCTGCCCTTGCTGCACAGCCCCAGAGAGAGGCCTGAGTGCTCCGAAACAAACCAGAAGATGACTTTGCTGAGCAGCTTCAGGGGCTCCGAAACCGGCACACGCCAAGCGCTTACCGGTGCGGCGGTAGCGGCGCCGAGCCGAGCGGCGCATCGCAGCGGTTCGGGGACTTGCAAGCAGCTGCGGGCAGGCGCCAGGAGCTCCGCTCCGTGCCCCCCGCTCCCTGCCTCCAGGGACGGTGGCAGCCATCACCACCGCCCCCAGCTGCTCTTCGGCGGGAGAGCTCCGAACGGCATCCCCGCGCGGCGGCGGCGGCGGCGCCTTTAAGGGCGGGCGGGCTGGCGCGCGCGCGCCGGAGCCGGAAGCGGCGGCGGACGCGGTCAGGCCCCGGTGGTGCCGGAGCGCTGCGGCCCCGCCATGAGCCGGCCGCCGGCCCTGCAGGCGCAGACCTGCGGCCCCTGGGAGATGAAGGAGCGCCTGGGCACCGGCGGCTTCGGCAACGTCATCCGCTGGCACAACAAGGTAGGCGCCGGTCGCGGCCCGGCCCGGCCCGGCCCCGGCGGGCCCCGCGCTCAGCCCGTGCTGTGTCCGCAGGAGACCGGCGAGCAGGTCGCCATCAAGCAGTGCCGGCAGGAGCTGAGCCCGCGCAACCGCGACCGCTGGGCGCTGGAGATCCAGATCATGAAGAGGTGAGGCCGTGCCGCGGCCTGCGCCGGGCGGTGCTGAGTGGCCGCCAGCAGCGGTTGCGTCAGCGGGGGGCGGCCTGGGGCTAGCGGCGGCGCCGGGGGAGACGCTGGGAGAGGCTGGGAGCGGCTGCCTGCCGCTGTCGGGAGGGTGCCCTGCCCACTGGAGCGTACCTCGCCTCTCAGGCTTCCTTCTCTTCGCCCTGCCAGCTTGGTGCCGGTGTGGGGGTGTCCTCCGGAGCGCCGGGTGGGTGTCGGGGGCCGCGGCGGGCCGGGGCCAGTGCGAGGATTTCCGGGAGAGTGTCTCCAGCCTGTGCCACCTTCCTTTGCCAGGCACCTTCCCGGGGCTCCCGGGCAGATCTCTGTGTGCGCTGAACAATGTACATGAAAGGCAAGGACCCGGGACTGAATCCGAGCCCGTGAAGCACGAGTGGGCTGCAGACCTTTAGAACATAGAGAGGCGTGGTACGGGCTGGGCTGGAAGGGGCTTTAAAGATCATCTCGTTCCAATCCCCGCCTCAAGTTTCAGTCCATCGCCTCTTGTCCTCTTGTTACAAGCTCTTGTCAAAAGTCCCTCCCCAGCTTTCCCGCAGCCCCTGCCCGTTCCAGAAGGTTGTTAAATTCACCAGTTCAGGTTACAAAAGGTTTAATGTGCTCGCAGGACTTCGTGTGACAGCCATGGGCACACAGATGTGCACAGCTGTCACAGAACAGCCCTTCAGGCCCTGCTCTGGTTCCACTCACCGTCTGTGCTTGTCTCCTTTCCGCTCCATAGGCTGAACCATCCCAACGTGGTGGCTGCCCGAGACGTCCCCGAAGGGATGCAGAAGCTTGCACCCAATGACTTACCCCTGCTGGCCATGGAGTACTGCCAGGGCGGGGACCTCCGCAAGGTGCGGGTGCTGGGGTGGGGACCAAGGGCTGCAGATCAGGTTTCTGTTGATGCTTTCTGGGCTCAGGTTATGCCAAGGGAGGTTCACGTTGGATATTAGGCAGAAATGAGGCCTAGAACAGCCTGGTCTAAGGGAAGGAGTCCCTGCTTATGGCAGGGGCTTGGAATCAGATGATCTTTAAGGTCCTTTCCAACCAAACCATTCTGTGAATCTAAGAAATGGCCATTAAGGATGGAGCAGGTAGAAGGAGAATGGAGATGATGCTGACTTCTTTCCTCCTCCCATGTGGTTAGACCAAGGCATGAAGCTGTAATTGCTGCTACCAGAGATCACAATCCCATAATGCTTTGTGCTTCTAGAGAAGTTCCTTGCTGTTACTGGAGCTTCTTGCAGCCATGGGAGCTTGTGGGGCTGTGAGCCTCACTCAGGGTACAGGAGGAAAATCCTTCTGTGTTGTTTTCTTGCAGTACCTGAACCAGCTGGAGAACTGCTGTGGCCTGCGGGAAGAAGCTATCCTCATCCTGCTGTCTGATATTGGTGAGTGGCAGCAGTGCCTTCACCTGTGCCTTCACCTCTCTCAACTATGGAAGCCCTTTTGCTGCTGAATCCACGCTAAGGACCTTAGCAGTGACCTTGATGACTCCACCTTAGACTGACCTTTGAAGAGCAAACTGGTTTCACTCATGTGATCTGAGCTGCCCCTTTGACTATTGATAAAATGTCTTCTGTTGATTAGACTCTTACAAGTGGCTTTTTCTGTGTCTCAGCTTCTGCTCTCAGGTACCTTCATGAGAACAGGATCATCCACAGAGACTTGAAACCAGAGAACATTGTGCTGCAGCAAGGAGAGCAAAGGGTAAGCAGGAACCAGATATCTCTTCCTGCAATGACAAGTAAATGTGAGAGGAGCATGCATGTGCTTGATGCAGCTACAGAGGTCCCCTGCAAGAGCTGCCCCCCAAGAGAGCAGCCAGCTCAGATCTTGGGTCAGAGGAGCAGTATTCTGTGTGCATCTATGAGATGTCTGCTAGCACCTAAGGAAAGAACCAGACTGCACCTTTTAACCTGAGGTCCAACTCAGCAGTCGTGTCCCCAGGCCAGTGTGTATCCAGGCAGTGCCAACCTTACATGTTTATCATTTTAGGAGTCTACAGGAGCTTATTTTTGCTTCCATCTTTTCCCTGGTACCTTCCCAGTGTGACTTGGAAGAGCTGAACCTTTTCTTTCTCTGCTGGGTTCTGTGCTTTTAACAGGACTTCTCTCTGAAGTTCTTGCTCTGGTTTGTGTTTCAGTTGATACACAAGATCATCGACCTCGGGTACGCCAAGGAGCTGGATCAGGGGAGCCTGTGCACATCCTTTGTTGGGACTCTGCAGTACTTGGTAAGGAAGGAGCTCAGCTGGAAGAGCAGCTGCCACTTTGGGAGACAGTTACCTGTTGGGCTGGAGCACTTGTCCTGGTGCTGTGGCTAGCAAAGGCGTTTGGCTTTTCGTTGGCACCGAATTTTCCAGAGCTTGCTTCCTATGTCTGTTGCCAGCCAGAAGCAGGGGTGCCAGGAACCTCTGCTGCTCACTCAGAGCCATCATCAGCATCTTTGATCTGTTGTACAGACGTTAATGAGCTCTTAATAAGGAACAGAGAGAGCTAAGAGGTGGCTGCACCTCATGTGTGTGTAAACTGTCTCAGGCTCCAGAGCTGCTGGAGCAGCAGAAGTACACAGTGACGGTGGATTACTGGAGCTTTGGCACGCTGGCCTTTGAGTGCATCACAGGATTCAGACCCTTCCTACCCAACTGGCAGCCAGTGCAGTGGTGAGTGAGCTGGGGCCAGGTGGGCAGTGCACACAGTGGGGCTGTCCCGTTCACAGCAGTGTGGGCTCTTGGTTCTTGGGGTAGTGTCCCTGCGCTCCTTGCCCTTGTGGAGACTGCCTCCTTTCACAGCATTCTTCATGCTGGCTCTTTGGGATCAGGACTGAATCCTGCAAGGCAAGCAGCAGGAACCAAAGCAGTATCTGTGTTACACCCATCAGGAGTAGCTTTAGGAGCCTGCTGCCATGCAGGCTAGGACAGGCAGGTGCTCATTCAACCACTGTGCTTGCTTGAATTCCTTAGGCACACCAAAGTGCGCCAGAAGAGTGAGCTGGATATTGTTGTTTCAGAAGACTTATCTGGAGAAGTCAAATTTTCAAGCAGTTTACCCTGCCCAAACAATCTAAACAGGTGAGGAGTGGGAAGCTCTTGTGCTGTGCTGGGATAAACATCTCTGCAAAATGCCTGAGTCCTGTTGGATGCATTGCTGTGGTAACTGGGAACAAACAGAGCGCATGGCACAAACTCTGCCCCGGTGCCTTGTCAGGCTTGGGTGGCTGTGAGTCTGTTTCTGCCTTCTAAACAGTGACCAGGGTGGGTGGGGAAGTTAAACAACAGTCAAGCATACACCTGCAGAGAGCAGGCCTTGTGGGGCTGCAGGTGCTCTTTAACCTCTTCTGATCCTCTTCTGGTCCTTCAGCGTCTTGGCTGGGAGGCTGGAGAAGTGGCTGCAGCTCATGCTAATGTGGCACCCCCGGCAGAGAGGGACAGATCCCACCTATGGACCCAATGGGTGCTTCAAAGCTTTGGATGACATTCTGAACCTGAAGGTGAGCAGTGGGTCTTGGTTACCCTGAAGAGTTTTCCAGAGAGCAGCTGCCTGTGGCACGTGAGGGAAGAGGCTTGAGTTTCACTGCTAGGAGGAGCAGCAGCACACAGTCCTGTTTGGCTGTCTCCTGACACTTAGTGACAGGTGCTGCCCTCTTGCCCCTTTGAGGACAAATGCTCCCTGAGCTGCTGAGGAGCAAACAGCTTCCTTGTGTGCTTGGTTCTGTGTGCTGGTGGAAGATTCTGTGGCTGGGGCTGTTTAGTTGCCACATGGCCTCTCTTTAGGCTCATTGAGGACAATGAGTTTGGCTTAGTGTTATGGAGTAGTTGTGAAGTGACTCCTTGAACCCTGTGAGTGCTTCGAGCGGTTTCTTGGTGGCTGGGGACTCAGTCTTGGTGTCTCTGCTGCAATGTGACCAATGTATCTTCAGCCCTTCTCATGCCACCCTTCCATTCTTGTAGCTGCTTCATGTTTTGAACATGGTTACGGGCACTGTGCACACCTACCCTGTGACAGAGGAGGACACTCTGCAGGCTGTCAAGGCCAGGATCCAGGCAGATACTGGAATCCCACAACAGGACCAGGAGCTACTGCAGGAAGCTGGACTTGCATTGTTATCCCAGAAGCTGGACACTAAACACATAGCTGATAGCAAAGTGAGTCTGGATACTCTCTCCCTTGCTGCTGAGTGGCTGTGGGCACTGCTCTCAGCACTCCCTGCTCTTCTGGCACCTTTCATCCTGGTGAGGACACAGAGCTGACAGCCCTTGCAAAGCAGGCACCCTGGAGCCTTTGGTGCCCGCTCTGGCTGAGGAGGAAAGTTCTCTTTATGGTGTTACTGAGATTTGCTATTTCTGAGAGAACCTTGCTGAGTCTTTTGCATTCTGCAGGGGAACGATGCTGCAGCTGCAGACACAAACCTGCTCTTCCTCTTTGACAACCAGAAGGTTGCCTACGAGGCTCAGGTTGCCTTGCGTCCGCATCCTGAGAGCGTCGACTGCGTCCGTAAGGACCTTCTCTAGCGTGGGTGTACAGGGGGAGCTGCCCTGCTTCTAGGCTTTCTGGTGATCTCCCTTCCCCTTCCGTTTCCAGTCCAGGACCCAAAGAAGACTCTGCACTTCTTCCAGCTGCGGAAGGTGTGGGGGCAGATCTGGCACACCATCAGGACGCTGAAGGAGGACTGCAACCGGCTGCAGCAGGGGCAGCGAGCGGCCATGTACGGAGCTGCTCCCTCTCACCTCTGCCTTTGCTCCCTGGGGAAGGAATGTGGGACTCTGCTGGCATGGGGGAGCTGATGGGTGGAGCTCTTCATGAGAGTTCTGTCCTCTGCCACAAGTGCTTTGTGCTGAGTTGCAGCCTGCAGTGTCTGCTTTAGATGTGAGGCAGTTTTCAGCGGGAGAGGGTAAGAGGGCTCTGTCTGCTCCCTGCAGGATGAATCTCCTGCGTTACAACAGCACCCTCTCCAAGATGAAGAATTCCATGGCCTCCCTCTCCCAGCAGCTGAAAGCCAAGCTGGACTTCTTCAAAACAAGCATCCAGATTGATCTGGAGAAGTATAAAGAGCAGATTGAATTTGGAATTAGTGAGTATAGTGGCTGGCAAATAGAGGTCTTTTTATGCCCCCTGTCCCCAGAAAGTATCTGCCTCTCACGGTATGAACCTGAGGAGCAGTCACTCTTCTTTCATTCTGTAGCTTCTGAGAAGCTGCTGTTGGCCTGGAAAGAGATGGAGCAATCTGTGGAGCTGTGTGGGCGGGTATGTTTCTGGTGACTGCTTGCCCAAAGCCACTCGGGAGCATGGAGGGGACAGGAGGAGGCAGTGTCAGAGGCAGCGTTTGTTGGTGTGAGACTCTGCCCTGCTTTTAGGAGGATGATGTGGATCAGCTGGTGAAGATGATGATGGCCCTGCAGACAGACATTGTGGACCTGCAGAGAAGCCCACTAGGTCGTAAACAGGGAGGCACCCTGGAGGACTTGTGAGTTGAACTACCCTTGTGCTTCAGAGGTAGGAGTTTGCCAGCTAAGCTTGTTCACTGCAGGACAGTGGAAGTGTTGTCTCTGCAGCCCAAGTTACAGGGGGCTTGGAGCACTCTGACACTAGAAGACAGTTTTGAACTCCTTGCCTATCACCAGTATGAAGGGGCAGAGAAGTCTAGAAGAGATTTGAGTTCTTGGAAGTGTTGTCTTAGAGAAGTCCTTTGTGTGTTCTGTGCCTTTTTCTTCTAGAGAAGAGCAAGCCAGAGAGCTGTACAGGAGACTGAGAGAGAAGCCAAGAGGTAACACTCAGCCCAAGGTCAGCTTTGTGTGCACAGGCAGCAGTGAGCACTGAGGAAGCTTCCTGCATCCTGGGCCTGCTCCTTTGCTGGCTGCACATGGACTCCAGTGGGCTCACCTGGTTTTGGAGAGGGGAGTCAAGGAATCAAACTGGCTCAGCCTTGCCTTCTGAGCCATTAAATTCCTCTGGAGCTCTCCTTAAGAAGCTGTTGCTGTCAGCACAGGCTGCTGCTGCTGTGTGGGAGGAGCAAACGGCACAGCTGCTCCTGAGCAGCTCTAGACCCACCCTACCAACTCTGCTTTGTGATTCTCCTCATTGGCAAGGTGGTTAAAATCCAGTGTGGTTCATCCCACTCCAGCTTGCATGCCCTGAGCTTGGGTTGTTGTGTAAACAAGCCACTAAGAGTCTTCTGCCTTTGTTCTACAAAGCTGCCCTTCCTTGTGACACTCTGACTCTCCTTTCAGACCAGAGGACAAGTGGTGACAGCCAGGAAATAGTCCGACTGCTGCTGCAGGCAATCCAGACCTTTGAAAAGAAAGTCAGAGTCATTTATGCTCAGCTCAGGTGAGCCTTGTGGGGTCAGCTGTTAGGGTTGAGAGGAACCATGTCCAGCAGGAGGGTTTGTTCTAGAGCTTTACAGAGCAGCACACAGCTCGTGAGATCTCAGTGTGGCACAGGAAATAAACCACGGAAACATTCCCCCCTTGCAGCTGCCCACCTGTGATCTAATTGGTTTGTTTCTGAATAGTAAAACTGTAGTGTGCAAGCAGAAGGCACTGGACTTGTTCCCCAGAGTGGAGAAAGTGATGGATCTGATGAATGAAGATGAGGAAACAGTTGTTAGGCTTCAGGAGAAGCGACAGAAGGAGCTGTGGAACTTGCTGAAAATTGCTTGTGTAAGTAAAATGCAAACAGGGTTTGTAGCACAGGTTACTGAAGTCATTAATAGTAAATTGGGTATGTCCTTGGCTCTTTTCTCTGGTAACTTGGCTTAGGATTAAGGGCAGGCTTCAGGCTGCTCATTCTCCTGGCTGCTGGAAGTTCATGGCAGTAATTGCAGCCTGAATCTTCTGTCCTCAGAGCAAAGTACGAGGTCCTGTTACTGGCAGTCCAGAGAGCATGAGCACATCCCGTCTGGGGAGCCCTGGCCAGCTGCTGCTGCAGCTCCCCTCAGGAACCTACAATTTATCAGAGTCTGTCAGGAAAAGGTGAGGCCAAGTCTGGAATTCTGTACCTGCTAATTTCCAGCACTACAAAGCTGAGGCTCCTGCTTGGTGAGATGCTGCCCCAGAGGCTGTCCTCCCCTCTCACACCTCTCCAGCTTCCAGGGCCAGCAGTCTCTTCTGCCTCGTGCTTGGGCTTCCTGGGGCTTAGGAAAAGGGGAATCAGGTAGAGCTCAATAACAAAGGGTCTGGTTCACCTGGGGTGGCCAAGCTCACCTGAAGTGCCAACAGGAGCTGTCAGAGCACCGTTTTGTAAGGTGATGGTAGCTGAGCTGTGATGCAGAGAGGCTGCTGTAGCCAAGCCTGTATAGCTGTGGTTGCTTGAGTGCATCCCCAGCTGAGTGCTGGACCTTGGGTTGTTTAGTTGTATTTTGCCCAAACCTTTTGTTTCTTGGCTGTTGTGCAGCTTTTTCTCTAGCAACAGCAACTCCACAAAACAGGAACCCAGCTCCAGCTTGGAGCATGCTTCCTTTCCTCAGTGCCAGTAAAACCTGGGGGTGCCACCAGCTTTCCCAGTTGCACTGTGACTGAGTGGCAGAGGTCAATATTTTTCAGTCCTCTGCAGCACACCTGCCAGAAATATTTCTTAGAGGCAGCATCACTTTAAACACAACTGCCCTGGAAAGTAATGGTGCAGTAATTCATTGTCCCTTTCAGTGAGGAGCTGCTGCTGGAATCACAGAAACTCTGTAGCCAACTTGAAAATGTGATGCATGACACAATGAAGGATCAGGAGCAGAGCTTCATGGTAATATCTTTGATACTCCTTTAGAAGTGGACTGGGGGAGCTCAGGGCTACCAACTTCTGCCTCTCTAACTTTGTCACCACTGGGGATAGGAATCTGCATATTCCTCTTTTGGACAAGGATGGGCTGGGAGCTGTGGGAGAGAGGCAGCACCCAGTGCCCCCCTGGAACTGCTGACTGGCACATTCCCTGTGTGCTGGGGGCTGAAGCTGTGCCAGACAGTAAAGGGTGGGGAAAGGTGCTTGGCTTTGTACAAAAGTACTGCAGAAGAGCACTCTTGAAGTAGAGATGGCATTGCAGTGGGTGGGAACGAGGCAGCGTAGCGTAAAGAAGTGAATTACTGGACAGAAGAAGTGGCTTAAGGGTTTCCTTTGCAGCAGGCACATGGTCCACCATGATTTCCAGTCCTGCTTCCTTCTTTGGAGCAGTCTTAACTGCAAGCTAGTGGTGACCTTTGAAGTTTTAACCATTCCTTCTTTAGGCCTTAGATTGGAGCTGGCTGCAACTTCCGGTAGAGGAAACATCCAGTCCAGAACAAACCCAGATGTAAAATCACTTTGGTGGCCTCTGAAGATGTGCTGCTTCAGGAAGCCAACTGTGAAAAGCTGCTGCCTCTGAGAAGGGAAGTTCCAAGTGCCTCCTGTTGTCACCTGCTGCTTCTGTGATCCACGTGGCCTAGCTTTTAGTATCCACCTCTTGGACGCTTTTTCCACACGGAGAGGGGAGGAAATGCCTGCTGTAGCTGCTGGGGGAAGGGCTGGATCGTGCCTTAGGGCAGCACTCTCTGTCCTGCTGCATCTCCCCTCAGGCATCACCTGTGGTTTGTTTTGCTGCCCTTTAAGCTTTCTGAAGAAAGGGCAAAGCCTGCAATCAGCCTGCACAGTCAGTGGTAGATGTCACCTTCCTAGCAGACTTGAACTGTGAACTTGATTTCTGAACTTTGCTGATTTGCACTTTTTTCCTGTAAGTGTAAGGGTTGTGCCTACTGATAATTGTTTCCTGTATGGGAACGAATCTCAAACATGTAAACTTTTAGTTTGCTTTTTGATACTCTCAATAACATTTGAATGGAAAAGCTTTCCCTGTGCAGGTCTCTAAGAGGTGAGAGGTAGGGGGCTGGGATCCTGGAGGCCAGAGAGGAGGAGAGGGTCAGTGTGCACCTGGAGTTCAGCAGGGGCTTTGCAGACTTGTAACTGTGCTTAAAGTTGCACCAAAAAACCCCCAATGATTCACAGACTGCAGTGGGTTGGAAGGGAGCCTGCAGGGTGATCTTGTCCCACCCTGCTGCAGTCAGCAGGGACACCTCCAACTGGAGCAGGCTGCCCAGGGCCACAACAGTGTCTCCAGGGGTGGATCCTCAACGGCAGCCCTGGGCAGCCTGTTCCAGTGTCTCTCCTCTCTCCCTGTGCAGAACTTCCTCCTGAGGTGCAACCTAAATCTCCCCTGCTCCAGTTTCAAACCATTGCCTCTTGTCCTATCCCTCCAGGCCCTGCTAAACAGCCTCTCCCCAGCCTTCCTGTAGGTCTCCTTCAAGTGCTGAAATGCAGCTTTAAGGTCTCCCTGGAGCCTTCTCCCAGCCTGTCCCCACAGGAGGTTCTCCTGCCCTCTCATCATCTTGATGACCTCCTCTGGAGCTTAGCATTTTCTGAAGCTGAGAGACAACCCAAACCAAAATCATGTTCCAACTGTTGACAAATTTATTTCATTCTGATGTAAACCAAACTTTCCACTACAGCACAGAGACCTTTGCCAAAAGGCTGTGAAGGACATGCAGGATGCAGTACAGTAACGGAGTGGGGTGGGAGTTTCCTTCTCTTTAGGAACAGACTGAAAATATGGGCAACTGAAGTGAAATGTGGCACAAACATCACAACTTCCATGCATGTCTTCAAGTAGCTTCCTCTTATGCTGGCACTCTCTGGACATCAATGTTGGGCTAAAATGATTCTTTGGAAGGAGAAGAAAGTTCACACTTCTTGGAATTTGAGAGTACTCTTAAGGCCGAAACACACTGGGTTCAGTTCTTCATCTTCCAGAGCTCCCCTGCTGCCTTGCTCCATGCTGCATTAAGCTTCCAGCTCAAATCCCAGCCCAACTTTGTGCCCTCCAGCACTGAAATTCTTGCCATCAATCAAGCCTGAGAGGGTCAACTTTACACCTAGGAAAGCAAAGAGAGACCCTTCAGACACTGAGCCTCACTAATGTGCCTTAGTTGCCACAGAACTTCTGTCCATCCACATCCCTTACTTCTAGGAGCCTGGCTAAGATTTCTGGCCCATTCTCTGGACAGTCACTGAGCCCAGGTGCAGCTCCAGTGCTGCTGACAGCAGTCAGATACGTACCAGGTCGGAGGGCATGAGTGTAACCAATCCCAATCAGGCTGGCATTGTTCACTTTGGCCTGCAGGGAAAGAGAACCACAACATTGCCACTCTGTAAATATGTAGGCAGTGCCCAGAGAGGGGCATTACCTCAGCTCCTTACAGCCTAACCTCTAGCAGAGGTCCTTTCCCCACAGGACTTTCTAGTTAAAGCTCCAATCTTCCCCACAAACTCTGACCCCCCCATCAGATGCCAGCCTGCCCCTCACTGCCCCCAGCCCTGGGTAGCTTTGCAGGCTTGGTCACTACAGTGCTCGCAGCCAGCAAAGTCTGCTCTTGCTCACAGACCCTGCCCTGCTCACAGATTGCTTAGCAGTGATTAACAAGGCAATGAGCACACAAAGCTGCAGCCTCATTTCTGCACTGCTGCTGAGCTGCTCACAAGAGTTTCCCATCTTCAATTCTGACTGCATTGTCCTGGAACTATTTCTTGGTTTGAAGCCTAACAGATGCTTGCTACTTAAGTGTTACAATCTACACAGAGTGGCTTCTGTTCACCATCACTTCCCTCTGGACAAGTTCTTGGCCCCTGAAGCTCTCTCTCCTCTCTCACTATTTCAACCTTTCTTGTTTGGTTGTTTTTTTGTTTTTTTTTTTTCTTCCCTCCCCTGAGATTTCTGCAAGAATGTGCAAGTGTCATGCTGGGAACTCAGACTGTAACCTCACCTGAGCTTCCATCAGTCATTAAATGAGAATGTAAAGGACAGAGCTTGACTTTTGGAGACACACAGTGCCAGCCTGTGAGGAGCACAGACTGGTGGCTCTTTCACCATGGCCAAGCAGTGCTTTAGGTATTTAGTTACTTGTTTCCAGAAATCTGACTTGGGAGACCCCAATCTGAATTGGAGCCAGCAGGCAGCTTGCTGTCTGCCATCCTCACTAACTGCTGAAAGCAACTACTTCCACCACAAAATTTAGTGTTTAGAGGAGCCTCAAGTACTTGTCCCAAGATCCTTACCACAATGGAGGTCTTCTCATCCATTTGGTACTTGGTAGCAATCCCAAACCTTGTGTTGTTGCTGCCAGCAGTCCATGCAAGGTTGACTGAGGTCTCAACCTTGTCATTAACCTTCTGATAAATAGAGCCACCAAACTCAGTGCCATCATTCCTGTTTGGGACAGAGGCAAGGGTGTCAAGCCTGGCCTTGGACAGGACACAGGAACCCTTTAGATTAACCCTGCCCCACAGTCATTGACCATCATCTCTTACACTGCTCCAATACGTGGCTCCACCTTCAGCTGCTTTGCAGCTGGAGCTGACAGATGCCTGCACACCTTTGTTACCCACTTTTACTTGCAGAATGGAAGCAACACTTTCCACAGCTGAGCCCTGTGATCTGAGGTACAACTTGCATGCTTAGGAAAGCAAGGCTGCAGGAACACAGCAAGGACACATCCTGACAAGGGCTTGCAGTGACAGGAGAAGGCTGATGGCTTTGAGCTGGGAGAGGGAAGACTCAGCCTGGGGATGAGGAAGAAATTCTTGAGGGTGGGGAGACACTGGCACAGGTTGCCCAGGGAGGTTGTGGCTGCCCCCTCCCTGGAGGTGTTCAAGGCCAGGCTGGATGAAGCCTTGAGCAAGCTGGGCTGGTGGGAGGTGTCCTGCCCATGGCAGGGGCTTGGAACTGGATGAGCTTTGAGCTCCCTTCCAACCCATTCCATGAATCTATGAAATTCAGAAGGAGCTGTGGGCATGCTGAGACTGCAAACAGTATTCTGCACTGCAGTCTGGGATGAAAATGGAAGCACTCAAGTGCAGTGCAGCAGGCGTCTCTCTCTCCTCCATCTGTGAGAGGCTCAGCCAGGTGGGGAGCAGGGGGAAGCTGCAGTAGCCTAATGGAAGCTTTTTTGGTCTAGTGCCAAAACAGAAGTGACAGTTTGCAGATTCTGAAGTCCAGGTGACCATTCTCAAGTCTTACACCACTGTCTTCTGTAGACAAACCCCAAGACTGCCCTCCAAAGACAGCCCAGAGTTGGGGAGCTGCCTCTGCCTTAGCTGCACTGAAGACACTGAGTAGCAGCAACCTCAAAACAAACCAAGCAGCTCCTTTTACCTCCTCCCAGGTTTCACCTCACTACCCAGAGCCAGCTTGGCCCCTCCAGGCTCAGATGCTACTTACACATTGGTGTGCAGCTGAAAGTCTCCTGCCTTGTACCCAAAGGCAAAGTTATTTTGTGAAAGCTTGGACTTGGCTGTGTCAAAAGCCATCTGGTAGCCAGCCAGCCAACCTTCATAGCCCAGCACTGCCCAGCCATAGATGGTTGGTCCAGAGACATCAATGTCTATGTTGCAGCCTAGATTGACATAGTCTCTTTTGTAGGAGGTCTTCAACTTTCCACTCTTCTTCCTGCAGAGAGAAAGAGGCCATTGAGTCCCTGCTGGGACACGAGGCTGTGTTCTATGGATCTGTTCCTTCAGGCCAGTCCATTAGATGACTCTGATGCCTACCCAAAAGATCAGCAGCTGCTGAGGAGGCCATGGCATAAGGGCAACACTGAGAACAGATTTATGTGCTGCTACTTTTTCCTCCACCATCTCAAACTCTTTAAACCCTCAAAGTAAAAAAGACAAAAGCATCTCTGCTGAATGCTCTAAACCCCATCTGATTAACATTTTGTTCTCCACAAGTGCAGTGCATTTTGGCATCATCAGTTTCTTCCAGGAGCATCCATGACACCCTGCACTCACAGCTGGCCTTAGATAAAGGCATCATGAAATATTTACCCTGTATTTGGTACAAATGTAGTGTCAAGAGCCACCTTCAATCCTTCAGCCAGCTGCAAAGAGAGAAACAGAGACATCTGCTCAGGACTCTGCTGTCACACTCCACTGCTGCAGCTCCACTTCCAGTCTAAAGAGAAGACTACAAACATAAGCAAAAACATCTCCTCAGCCACCCCCCAGAATTCCTGGTGCTGTCCCTCAGTCTGCAGGTTCTGCACACATAGAGAACTCCTTTCCAGCACTCCAGGCAGTTTGGTGCAGCCTTCACTCTTTGATGTTTTCCACTCAACTCCACACCTCCTGTCAGCTGCAGAAATATTTGGAGAGGATCTCCTTCCTCTTACCTGATCCTCTATGGAAACTTCTGTCCCCAGCATGTTGTCTGTGTTCCACTTCTGGGTGAATGTGAGGCCATACTCTTTGATCTTGTATTTGGTCTCTAGACTGCCTGAAGCCTTGCCTGTGTCAGTGTTGGAGGAGCCTGTTGTAGTGAATTCCTGCCAAGAGCAGAGTAAGTTTCACCACTCTGATCCTGAAGTGCATTCCTGCTGTTCACTTGTCAAGGGCCAGCACTCACACCTTTTGCCAGAACCCTCAAAATCCTCCTTCTCTTCCCTAGCCCCACCAAAAATCATCACCATTTGCTACCCCTTTGGTATCTCTGTTCTTTCTTTTGCTGAAGGCCTCCCCCACACACAGGGCACACAGCAGATCGAGAGCTGTGCACACAGTCAGGCCTCAGGACGTGGATGATAACAGCACTACAAACAATGCAACACTTCATGAAGGACAAGGGTGCACCACAGAAACCTCACTAGACACAGCAACACACAAACAACAGCCAAACAGTTGCTGCTCTTACCAGCTGGATCAACAGCCAACAGGGCAGTGGCATGGAAAAGGAAAAGCCCACTTTAGAACTCAGAGTTGTTCATTCAGTCACGTTTAGAAGCCAACATCGTTAACCATTAGCATGTTACTGGGGAGTCAAAGCTTCCAGCCAGGAAAGCAGATGCTGAGCAGTCAGTAATTAGTAGCAGGCAGAGCTTAGAGATCACACAGCTCCTCTGATCCTACAGAAAGGGTACTGCAGCAGGACCATTTAGTTCTAATGAAGTCTTGCATTGCAAGCACAGTGGAGATGAGGGAAAATGAAGCTGAGTTAAGCTGTGGCTCTCATTTGCCCCTCTGCCTTTTGGATAAAAGTGTCAGGGCTCCAAATCCTGTACAAAACAACAGCTGAGAAACTCAGCTTCATGCAGGAGCAGAAATGAGAGCAAGTTAGGGTGAAGAGGCTCTTCTGTTTGAGATGTGGCACTGGGAACGGGACAGAAAGCATCGAGTGCATGACAAAATGCACGTCAGTGTGTGCAGGCTGCAGCAAAGCAGCTCTGCTGCTCCAGCCCCACACCAGGGCAGCCACAGCTTTAGAAGCAGAAGTGAAGGAGAGAAGCAAAACCTCCTGGCAAGTGATTACCACCAGCCAGTCCTGGCATGTGTCCTGCCACTGCAGAGCTGGTGCTGTGGGAAGCCTCAGTACTCACCACCCCACTCGAAGACTTGGTCTTCAGCTCTAACTTGACCAGTCCAAATCCTGGGAAGAGAAGGGCACACAGCAACAGCCTCACTGCAGTGTCTAAGCAAGGTTCACCTCCAGCACAACCACAGCAGCAGGGCACCTGAAGCAGCCTCTTTTCATCTTTCAATGGTCGTTGTCTTACTGAGCAAGGACTGAAGGAATTTTGACAACTCAAGTGGGTGGCCTCAGTTTACAATCATGAGTCACTCAGCACCAAAGCTGAAGAGCAAAGGCAGAAGGGGCTCAATCACAGAACCATGGAACCGGGGAGGTTGGAAGAGACCTTTGAGAGCATCAAGTCCAACCATGCCCCAGAGCTCACAGCCCCACCACTGCTGCTGAGCACTGCACCACATCCAGGGATGGTGGCTGGCAGCCAGGGACAGTGCCTGGGAACCCTTCCTGGGAAGAAATGGTTCCTGATATCCAATGGGAACCTGGCACAGCTTGAGGCCATTTCCTCTTGTCCTGTTGCATGTGAGAAGAGCCCAACCTCCACCTGGCTCCAGCCTCCTCTCGGGGAGTTGCAGAGAGCAATGAGGTCTCCTTCAGCCTCCTCTTCTGAAGACTAAACAACCCCAGGCCCCTCAGCTGCTCTTCACAAGCTCTGTGTTCAAGACCCTTCTCTGGACCTGCTCCATCCCCTCAATGTCCTTCTTGGAGTGAACCCAGACCTCAAGGTGTGACCTCCCCAGAGCAGAGAAGGATAATCACATCCCCAGACCTTCTGGCAAGCCTCTGCTGAATTCCTACCATGAAATACTTTGGGAATTTCTGGGGTACGAATGTTTTTGTTGCCATTTTCAGACCTCCAAGTAAAAAGATGAAAGGTTCTGACCCTGCAGCCACCTTACTCACCATATCCCTTGTTGAACACGTCCCTGGCAGACTTCCCCAGGTCACTGTATGATGGTGGGACAGCCATTGGATCTGAAAGACACTGGGAGCTGGTGGAACCTTGGCTCTAACAGCATCAGATCTACCAACACACGGATCAATGATCCTCCCTACTCCAGAGTCCAGGATTCTAGCAAGCCTCTGAGGTTAGAGGATCTAAAGCAGCTGAGCGTGACTGCAGGCTCCTTATCTAGAGATGGGTACACAGAGACCTCTTGCAAGGTGTCAAAGCCACCCGGAGGGGGAAGTTACCCTCAGCGAAGCACAAACTGCTTCCAGACACCGAAAATGCACCTTCGTGACATCATCGTTTAAATTATCGCCACGGTTTGAGCGCGCAGGGGTGGGGCAGAGCTCATCTGCAGCACTTTGGGGTTCACACAGGTCTCTCCGTTCCTAAGTTTGGAGTCATTTTAAATGCTGGGAGTTGTGTTTGGGGCTTTCTCTGCTGCTGGTCGGTTGGGTTTGGACATTTCGATGCTTTACGCCCAAATCCGCAGCAGGAACTGAGGCTCGGCTGCGGGCGCAGGTTTGCGCCGCCGCTGGATGCTGCCCGGCGGAGCCCTGGAGGTCATCTCGTCCCCAGGCGCCTCCCGCCCAGACCGGCTCGGTCCGCGCTCAGCAACTGCAAGGGTTTAACTCCCTCCGTCCCACACCGAACCCAGCCTCGCCGTCACCGGCGGCTACCGCGGCCCCACACCTGGGCGCGCAGGGGCTGGGAGCGGCGCTGCCGACTGCACGGCCCCGAGCGGCCCGGCCCGCGCCTCTCCGCCGCTGTCTCGGCCGCGCGTTACGCAACGGATACCGGAGCCCTGCCCGCCGGACCCCGCCGCCGCCGCCTCCTCTGCCCGGCCAAACGGCAGCGCATGTTCGGCCGCTGGCCCCCGGGCCGGTTCGTGGCCCCGGGCGGCGGCAAACCCCAACCCGCGCCGCGCGGCCCTCGCCACCCGTAGCTGCTTTACCGGGCCCGAGGAGGCGGCAAGCGCCGAGCGCCCGGTGTGCCCCCGGGGCTGTGGCCGCGGCAAGGTGACCCGAGGGACGCCCGCCCGGGCCCGGGGAGCGGCAGCGAGCTCCGCCCGGGCAGCACCGGCCTTGGGCCGAGCCGCGGGGGCCAAGCGCAGCTCCGTCCCGTCCCGTCCCGTCCCGCTCCGCCGCCGCCCGGGCCCCGCCGTTANGGGAGGTTGGAAGAGACCTTTGAGAGCATCAAGTCCAACCATGCCCCAGAGCTCACAGCCCCACCACTGCTGCTGAGCACTGCACCACATCCAGGGATGGTGGCTGGCAGCCAGGGACAGTGCCTGGGAACCCTTCCTGGGAAGAAATGGTTCCTGATATCCAATGTGAACCTGGCACAGCTTGAGGCCATTTCCTCTTGTCCTGTTGCATGTGAGAAGAGCCCAACCTCCACCTGGCTCCAGCCTCCTCTCGGGGAGTTGCAGAGAGCAATGAGGTCTCCTTCAGCCTCCTCTTCTGAAGACTAAACAACCCCAGGCCCCTCAGCTGCTCTTCACAAGCTCTGTGTTCAAGACCCTTCTCTGGACCTGCTCCATCCCCTCAATGTCCTTCTTGGAGTGAACCCAGACCTCAAGGTGTGACCTCCCCAGAGCAGAGAAGGATAATCACATCCCCAGACCTTCTGGCAAGCCTCTGCTTAATTCCTACCATGAAATACTTTGGGAATTTCTGGGGTACGAATGTTTTTGTTGCCATTTTCAGACCTCCAAGTAAAAAGATGAAAGGTTCTGACCCTGCAGCCACCTTACTCACCATATCCCTTGTTGAACACGTCCCTGGCAGACTTCCCCAGGTCACTGTATGATGGTGGGACAGCCATTGGATCTGAAAGACACTGGGAGCTGGTGGAACCTTGGCTCTAACAGCATCAGATCTACCAACACACGGATCAATGATCCTCCCTACTCCAGAGTCCAGGATTCTAGCAAGCCTCTGAGGTTAGAGGATCTAAAGCAGCTGAGCGTGACTGCAGGCTCCTTATCTAGAGATGGGTACACAGAGACCTCTTGCAAGGTGTCAAAGCCACCCGGAGGGGGAAGTTACCCTCAGCGAAGCACAAACTGCTTCCAGACACCGAAAATGCACCTTCGTGACATCATCGTTTAAATTATCGCCACGGTTTGAGCGCGCAGGGGTGGGGCAGAGCTCATCTGCAGCACTTTGGGGTTCACACAGGTCTCTCCGTTCCTAAGTTTGGAGTCATTTTAAATGCTGGGGGTTGTGTTTGGGGCTTTCTCTGCTGCTGGTCGGTTGGGTTTGGACATTTCGATGCTTTACGCCCAAATCCGCAGCAGGAACTGAGGCTCGGCTGCGGGCGCAGGTTTGCGCCGCCGCTGGATGCTGCCCGGCGGAGCCCTGGAGGTCATCTCGTCCCCAGGCGCCTCCCGCCCAGACCGGCTCGGTCCGCGCTCAGCAACTGCAAGGGTTTAACTCCCTCCGTCCCACACCGAACCCAGCCTCGCCGTCACCGGCGGCTACCGCGGCCCCACACCTGGGCGCGCAGGGGCTGGGAGCGGCGCTGCCGACTGCACGGCCCCGAGCGGCCCGGCCCGCGCCTCTCCGCCGCTGTCTCGGCCGCGCGTTACGCAACGGATACCGGAGCCCTGCCCGCCGGACCCCGCCGCCGCCGCCTCCTCTGCCCNGCCGCCCGGGCCCCGCCGCTACCTGCCAGCTGCGCTGCCTCCGGTAGAGGTCTCGGCGCCCGCGAGCCCGCATGCGCCGCGCACGCGCGCGGGGGCCTGCCGTTACCCGGGCACCGCCCTGCGCGCGCCGGGGGCGGGCCCCGTGCGGCGGCCCCCGGGAGCAGGCCGCAGCCAGCAGCGGGTCACGGAGGGCAGGGCCGGGCGGAGCCTTGCGCCTTACCCAGGGCAGAGGCAGGGAGCAGCGCCAGGGCCTGGGGCTCGCAGCCAGCCCAGCGCCAATGGCAGCAACCAGCACGAACCCGGAGCGGCTCTGTCGCTGTTGCTGCAGCCCTGGGGAAGGCCCCGGCGGCACCCACGGCAAGCTCGGGTCAGTGCTTCTGTCTGCTACAATGAACAAAGGACCCAGCGGGGTGACGGAATTCTTTATTGCCAGTGACTACCGAGGTAACACTGCAGCCATGCACTGCACCCAGCTGCATCAGAGCACTGCACCGAGCTCACTTCAGGGACCTTACCCCTGCCTGTCATGAGGCTGGAGAACAGTCCCAGCACATAACTCTCAGAAGGAAACCCAGAAGAAAACAAAGGGATAAGCAAGAGTCTCAGTCCCTACTCTAACACCGATGACACTAATTACACAGGAGCAAGTGAAACGCAGCTGCTCTGCACGCTCCAGCCAGATGAAAAGATGAACCAGTGGGGCCCAGCTCTGTTCAGTCTGGCAGTGCAGATGCTGAGCTCCTCTCTGCCCACCAAACAAGTCTTCAGTAATCACAAGGCAAACTGCAGTCCCTGCTGCTTCCAAGCTCACAGTCCTGGCACACACTGACACTTCCACGTGTTCAATAAATACAGCACCCAGCTGGGTTTGGAAGATTTGGCAGCAACTCAGAGCAGCAGCTTGGACTGGGAGCCACTGTCCGGCTGCTTGCACCGAGGAAGGGGAAACATTTTGCCTTTGCCTTAGAACTTTCTGCTCCTCAGGGCTTAGCCAGAAACCCAGGACTTACCTTCTAAATCCCAAAGCAAAAGGCAACAGGCACTCTCCAGGGGCTCTGACTGCCACACCACCTTCCCCACAGCGATTTTTAGCATTGCAGCCTGCTCAGTGAAGCACAGGAAGGGTTTGTTGCGGCTTTGACAGCCTTGAGGGCGAGGAGGTGCAACAGGGAGGGACGGAAGGAGAGAGAGATCAAAGTGAGATCTCACAGGATTAAACCTTCAGTTTAGTGCTGTGGACTTCTTCACACATCAGCAATGTACCATTTTCCAACACCATCTCAATGCACTTTGCATGTTCACAAGAAACCACAGGAGCACCTCCTGGGGCTCCAAAGCCAGGCAAGGAGTCATTCGCTGCGGTCCTTCGGCTCTCGGTACTGCCACTGGATATAGTCAAAGATGTCTTTCTCACATTCCACTGGTAGGGGCTCCCCAGCAACTCCTGCAAGCAAATTACAGATGCAGTGTGACAGCTGGAAGGTTTCCTAGCACACTGAGACACCCATTGCAGGAGTGTCCCAGAAAGCCTGGAAGCAGGAGGAATGCCCTGTGCAGGGCCCATACTGACCAGTGACCCCCAGGGCTCGGATCGTGTACTCGTTGATGGTGAAGCCCATTTCCAGGGCATGAGCCCTCATGTTCTTGTTGAAGATGTCACTGCCTGTGAAGTACAGCACCCCACAGTAATACTGATCTTTGGGGATAAGCCTAGGAGGAAAGTGGAAGGAGAGGTTTAGAACGAGATAACAACAACAAAAAGGTCCCAGCCTCTTGCAGTGCAGCCACTGATGCTGTTCTGGAGTTACTTTATGTGCACTCTACACTTGCACTGCTCACCCAGGAGCGAAAGGAATTGCATCCTAGAGAAAGGTTCAGCACATCTAGCCCAACCTAGAAGTCACTGGTGTTCAGCCACCCTGTGATTATAGAATCACAGAGTGTTAGGGGCTGGAAGAGACCTCTGGAGATAATTCAGTCCAACCCCCTGCCAAAGCAGGATCACCCAGGGCAGGTCACACAGGAACACATCCAGGTGGGTTTGGAAAGTCTCCAGAGGAGACTCCACAACCTCTCTGGGCAGCCTGCCCCAGGGCTCTTTGACTCTTACAGTAAAGAAGTTTCTCCTTATGTTCAGATGGAACCTTCTGGGTTACAGGTTTGTGCCTGTTGCCTCTTGTCCTGTCTCTGGATACCACTGAAAAGAGCCTGGCCCCTTCCTGACACCCACCCTGCAGATATGTATAAATAAGATCTCCTTTCAGTCTTCTTTTCCAGCCCCAGGTCTCTCACAGCCCCTCCTCATCAGACAGATGTTCCAGTCCTTGAATCATTCTTGTAGCCTCTGTTGGACTCTCTCCAGTATATTCCTGTTCCACTTGAACTGGGGAGCCCAGCAGTGGACACAACACTCCAGCTGCAATCCCCCAGGGCAGAGCAGATGCCTGCACTCCTGCCATGCATTAATGTCAATGCTGAAGCAGTATGATAAAAGTTCCAATTCTGAAACCAGATACAAGTCCTGCCTCAAACCACAGCAATCTTACTGATACTCTGCTGTAGGCATCATGCAGTGGCTCCCAGAACCCCTCTGAATGCCATGTTCTGCACTCTGAAGTAGAGATTTCAGTGTGGCAGGCAGCTAAAGCAGAGGGTTTGGGGTGGTTTGGTGTCCATACCTGATGTCAATCCTCCTGTGTGGAAAGGTTGTTCCATCTTCTTTAGTGGGCAGCTGACAGACCCCCTGTGAGCAAGTAAGGAAAGCAGGAAATGCCAAATGAAATGAAACAGATCTGAGACCAATCTTCACCTCCCCACCCTAGACAGCCTCTAAGCAATCCTCAGTCACCCTGGAGAGCAAAGGAAACTCTTACTGAGCTGATTAAGCAGGTTGCTAGGAGAGCTGCATGCCACAGCATGGCCAGGGACTACCTCACACTGCTAGCACTGCAGTCCAGAGCAGCAGACAACTGCTGCTCAGGCTTTTATTACAGCAGGTTATGTCAGTGGGGTTCAGAGTACCTCTGGATTTTCCACTACAGAAACTTCACCTTTAGAGATTGACATTTTATTGTGGGGGGGGCAGGAATTAAAATTTAAATCACAGCTCCAAAAGAAATCACTAATCCAGTTCTGGAGTCCTCAGCATAAGGACACAGAGCTGCTGGAGTGAGGCCAGAGGAGGCCACAAAGATGCTGCAAGGGCTGGGGCAGCTCTGCTGTGAGCACAGGCTGAGGGAGCTGGGGGGGTGCAGCCTGGAGAAGAGAAGGCTCCAGGGGGACCTTAGAGCTGCCTGCCAGTACCTAAAGGGATCCTACACAAAGGCTGCAGAGGGACTTGTGCTGAGGGGGTCTAGAAACAGGCCAAGGGA
The DNA here is from genome assembly GCA_013399055.1 of Ramphastos sulfuratus. NCBI lineage: Eukaryota > Metazoa > Chordata > Aves > Piciformes > Ramphastidae > Ramphastos > Ramphastos sulfuratus. The sequence goes on from WBNM01007921.1 coordinate 332,545, forward strand.
GAATGGTTTGGAGCTGAGGGAGAGCAGGGTTAGAGTGGAGCAGAGGAAGAAGTTGTGCAGCTCAAGGAAGGCCTTACCATGAATTTAGTGTCCCCTTTAGACAGCACATCTGTGACAAAGTGAACTTTTTCCAGTTGTTCCACAACCTGACGCAGGAGCTTTGGCTAGGAAGAGTGAGAGCACAGAGGAAATGATTTCACATAGGACAGGCAGGCAGTGGCTTCCAGGACAGCACTGAAAGTGAACCTATCACTGCATCTGAAATTTGATCCAGAAGGTACAAAGGAAGGAGCAATAACACTGAGAAGAGGCTGTGAGATTCCACTTGTGCAGTGTAAGTCAGGCTGCTTTCACTGGCAGTGAAACACAAGGAGCTGCAGTACAGGTCTGAAGCTCCAGACCCTGGGAATGTTACATTCCCTGGAGGGATGCAGCAGAGAAACTCACCTGTTTGGATGACTCAGATGTGAAACTTGGGTGGGTTAGCAGCACATCCATATCACCACTGGACTCTGCACCTGGGCAAGTCAGAAGCAAAGAAAAATCACAAAAGCATAGAACTGGTGAGGTTGGAAGAGACCTTTGAGATCAGCAAGCCCAACCACCACCCAGAGCTCACAGCCCCACCACTGCTAGAGCCACTGCCACTAAACCACAGCCCTCAGCACCACAGCCATGTGGCTTAGGAAAACCTCCAGGGATGGGGACTCCACCACCTCCCTGGGCAGCAACATCTTGCTGTATTCTATAGCAATGTTAATGGAGAAGCAGAGCAAACAATTCACAATATCCTGCTCTTGCTGGGGGCAGAGTGAAGGATTTCTGTGGCTTTCCAGCCACTGAACAAAGCAGGCAGGACAACACTAACAGGAAAAAGCAGGTTCCAGCTCTGCCTTTCTCTCCAGAAGCATCTAGACATGGCTCTTAGGGACATGGTTCAGTGGCCATGGTGGTGCTGGGTTGATGTTGGACTGGATGATCTCAGAGGGCTTTCCCAACCACACCATTCTGTCATTCTATATATTAATGAGTCTTGCTTATTAACACAAACCAAACACAGATCACAGAGTACCAACCTCGCCTAAAACTGCCACAGACTGTAGCAATATAGTTGGGGTCCAGCTTCTTTACCTCTTCCAGCACAATTTCCTGTGTAGAAGGAAGGTTGTGTTTAGAGCTGTCAGTCACTGACTGCCCAGCAGTGCCTCACACCCTCAGTAACCCTTACCTGCATTTGCAGCATTTCTTCCCTTGGGATTCTCTTTTCAAAATCCTCAAAGTATCTGCACATATGAAAGAAGAGAAGTGTCTGAAGGAGTGGCAAGAGCAGCACCTTACCACTGTGGTCAATCAAATGTGGGGCAGAGGGAAGAATGTAACTTCTCCTACTTTCCCAGCACAAAAGCTCTCTGTTCTCACCAAACATCTTGGACAAATTCCTCACAAGCCATGGTGAAAGCTCACAGCTGCAGCTGGGCAATGCTCAAAGGGGGTTTTGCTGCACATTATTTCCACTGTATGTGGAGAGCTGCTCTAAGGTGAGAGCAATGTTCCTGTGTACCCTCACATTACACCCAGATGCCTGAAGGACTCAGAAAAGCCAAGCACTCGTGGCCACCCAACTTACTTCAGCCCAATCTGCTGGTGGTGTGTCAGCTTGTGCTCAATCCTCCTTAGATCTGGAAGAATTAAGGGAAAAAAGAGGAGTTACTTCAAGACTAAAGCTCTCACACCCTACTTCCAAAGACAGACTGGCCCTGGCAGGGAGGTTGGCATTGATGATCTCCAAGGTCCCTTCCAACCTGAGCCATTCTAGATTCTTGCAGAAGAAAACAGCAACTGCAGACAAAGGAAAGGGTTTGTACAGTGACTGCTCAACAGCTGCTGGGATGAGCAGGAATGCACAGAGCACTTCTCAGTGATGACTGCAAAAGATCATTCACATCACAGCTGCTTTACTTTGGATATCTATGTAGTGCCTTTAGCCTGTGCACTTTAGCATCTCCCACACTCTGCTCAAAGCCCAGAGCATGTCTGCTGCCATTGGTACCACTGCAGAACTGGCAGCTTGACATCCTGGAGTGTGAACTGAGGAGCCAGATTTAACACTTACCTTCCAAAGTCTTAATTCCTTCTTCAACAAATTTCCTAGCAGCAGCAGGACTGCAAAGAGACAAAGCAATCTGCCATCAGAACAGCAGGAATCTTGCACCACTGAATTCACTGGAGCACTCTAGGTTCTTCAAGCAACTTCAAGAAATTGCTTCTGATGCTTACTTTCAGCCAGCAGAGCTGGCTTAGCCCAGCCTTGGCCAGCACATTCTGTAGCATTCCTAGAACTCTAACCTGACCCTCCCCTGGCACAGTTTCAGACCATTTCCTTTCCTTCTATCACCTAATACTAGGGAGAAGAGACCAACCCCCACCTTGTTCCAGTCTCCTTTGAGGGAGCTGTAGAGAGCAGAGAGCTCTGCCCTGAGCTTTCTCTTCTCTAGGCTGAACACCCTTAGCTCCCTCAGCTGCTCCTCCCCAGCCCTGTTCTGCAGACCCTTCCCCAGCTTCCTTGCCTTTCTCTGGACCTGCTCCAGCCCCTCAATGGAGTGAGTGGCACAAAATTGGGTCCAATAGTTTTCAAAGTGTGGCCTCACCAGTGCCCAGCACAGGGGCACAATCACTGCCCTGGCCCAGCTGCTCCCACTGACAAAGCAGCACTGTCCCTGTGCCCAACTGCCCAACAGAAGTCCCAAAGAGAATTCCTCTACCACAAAGTGTCACTGATGACTGTCAGTTTCTCACCAGCCAACTGTGGTGCCTCAATGCAAGCACTACAGCACCAGCTCAAACTGCTCTTCACTATTTGCAGCCACCCCACTTCTGCTCACAGCTCCACCAGACAGACAGAAGGGAAAGCCCCACAGAACCAAAGCTCACCCAATGCCAGTGACCCTTGTCAGGAGGTTGATGGATGCACTGGTGTCATCCTGGCGGATCTGCAGAAACAAGACAGCACAAAGCAAACCCTTCTGAGCCCCATCTGCAGGGAACAGAAACCTCGACAAGACAAACCAGCTGTGCCAGACTCTGCTTTGGAGGCTCAGAATAAACAAGTGTAAAACATCTGACTGTTCACAGAAGTCATTCACATAGAACCTAAATCATTTTCAGAACTAAGATGTGAGGCTTTGGCTGAGCTTCTCATTCCCTGCTCTCTGCCTGCCCTAGACTCCATGTCACAGAATCACAGAATCAGCCAGGTTGGAAGAGACCCCCCAGCTCACCCAGCCCAACCTAGCACCCAGCCCTACCCAATCAACCAGACCATGGCACTCAGTGCCCCAGCCAGGCTTTTCTTCAACACCTCCAGGGACAGTGACTCCACCCCCTCCCTGGGCAGCCCATCCCAATGCCAATCACTCTCTCTGGCAACAACTTCCTCCTAACATCCAGCCTAGACCTGCCCTGGCACAGCTTGAGGCTGTGTCCCCTTGTTCTGTCCCTGGGTGCCTGGCAGCAGAGCCCAACCCCAGCTGGCTACAACCTCCCTTCAGGGAGCTGCAGAGAGCAATGAGGTCTGCCCTGAGCCTCCTCTTCTGCAGGCTGCACACCCCCAGCTCCCTCAGCCTCTCCTCACAGGGCTGTGCTCCAGGCCCCTCTCCATTCCTAAGGCTGACATCAGCCTCTCCAAGGACAGTAAGAGAAGTTCCACAAGGCAAGCAGCACACTTTGCAAGCTACAAAAAACAACAAACCTTTTCCAGCTTGCGCAGCTTCCCCGTGGACAAGAACTCATCTATCTTCTCAGCTATCTTAGCTCCTACTCCATCCTAAACATTGCGGGTAAGGAGAGATGAGTTAACTCCAAGACAACTTAGAGCCAGAAACAAAGCAGTCATAGAATCTCTGCTCGGTCGGGAGCCTGGAAGGAACATCTGGAGATCATCGAGTCCAAGCCCCTGCCGAAGCAGGGTCGCACAGTGCAGGCTGCCCAGGAACGTGTCCAGGCAGGATCTGAGTCTCTCCAGAGGAGACTCCACAGCCCCGCGGTCCCTGGGAGCCGCTGGCACCGCGACCCCACTGCGGCCGTGCTGGGGACCTCCTGCCGGCAAACTGCGCGCCAGCACCTACCAGCTTCTTGGCTTCGGCGCCGCTCTGGATCTTGCTGGGGTACCGAGCAATCACCGAGGCTGCTTTCCTGGGGAACAGCGCAGGTCAGCACCGAACAGAGGCTGGAGGCGCGGCCAGCCCGGCGGCGGACCGAGCCCCGGGACTAGGGCACCGGCGGGGAAGGGGGAGGCGATACCTGTAGGCGTTGTACTTGTGAACGGCTCGGTTCACGTTGCGCTCGTAATTGGCCAATTCTGCGGGGAAAAGCTCGGTCAGGGCTCTGCCGCCCCCGCGCGCCCGCCCTGCCCGCAGCTCGCCCGCACCTACCCGTCAGGAAATCGGTGATGCCCTCGTTGGGGCCCTCCTGGGGAGCCTTCCGCTTGCTCATGGCTGCCAACGGCAGACGGAACCGCGGCACCGGCCAGGGGCTGGGGCAGGAGCCGGGGGCTGGAGCAGCGCCCGGAACTGCCAGGCCGCGGCACCGGGCAGGGAGCAGCTTCCGGAACCGCTTCCGGTGCTTTCCGGAAGTGACGTCACAACGGCGGCCGGCGCGTGGGGAGCCTCGTGGGGCGAACGGGATCGCGGCGGGGCCGGGGCCGCGGGCAAGGCCTGGGCCGGGGCGCGGCTGTAGTTTGTTTGATCTCGGGAAGGCATTTGACAGCCACAGCGTCCTGGCAGCTGAGCCCAGGCGGTGCGGAGGATGCCACAGGCCGAAGGACACAAGTCAGAGAGCTGCAGTCAGTGGGGCAGAGTCTGCTGGAGGCCTCTGTCTAGTGGAGTCCCTCAGGAGTCAGTACTGGCCCGGTGCTGTTCAGTCTGCTCATCAAGGACCTAGGTGAGGGCACAGAGGGCACTGTCAGCAGCTCTGTGAGCAGTGGCTGACAGCCTCTTAGGCTTGGAGCCATTTCCCATCACTTCTTGAGGCAACATTTTCTTCCTGAAGGTGACCTTGAAATGCACCTTCTGGAGTGTGCTGCTGACATCCCCATCTTGAGGGAAGAAGTAAAACAAAGCAGTGTTCCAGCTGTTGCTGTATTCCTGCAGGTTACAGATACAACTCTATTCTGCTTATTTGAACATTAACTTAATTTTTAATTAGGCCCCTGTGCCTAATTGCTCAGGAAATGCACCTTTTAGTGCAAAATGTTGCTGCTTGCTCCTTGCAAGAAGCTCAATCCCTCACCACAAAGACACTTTGCACTCCATAAATGCCTGTGTTAGAGCTCATTAGGCTGATATTTTTAAGTCATTTTAACTAATCTGGCTTTAAAGCTGAACAGAATAACAAATTTACTTTAAAAGGGGAAATTATATCATGGAAAATGATAATTTATGAGTCCTCCTTAGGCAGGCTAGACATGAGTTTGATGTTGTTCAGCTAGTACTCAATGGCATTAAAAGTTGCCTTCCTATCCCAAAAGAACAAATGAGTTTTGATTTCTCTTCATTAAATGCATCGTTAACTCCTCCTCCTGCTTTCTGTTTGTTTTCCCCTCCATACTGTCTTGTTCTGTAAATTTAATTCAGGCAGCACATCCATCACGTTCCTGTAATTAGCACTTGGGAATAGCAAGTCTCAGAATCACAGCCACAGAATGGGGGAATTGGAAGGGACCTCTGGAGATCATCCAGTCCAATCCCCCTGCTAGAGTAGTGTCACAGGGACCTGTCCAAGTGGCATTTAAAGTCTCCAGAGAAGGAGACTCCACAGACTCCCTGAGCAGCCTTCTCCAGGGCTCCAGCACCCTCACACCAAAGGAGCTTCTCCCTAAGTTCAAATGAAAACTCCTGGGTTCCAGTTGGTGCCCGTTCCCCCTTTTCCTGCCACTGGGCACCACTGAGAAGAGCCCAGCCCCATCCACCCTTTAGCTCTTGATTGGCATTGAGAAGATCTCCTCTCAGTCTTCTCTTTTCCAGGCTAAAGAGCCTCATGTCTCAAATAATTTAATCAAATGTTGTAAAAGTACTAATAACAGCAAAAAGCCTGCTGTGATGGAAGTGAGTGCTACTGTGCTTAGGAAGGCCAAGGTGGTACTTCAGGGAGGAGGAGGTGAGGGGCCAGGTGGGGCAGACCCTGCTCAGGCTAAATCAACTGGGATCATGCCTGGTGCAGCACTCTCTGCAGGCTTTCATTACCATTTCATCTCTTTTGCTCCTCCTCCCAGCTCTGAAGATGACTTTCCTGTCTCCAGGCACGAGCACTAAATATGGTCCCAGCTGTAATTGCTTCAGAGGATGAGTAAATAAACTGCAGCATAGTGAGGACGAGAGGGCAGAGGAATGAGGCCATTGCTCTGCCTCCTGTTATTCCTGGGAGCTTGGGTGAATTTAGGGTCTTGATTTAAGAACCTGCACCCTGTGACTGCATCTGGGTATTGCTGGACAAAGAACAAATAACTGCTGGTCACCAGGCCCCACTTTATCTCTCCAGCTGGGGTAATGATGCTTATCTCCTTTATAAGAGCCTTTCAGATGTAGCTTTATGTAATAAGCAGCTTTGATAAATTATCTCAGTGTTTTGTACATGGGACTGAGATTCCAACCATGGAAGGTCAGACAATGTGGTTGGTACTTGCAGTAGAGTCCTTAGCTGTCACCTTAGCCCTGGGGATTTTTCTTTATGTGCTCCATACTCCACTGTCTGCTCTGACTGTGCACAAGCCTCCTCCTCTGCTTCCCTCTCAGACTGCTCTAACGGTTGCCCTCACTCCCTTTAATGATTTTAAATCACTGCTTTTGATGTCCAGTTTATCTGCCCAAAATGCAGCACCCTTGACTGCATCGAATTCACTCCTTAATCCTCTTAGGCTCTCTGATCACTCAGGACCAGAGTTAGATAAAGTCTCTCAGGTAGCCTTTGAGGTCTCCCAGAAGCCGCCGTGCGCCGTGGGAGATCCATCATGCTTTCCTTGGTGTCAGAAAGGTTTTGCTGGGAAAGATTAGGGGGGCTGGAGGTCACTCCAAATCACAGCATTGTTCACTTTATAAGCCCATTTTATCCTGTCATCTGGCATTACCCTTTCAAGATGTTTCTGAGGGCTCTGTGGCATATATCAATTTCTTGCCCTTCAGTCCTTTTAAAGCCTGGGGGTTAAGCACTGATTGATTCATTGAATGTCCCCAAAGTCAAACAATTTCTCTTTTTCACTGTGTTTTATTGTCTCTGTTTTCCTGTGCCTGACTCAGAAGTGTCCAGCACAACACTGAGCTCTTTTGTTCCCTTTACATTTTTACATACAGGAGAAGAGGCACCTGCACAGGCTTTTATCCAGCACTCAGCACTGCAGGTGACATCTGGGGCTTTTGGCTTTGCTTTTACAACAGAACTGATTTCCAGTTGAGATTTTCAGCCTTAGTGGCCTTGTTTTGCTTCAGGTCTTTAACCCAGTTAAGATATGGCACATGCCTGTACGTGTTTAGGTAGCCAATGGGCCAGAAAAGAGGATCTGTCCAGCTTGGATCCATGGTCAGTCTGATGAGGTTCAGCAAGGCCAAGTGCTGGGTCCTGCCCCGAGTCACAACAACCTCATGAATGTTCCAGGCTGGCAGGGCAGTGGCTGGAACTGCCTGGTGGAAAGGGACCTGGGGGTGTTGGTGGAGAGTGGCTCAACATAAGCATCCTGGCCTGGATCAGCAATGGTGTGGCCAGCAGGGGCAGGGAAGTGATCACACTCCTGAACTGGGCATTGGTGAGGTTTTGGATCCCTCACTCCAAGGACTTGGAGGGGCTGAAGCGTAACCAGAGAAGGGCAACAAAGCTGAGGAAGAGTCTGGAGAGCAGAGCTGGGGAGGAGCAGCTGAGGGAGCTGGGGGTGTGCAGCTTGGGGAAGAGCAGGCTGAGGGAGACCTCATTGCTCTCTGCAGCTCCCTGAGAGGAGGCTGCAGTGAGGTGGGGGTTGGGCTCTGCTCCCAAGTAACAAGTGACAGGGTGAAAAGGAATGGCCTCAGGTTGCACCAGGGCAGGGTTAGGTTGGAGATGAGGAAAAAATTCTTTGCTGCAAGAGTGGTCAGGGATTGGCACAGGCTGCCCAGGGAGGCGGTGGAGTCCCCATCCCTGGAGGTGTTCCAGAAACCTGTGGCCATGGCACCTGGGGACAGGGTTTGGTGGCCATGGTGGTGCTGGGTTGATGTTGGACTGGATGATCTTAGAGGCCTTTCCCAACCCTAATGATTCTACAATTCTATGACTCTCCCAAACAGAAAGTCCAAATTAATGTTGCTGGGAATGTAAATCACAGAAGACTTTCCCCTGAGTGCCCCTGTTTGCTTTGCTGCAGTGGATGTTTGCTGTGGGAGCCTTGACAAATCTGTGTAGCCACAGAGGTTGATAATAGATGATCTAATCCAGGCTGCGTGGCAGGAAAATAAAACTCAGGCCTGTGGTAAGGTCGCAGCAGCCTCCCTGCACTCATGTTAGTCATTGCTCAGAGATGTCTTAGCAAATGTTACAAAACAAATTTAGATTTTGATCCCAGCTTAATAGGATTCAAGCCCAATATATCCATCCTGAGCTTGCAGTAGTGATGGGAGAGGGAGCAGCAGCTCTGACTTCTGCAATGCATTGGTTGTCAGAATTTCCATCAGGGAAATAGAATCACAGCTGAGAATGGCCTGGGTGGGAAGGGGCCTTAAAGCTCAGCCGGTTCTAACCCCTGCCACAGGCAGGGACACCTCCCACCAGCACAAGGGCCTCCTCCAGCCTGGCCTTGAACACCTCCAGGGAGGTTGTGGAGCTTCTTCGATCACATCCTGTGCTTCTGTGCTCCACAGCCTCCCTGGGCAACCTGTGCCAGTGTCTCCCCACCCTCACTGCCAAGAATTTCTTCCTCATCTCCCCTGTCCCAGCTCAAAGCCATTGTCCCTTGTCCTGCCACCCCCAGCCCTTATCCACAGTCCCTCCTCAGCTCTCCTGGAGCCCCTTTAGGTGCTGGAAGGCAGCTCTAAGGTCTCCCTGGAGCCTTCTCCAGGCTGAACAGCTCCAACTCTCCCAGCCTGCCCCCATAGGGGAGGTTCTCCAACACTGTGATCATCTTCGTGGCCTCCTCTGGACCTGTTCCAGCAGTTCCATGTCCTTGTGCTGGGGACACCTTTTGTATCAAAACCAATTTCATAACATTTGTACCAAACACTGCTACCTACCATAACATTTCTCCCAAAAGATCCTTTCCCTGGAGGGGGAGCAGAGGACTTCTGCTGCATAATGAGCTCTAGAGAACTGTAACTCACAAATTTCCAACTAGTTTGTGTTTTAAGAGCATTTTATATGTCATAAATTTTCCAGGAGGCAGAGTTAAGAATGTGTGTTTATAGGATTGTCACTTAGTGTTTGTCACAAGAAAATAGCTCAGGAAGCTCCATCTGAAGCTGCTCATTGTTTGTGAGGTCTCATTTCAAATATGCTTTAAAAATCATCTGTTTGAGGGAAAATCTCCAAGGAAGGTGTGAAACAAAAACATTTTGAAATGGCTGTCAGGAGGGAATCAGGATTTTGGATCCTATCTTTGTGTGATGGCTTTGGAAGCAGAAGGCAGCACCTCCCCTTGCTCCACTGGAGACAGAGCACAGCAGGGCAGGCTACAAGAATCAGGCTTTCATCAGAGGAGATATTTTCTGCTCCCAACAGTTTGTCCTCCCACAATGGGGGAGGTATTCCCAGATTGGCTTTCTACATCCTCCTGCTCACAGACTGCCCTGAGCACACCTCACGACCCTGCCTCCCCTGCAACCCTTTTTTTGTCCTGGGAATTGGCTGAGCAGAAATGCAGAGGCACAGACAGGTGTTGCAGAGTGCATCACAGTGCACTGGAGTCGTGCTCTGCTTTGGGCTTTGAGGGCTGGTTTCAGGCTGAAGAAGGCTCTTTGCTTTGGCACTAGATGGGGCTAAGGGATAAAGAAGCAGCAAAAAAATGCAACGACTGAGCCCAGGATTGTGCAGCCCTCTCTGCTGTGCCCCGGCAGAAGCAGAGGGAGAAGCCTGCAGAGGCAATCGATGCTATTGAAGTCCCTTCACTCGGCTTTGTGATAGGAGAGAGGAGAGAACAGCATCTGACTGGTGAGATATTGGTGTGTCAGCTCTTCTGAAAGGCCAGGGACGTGTTCTGAGGCATGGTCTGTGGAGGGGACACGATGGGCAGCAGCACCAGACACACAACTTGCCTTCAAACAACTTGAGCTGAGCCCTTCCCTCTGTGCTGCGAAGGGATGCGAGGCCACATCTGGAATACTGAGTCCAGTTCTGGGCTCCCTGGTTCAGGAAGGGCAGGGAACTGCTGCAGAGGGGACAGCAAAGGGCTGCAGAGATGCTGAGGGGCCTGGAACAGCGCTGTGAGGAGGGAAGCTGAGAGCCCTGGGGCTGTTGTGCCTACACTAGAGCAGGCTGAGGGGGATCTGATCAATGCTGATCAATACTCAAAGGGTGGGTGTCAGGAGAATGGGACCAGGCTTTGTTGAGTGGTGCCCAGTGACAGGACAAGGGGTAACAGGCACAAGCCTGAGCAGAGGAAGCTCCATCCAAGGGTGAGGAGGAACTTGTTTAACTTAAGGATGACAGAGCCCTGGAGCAGGCTGCCCAGAGGAGTGGTAGAGTCTCCCATCTCTGGAGACATTGATGACCTGCCTGGATCTGGTCCTGTGTGACCCTCTCTGGGTGACTGCCTTGGCAGTGGGGTTGGACTCACTGATCTCCAGAGGTCCTTTCCAACCCCTACCATTCTCTGATTCCAAGAGCAGCATCCAGCATTTCCTCAGCATGCAGCAATGGCTCTGTGACTTTTCTCCTGTTCCAGTGTTGCTGCTTACAGATGTAAGAGCAAATTGGCTTTTAAAACACAAGAAACTTTCTGCTGTTTAGGTTGTTACTCGCTGGGCTCTCACCCACTGCCCTGCTCAGGCAGCAGAGCTGTTGCTTATCAGATAAAGAAGGGAAATAACAAAATTTATTCTGAAACACAATATCCCTCGTGTTAGAGTTAAGGATCTTAACTACCCTTATCAATCCTGCTGTAAAGATCTGCTGTCTGAGCAGCCCTTGCCCAGGTGAGGCTCTGTCAGTGTGTGTCAGCAGAGGAACTCTGTGATTCTAGGAAAAGCAAGCAACCAGCTGCTGTCTCCTTTGCTCCACGAGTGTGGAAGCCCTGAATGAAACTGCTTGAGGTTTAATGATTTGTATGAGCCAAAGGATGTTTTCCTGCCATCAGTCCTGGGCTGTTCTCAGATTGCTGGAGGATGTAAACAGGAGAAAACACACCCAAACAATTTAATTTGCAATGCCTGAGGTACCTGGTGAGAGATTATCTGCTCTGCTTCTATGGTTTCTTCTATTTTAAATCTTCTAGCAGCAGGAGTTCCTGTTTGTTGCTCGCTTGTTTATTGCACAAATGCTTTAAGTACCAAGTGAATAGCATGGGGTGAAGGAATGGGGGGTTTGGAGAGCACCACAGGAATGCAGAAACCCTTTCAAGCCTGAAGGTTGGAACAAGCTCCAGGGGAAAAGACAGCAGTGTGGGCCAGGGGCATCAACCAGGGCTGTGGGCAGCAAGGGAAGACTTGCTCTGCAAAGCATGGAGTGGCAGAGGGAGGGGGTTGAAAGGGACCTTAAAGACCATCCAGTTCCAACCCCCTGCCACGGGCAGGGACACCTCCCATCAGCCCAGGTCCCTCAAGGCCTCATCCAACCTGGCCTTGAACACCTCCAGGGAGGGGACATCCACAGCCTCCCTGGGCAACCTGTGCCAGTGTCTCCCCACCCTCACTGCCCATAGCAGGGGGGTTGGAGTAGGTGATCCAACCTAAGCCATTCCATGGCTTGTGTGTCTTTAATGCAAGCCCAATTTCCAAGGAGCCTTTGTAAGAGAAATGAAGTGTGAGCCCTGCTGGGTAACTCACCCACATACCATGTGCCATTATTTAGGTTGTGTGCATTCAAACTCCTCTTGCTCACAACAAAGATTTCTCCATATTTGCTTGCTGCTGCTGTAAAGTTGATGGATCTGTAACTTGCTGCATAATTAACCATTGCAGAGGTGCCACTTTGCAGGGGGAGCAAGTAGTGAAGGGGATATGGTAAATGGGGGTGATTACAGATACAATTGTTAGCCCAAGCTTAGCAGGGTTTGCTTTGCTGATTAAAGAAAAAAACCCTATCTGAAGGAGCACAATTCTGATTAAGCTCTGCACTGCTCTGCTAGTCATGGATTAGGTTATTAAACTAGATTTTTCCATTAATAAAACAAATGTTAATGCATTGTTTGATGCTAATAATGAAACCATTGTGAGAAGCAGAGCTACTTCCATTAACATTTATCACCTCTTTCACTACATCTTGTCAAGGCTGGGGATGAATTCAATACTTCCTTTGCTTGAGAAAGGTGAATTGGGAAGGCACAGCTCGGCGGGAAGCTTCGTCTGCTTTGTGTTTGCTGTGCTCCCCTGGACAAAGCTGAGCCAAGGGCTACAGAGAGCTGAACTTTAAATAGACCCCATCGAACCATCTGCTGCAGCACATCACTGGCTTCATTAAACTGTGTTAATTCAAAGGAGACTGACTCAAGGAAAAGAACTGCCAAGCTCTTCCTGCTTCTCAGATCCGTTAGGCTGTGAAATGCTCCACCAGCTCTGGTGGTGCTGCATGGATCTCTGTGTCCTGCCATTTTGGCACCGCAGCCTGGGTTTGGCTTCACCCTGGGCAGCAAGCCCAGCATGGTTAGCTCTGGCTGTCTCGTGGGCATTGATCAGAGAGTGGAGATGTTTACCCTGTCCAGCTTTTTACAGGATCATAGAATGCATTGGGTTGGAAGGGACCCTGCTAAGTCATCTTGTCCAACCCCTCTGCACTCAGCAGGGACATCTACAAGTGGACCAGGCTGCTCAGGGCCCCATCAAGCCTGAGCTTGAATGGCCTCAACCACATCTCTGGGTAACCTGTTCCCATCTTCCACCACCCTCATGGTGCAGAACCTCCTCCTGGTATCCAACCTAAATCTCCCCTGCTCCAGTTTCAAACCATTGCCCTTTGTCCTGTCAGCACAGGCCCTGCTAAACAGTCCCTCCCCAGCCTTCCTGGAGGTGCCCTTCAGGTACACCTCAGCTGCTTGCAATCAGGACTCCCCCGAGGCTTCTCCAGGGTGAACAGCCCCAGCTGAGCAGGGGAGGTTCTCCAGCCCTCTGATCATTTTTGTGGCTTCCTCTGGACCCATTCCAGCAGGTCCATGTCCTTCTTGCGCTGAGGCCCCCAGAGCCAGACACAGCACTTGGAAGCTTAGGGTTTAATACTTAAAGAGGATGATTTGTGATAGCTTCAGTGGGCCTCAAACCACTGGTCTGAACCTTCTCTTATCTGTGTCAGAGGCAGTTGTGCATCAATCCTTTATCCTTGGCAACACTGTCAGGTAGCTGGGGAGAGGGCAGGAGGTAAGGCACCTGCATGCTGCTTGCTCTGGCTGCCTGAAGCTCTGTGCAGACACTTAAACTGTAGACATTGCAATGCAAACAACTCCAGCTGCAGATAAACTCTGCAAATGCCAGCCTGGGAGAATGGCTGCAGGCTCCCCCTTAGTGGTTTCCTCTGCAGCTGGGTTGCAGAGGGCACTGCGAGCTCCCCGCAGTTGCTGGTGCTGGCGGTGCGGGTGCGGAGCCAGCCGGCTGCAAGCTCTGCTGCGGGGACACTGCGCACGCAGGTGTCTGTCATAAGCAGCTTCCATCAGAAGGAAATGAGGCCGAAGTCAAGCTCCCTTCCTAGGTACCCGAGGGCTGGAGCCCACAGCTGTGTCCTCTTTATCCTGAGCAGCAATTTAATTTCTCTCGCAGGGTGAAGGCATAAACAGCGGCACCGAGCGGGGCGGGGAGTTGCCGCTGAGCTGTTAGGGAGAAGGTTTCGGAGTCCTCTGGCGGTTCTAAAAGACCGCAATTCACAGAGGTGGTTCAAAGAGTGAACCGAGTCGTTGCTGCAGTGCCTCAGAAGTCTGGACGGACCCTGATTTGTCTTACCAGAGAGTAATTGTTGTGTCGAGACGCGGAGGAAGCCTGATGAGCGCAGCAAGCGAAGGCTGAGTGCTGGCGCCCGCAGCGCGCAGGGAAGCCTCGGAGCAGTGGGTGAGTTGGTGACGTGGGCACTGCTTACAGCTGCAGCACTGCCTACAGCTGCAGCACTGCCTCTGTGCCAGCTGCCTGAGGCACAAGCCAGGGCTGGTTCTCTTCTGTTTCTCTGCTTTATGGCAGTCTCCAGGCTCATGGAGTTAGAGGCCAGACAAAAAAAAAACCAAGGTCATAGAATTGTTTGGGTTGTAAAAGCAGAGTTGGATTGGCACAGGCTGCCCCGGAGAGGTGGTGGAGTCCCCATCCCTGGAGGTGTCCAAGAAAGGTGTGGCCATGGCACTTGGGGCCACGGTTTAGTGGCTGTGGTGGTGTTAGGTTGCTGGTTGTGCTCTATGACCTTAGAGGCCTCTTGCAACTTCAGTGTTTTTTGGCAGGAAGAATGTTCTCCATTAGGCTGCACAGGATTATTCCTAGTGGAAAACCCAACCCCCCCCCCCATACCCCCTCCATACCTACCCCTGCCTTCTGCATGGACTGGGGATGGTTACCCACTCAGACCTGCAAATCTTTGTGGTCACCCAGGGCTGCTGCTCCTGCAGAGCCATGGGAACCTGCTGCTGTCATTTGGAGTAATGCTGGAGCAGAGGACTCCTGATGCCTGCTCTCCTGGCAGCACTCTGCTGTGTGCTGGGCCACATTAATGTTAGATGGGATGGAGCTGAGCAAATGCAGCCTGCTTGAATCTCTGCCCTGGAATGGTGCACAGCACAGTTCAGTAGCTGGGAATAAACTAAGTTTTGACTAAAATATGAGAGTTTCTGCTAACAACTACTGCACTGCTTGGGTTTATTTCCCTCCTGAGCAGAATATTTTTTTTCTGAAAGACTTAAATGGTACCATTTAGCTTTTATTGTTTGGGCTTTTTTGCTTTGCCTCTATTCTCCAAAGTGTTCAAAGTGTCCCCTGTTCAACCTGGGTAATTTGGTTCAGTTCAGTGCAGCGTTTGAGAGCGATGAGGCTGTTTGCCTGGCAGAGAAGACAGAGGAGAGCTGCTCAGTGCTGGTCAGAAGCTGAAGGGTGGAGGTTGTGAGGACTGGGCATGGGTCTTTTCAGGACAAGGAACAATGAGCACAAACTAGAACTCAGGAGGTTTCGCTTCAACTTAAGGAGAATCTTCTTTGGTGTGAGGGTGCTGGAGCCCTGGAGCAGGCTGCCCAGAGAGGCTGTGGAGTCTCCTCCTCTGGAGATTCCAAACCCACCTGGCCACTGTGATGCTGGGCAAGCTGCTGTGGGTGCCCTGCTTTAGGAGGGAAGCTGGACTGGGTGATCTCCAGAGATCCCTTCCAACTCCCCCAGTCTGTGACCTCACATTTCCAAGTACTCATCGTAGCAAACCAGATGAGCCTCAAGATGCCCTGCGTGGAGCAGAAGAACCTCCACTGGAAACCAGCAAATACCTAGGAACAGACAAGTGGAGGAAAAAAGAAGTCAAATCCCTTTGAGAGCCCTGATTGCTTTTGTTTATTTTCCAGTATTCTAAGCTGAGTGTTTTGGACACTTCAGATCCTGCAGTCTTGGCTTGCTGTTATTTTACCTCTGGATATGTGGAACCGTTTTGCCTGTGAATGCTCACAGCAGCTGTTAGAAGAACTTCAACGTGATAGCTGCAGACAGGGTAGTTGTTAACAAGGCCTGAACACTTTGAGAGGCTCATGTGACAAGCAAGCTCCTGAACGCTGCCGGCAGTGGTTTGGAGTTGCTTTGTGCTGCTAAATACCTGCCCTTGGGTGTATTGAAGCCTTTCAGTCAGCTCTGATGCTGCCGGCACAGGATGGTCCTGTTTCAGCATTTTAAAGAGGCTCTGCCGGAGCTGACGGCGGTGGAAGACTTTCAAGCTCTGTGTAGCCACAACAAAGAAACGCAGGAGATGTCTCCGTGCGACCTTCCTGCTCGCTCCCTCAGAACCTAGGCAGTGCAGCATGCTTGGCTTCTGCTGTCTGTGAAATTGCTCAGGATAAGTGAATTAGGAGCACACGGTGAGCTTCCATGGCATTCCTGCTTCCCTGCTGTGTTGTGGTTCTCTGAGCAAATCCTGTTGCAGATTTAGTGGCCAAGTTTATAGAGAGCAGGAGCTGAAACCTGTGGTGTCCATTCTGTGTGATGGTCCTGCAGGCTTTCAAGCTGTCAAGGGACAATATTTGCTTCCTGTGCTTGTTTTGAGGAGCACGTGGGGAGGGATATCAGCTGGAGCTGACCACCAAAGCTGCATTGTCTCCTAACTTCCATTCCCTTCTTGTACATCTGGATCACCTTTTCTGGATCACCTTTTCTCTTCCCTCCCATTCTGTTGTTTTTTCTTGTCAAGCACTGTGGCAGAACCAGCTGGGCTGGGAGGAGGAACCTGTGACCCTAGAAAGAGAGCATTTGTGGCCCATCCTCTCCTCCAGGTTCAGAAGGTGTAGTTAAACCTGTTCACAGCATCATCAAAGCATTTGCCTTTTATTTTCTCTCCACCTCTTCACTACAGATCCCTTTACCCTCTCCAGGAGGACAAAGTCATAGATTCACAGAATGGTTTTGGTTGGAAGGGACCTTAAAGATCATCCAGTTCCAACCCCCCTGCCATGGGCAGGGACAGCTCTGAGCAGACTTTAGGACCTAAGTCCATCGTTTTTATACTTGATAGAGAAAAATTCTCTCACTCTGTGTTTTGCTCTTCTATATGAAACCAGTCTTGGGCAATTCCCATGCAAGCAGTGTGGGTCCTGTCTCAGAGGTCACTTTCCTTGCTGAACCAAACTGGAAGCCAGTGGAATGCAGTGATTTGTTTCTTGCAGTCAGGATCATACCTCCATAGATTGGCTGATGAAGTTGTTTGCAGCTCAGCTGCCTCCACGTGGTTGCCTCCTGTTTGTTCTTCAGTAGTATATAGGGAAGGGAGATCCAAGGTCTTTTTTCTTCTTTAAATCTGTATTCCACTACTGTCTCATCTCTTTAATACATTTCCTTTACAAATCTAGACTTATGTTTTAGCTTAATGCCAGCAAGAGCTCTGGAAGGATTTATTCTTCTGGACCCTAATGTAAAATGAGTAATGCTAGAACTGGCTCCCTTGGTAGCAGCAACACATTTTACTACTGATTGTCAGAAACAATAAAAAGGAGAATATGTTGGGAGTTTCAGTGCTATTTGCTTCCTGGGATTTGTGTCCTGAATTAACCTCCACAAATACATTGCATGAGTAACTTTGGAGAAGTTCTCAGCATGTGTGTAGGAGAGAAGCAGGGAAAAGGAATCAAGTTGTTGGTCCAGCTTTTTGTAAGGGACATCAGGGAGAAGAAACTTTCATCCCCAGGCTGCAGGGGACCTGTGGCACAGTGGCTGTCAGGTGTCCCATGGAACCCTCAGGGGACAGAAGCCATCCCCTGGGCACTCCTGCTACAGCTCTGCCTTTCATCCAGCACACTCTGGGTGGGTGCTGCAAGCAAAGCCTTGATTTAAAGCCCCTTGAAGTCCAATTCCCTTAAGCTGTGATCTGTCACATCTGCACAGGCTGAGGTCCCAGGGATGGAGGTGCTCTCTCCAGGCCATGCTGAATCATCCCTTGGCTCAGCAGCAGGATCTGCTTGGTTGGTTTTGTGGGGACCTTCTTTTGATAATTGGAGCAGAAGGAGCTCTGTGGCCTTGTTTGGAAGATGCAGATACTCTGAAAACTCAGAATCCAAGGCTTGACTGAGTGAGTGGAGAAGCCTTGGTGCTGAGTCTACTCCAGAGCATTTTCAGTAAGAATCATAAAACCATGGAAGAGTTTTGGTTGGAAAAGACTTCTGAGGTGGTTTAATGGCCATGGTGGGGTTGGGTGAGTGCTTTGGATGATCTTAGAGGGCTTCCAACCTTCATGAGTCTGTGATTGTCCCTCTGACTGCCTTGAAGGGTGTAAAGTGAAGCCAGGGGGAGAAGAGGCTCTAGGGAAAGGGCTTTGCTTTGGCTCCTTGGCCCCGGGGGCGGGCGGCAGCGCTCCTGTCCTTGGCCCAAAGAGGTTTTGCAGAGCTTTAAAGCAGGGACCTGTCACATCCTGATTGCTGTCCCATCTTGTCCTTAATGATCTAATAAGATGTCTGATGCAGTCTGTGCCTTCCTTCCACCTCCAGGTCTCTTGGATCTTGGTGGGAATATTGTTCTCCCACAGCAATATCTGCTGCTCTGTCCTCTGCCATTCCCTGTCTTGTGTGATGGCATTTTGTGATGGATGTGCTAAGCTACACCAATAAGGTTTTTAGAGCACTTCTTGGCTGATGTTTTACAGCAGTGCAGGTGGCAGTGATCTGGGAAGCAGAGCAGACCTGGCTGTGATGTCATTTCAGTAGGGTTTGGACACAACTGTCCCATTAATTTCTTTTCTCTTGGCCTTGTGTTTGTGAAGTTGCTCTTCAGCAGCCTCAGTGTGCTGCAAAGGACACAACAAGGATCTTACATTTGGGGGGTGTGTGTTGGACTAAACTTCCAGAGGGTTAAAGTGGAATATTCCACCTGTCCTTTCTCTGGCTGACTTGAGAAGGACGAGAGGCAATTAAAACCAGCAGCAGTGTCAGGAACATGACAGGAGCTGACGTTTTGGGGTTGTGGAGCATCCCCTACGATGGATGGCTCTGCAGTAAGTGTCACTTCTCATCTTTGTCTCCTGCAACCAGCTCTGCTTTTTGAACGTGCTGCTGGCCTCCCCACATTGCAGGGCTGTAGCAACAGCTCCCTTGGCTTTGTTTCCTCTCAGTTTGGGGTCTCAGCTGGGCAGAGCTGTGCTGCAGTGCTCACTGTGGTCAGCGTGGCAGGCACCACGGACAGGACACAGCCTGGGGTTGCTGCTCCTGCCAGGTGCTGCTGGCCAACAGTCCAGCTCTACATGACCAGGATGAAGTCCACCAGCTCAGGACCTTTGCTGCTGTTTGGGTGGTAGATGGTTACTGAGTGCTTGACTTGGTAGAGCAGAGTTGATGTTTGGATGTGGTGATCTTGAAGGTCTTGTCCAGCTTAAATGGTTCTGTGATTAATGCAAAAGGTGAAGGAAGGAGGGGCCTGGAGCATCTCTGTTATGCAGGGCTGAGAGCTCTGAGGGCTGAGCTGGAGACAGAGCAGCCTGAGAGGGCATCTGCTCAGTGCTCAGCAAGAGCTAAAGGGTGGAGGTGATGAGGGTGGGGCTGGGCTCTTTCCAGTGGTGCCCAGTGACAGGGCAGGGGCAAAGGATCCAAAAGGGAACCCAGGAGGAGAAACTCTCTCGTGTCTCATTGCTGAGTACACAGCCCTGCTGCTAAACTCTGACATGCTTGGAGCTGGACTTGGGTGAAGAGTGACTCTCCATTGGGTGACTGAGAGAAGGAAAGAGCAGAAAAGGGAAGGCAGAGATTTTTCAGAAACACCAATGGGACACTGGGGCTGGAGGTTCAAGTCCAATTTATTTCAAGCTTTGGTTTGTTTATTTGGTAACACCAAGATTCAAACTTTTAAAAGATGACTTCCTAAATTGGAATAATTTTGTGCTCAAAATCAGCTGAAGGATGGAGCTTGTAAGAGTAAATGATGCCTCTGGGAAAGCTGATACTGCTTTAGCCAAAGAGATTTATAGAGAGAACAATGAGTGGAGATAGATGCAGTGAACTTAGTCTTTGGAATCTAAGACTGATTTATAAGTTTTGGGTTTTGCAGTTTGTACCCAGAGATTGATTTATAGTTTCCTAGAGTAAATTCATCATCATTTAGACAAGAATTATTTTTTTTTTTTTTTTGAGGAGGGTTGGATCTGACTGAAAAAATCAAGTGACCTCTTGGGCTCAGAATTGTTCCAAAGAATCAAAACAGATAAGGAAGCCTCACTGCTGTGGTTTAACCCCAGCCAGCAAGTGAGCCCCACACAGCTGCTCTCTCACTTCTCTCCGTCTCAGTAGGATGGGGGAGAGAATTGGGGAGGGAAAGGTAAAACTATGGGTTAAGATAAAGAGTTTAATAGGGGAAGCAACAACCACCAGTGGAGTACACACAAGTGGTGCACAGTGCAGCTGCTCACTACCTGCTGACCTGTGCCCAGCCAGTCCCCAAGGCACAGTGGCCCTGGCCAACCCCTCCATGAGGCCAGGTGGTCTGAACAATACTCCTTGGTCAGTTGGGGTCAACTGTCCTGGCTGTGCCCACTCCCAGCCTTGCTGCAGGGCAGGATGAGAAGCTGAGAAGTCTTTGACTTAGTTGCTGCCTCCAACACTCTGCATGGAGGCTTGCAGCCAGATGGGGGTTGGCAAGTAGCAAGTGATAGGGCAAGAGGAAATGGCCTCAAGTTGCACCAGGGGAGGCTTATGCTGGGCATTAGAAGAAAGCTCTTCACTGAAAGAGTGCAGTGAAGGTTGTGGAGTCTGCATCCCTGGAGGTGTTCAGAAACAGCCATGGCACTGTGGGATGTGGTTAGTGGCTGTGGTGGTGTTGGGCTGATGCCTGGACTCAGCTGATGCTCACAAAGCAGCTTGTGAAAGCTGCTCCACACAATCATCCTTTCTGAACAGCAGATCTCAGCAGAGCTTCAACCCCCAGCACAAGTCATGGAGGTGTGGGGCACAACTCTGCCAGGAGGTGAGCTGTGAACCAGCAGAGAGCTCTCTGAATTCCCCAGTGACAAAGCCATGTGCAGGACCCAGCTCCTCCTTTAATGCCCCACTTGCTGGACTGCTGCTTGGGTCACAGTGACAGCAAGGTGGCAAACTGCAGGCTGTGGAGCTGAGTGCTGCCTGAGGCTGCTGTTACAGGATTGAGTCTGTTCTGTACCTCTCATTCTCACTGCCAGCTCACCCTGGGCTTGCCTCCTCTTTTGCCTTCACTGTCCAAAGCAGCATTGTTTAATTAGCATTGGTTGACCTTTCTCATTTATTTAGTTGGTTAAAAGGTTGTTTAAGTCCTTAAGAAGAATTACTACATTCAGCATTGACCTGATAATTGGTGCATTGCTGCTGGGGCTAAGGGAAGCTGTGCAGACAGGTCCCGGAGAAGCCAGCAGGAAGACACTGGTAATGTTCTCTAGCCAGGGTCAGGACATGCAGTTAAGGAGCAATAAAAGCAGTGACAAAACAGCAGCTGGTGGGCTCTCGACAGAGTCAATCTCTCTGCCAGAAGCCTCTCCTTGTAACGTTCCCAGCAAACATTCCAGTTCTCCTTTGAAGTGCAATTAAGGATGTGGCAGAGTGGATGCTTGGTCCTACTGCTGATGCCTGCTGAGTCGCTGCAGTGATTCACTGGGGGAAATACCTGTCAGGCTGACCTGAGAAATGGCTCTAGCGTGGGTACAAGCATCTGCTGCAGAGGTCAGCCCAGCAGGCTCTGCAGGAGCCAACAGGCAGCAGCAGTCAGCTGTGCTCTGTACCTGCGGCTGCTCGCTCTTATGGGGCAGCTTTGCTCTTTTATTGGCTTCAGTTTGCAGCTCTTAAAAACAAATGCTGCTGTCTGCTGCACTCAGAGCTGCCTGCTGGCCTGGCACAGCCTGCTCTGAGAGATGAGAGCAAGAGACCTTCATTAAAGCTTGATGCCCAGACAGGTTCATCTGCTGAGCTGGTGCTTTGCAAGCTCCCCCTTGGGAAAACACAGGCTTGAAAGGCTTCTGGAGGCAAGGTCGAAGCCACATCTCTCTTCAGTGTCTCCTGTGGGCTCTCTTGCATCAGGCCACAAACCATGGAGGTGTCTTACTGCTTTGTTCTGTTTGAAAAACTTCCTGACTCTTTAGAAGTTGCTTCTAGGAACCAGCCACTAGCACATGTTCTGGAGGTCTGCAGCTGGCCTGTGCTGGCTTGCTGGACCCACCCAGCTGAGAGAAGCACAGAGCTGCTTTGGCTGGAGAAGCTCTTTGAGATCATCCAGTCCAACCATGCTCCAGCTCTGCCAGGGCTGGGGCTAAAACATGGCCCTCAGCACCACATCTCTGCAGCTTTGAACCCCCATGTCTGGAGGGGTTTCAGCCACCTCCCTGGGCAGTCTGTGTCAGTTGAGAACCCTTTCAGTGCAGAAGTTTCTTTCTAATCTCCAACCTAAACCTCCCCTGATGTAATGTGAAGTCACTTCCTCTCCTATGACTTGGTCCTTGGGAGCAGAGCCCAAGCCCCACCTGAGCCTCTCAGGGAGCTGCAGAGAGCAATGAGGTCTCTCCTCAGCCTCCTCCAGGCTGCACACCCCCAGCTCCCTCAGTTGCTCCACACAAGAAGTGTTCTCCAGGTTTATCTTCAGACACAACCTCAGCAGCAGGTTGCATTATGGTTATGCAGAGCCTCCAATAATTGCCTGCAGCACACCTTTGGAACTGCTGTAATCAAGGCTGAGTGTTGCCTCTCTGCCCTTTAGGGTTAAGTGTGCTCAGACTATCAATCTGCTGTACTGATGGCAGGCCCTGATCAAGGGTCTGCATTTGCAGTAGCATAAATCTGCCAGTGGTTATGTTCAGGTCTCCACCTACAAGGGGAGTTAATAGCCTTTTATGTTGCACATCCTCAAGGATACAGTGATGATGGGTTCCTGAGAGCTGCTGAGGACCAAAATGGATGAGAACTGGCTGCCTTTATGTTGATAGATTTCCTTTGGTTATTTTACTGCCTCTTGACGGCTTGGGGTGAAAAAGGTAAATAACTCCCTCGGCATGCTGGAATTCAGAGCAGCTCCCCCAGCCCCTGCACCTTCCTCTTGGTCAGCTGATGCCTTCCCTGAGGTTTGGCACAGTACTGAAAACAAGGTGGGGGCTTAAATCCCTCACTGTCTGTCTTCCCCTCTCCTCCCACATCCTCACTGGCCCAT
Source organism: Ramphastos sulfuratus (assembly GCA_013399055.1). Classification (NCBI taxonomy): domain Eukaryota; kingdom Metazoa; phylum Chordata; class Aves; order Piciformes; family Ramphastidae; genus Ramphastos; species Ramphastos sulfuratus. The sequence continues at coordinate 355,491 of WBNM01007921.1, forward strand.
TAATTCTCCTGCAGTTCCAGAACGTTGCTCTCATAAGGCTGTGACAAGAAGAATACCAATGTCACCTTACAGATGAGCTGGCCACAGAGTCACAGGGTGCTCAGGGGTGGAAGGGACCTCAGGAGATCATCTTTGTGGCCTCTTCTGGCCTTGCTCTGTGTCCCCTTCATGCTGTGGACGCCAGACTGGATGCAATATTTGAGGTGGAGTCTCACAAGGTCTGCAAGTCTGCAGCTGCACTCAGCCAAAGGCACCAGAAATCCAGAGGCAGAACTGTTGCTGGCCAAGGCAGGTGCATGCTTGACTTCCTTTCTGTCTGAAGGCTTCATCTGGAGAAAGAAACTTGGTCCAATCAACTCTAAAATCTCTACGAGGCAAGAAAATGTTGCAATGGAAAATACATTTTGGTGTCTGCAGTGTTTGGTTCAGCATAATTAACATGAATAATGCAAGACAATTTTCTGATAGTTATTATATTAGAGAGCTTAGCTGACTCATAACTGCCCCCATGACAGAGCCAGAATGCAAATGGCTTGGACAGAAATAGCACAGAGCTGGTTTGATGAAAATGTGAGGCATAGTTGGAATTAGAAGCATGCAAGGTCTCGTGGAATGACCTTAATGTCCCTCCCCACCAGCCACCCAGGAATTCTGCATAATCATTTTGAGACAGCTTTTCCCCCCTCTTGTTCTCCCTCTGGGAACTGCCAGGAGCTGCCATTCCTGGCAGAACAGGGCTCAGGTGTTGCATTTGATTCCTCCTCTGAGCCCAGCTACAGCAGAGTGATGATGCAGCATTTTGCTGTGGTGCTCTGTGAGGGGCTGGCTGCTTTCCCCCAGCCTCACAGCCACTGTCTCAGGCATGGCCCTCAGCCTGCAGTCCTTGTCAAGAACCAGACCCACCTCCATGGCCCTGCAGCTCCCAGAAGTTCCTGGCTGTGATGAGACAGAGCCATAGAAATAGTTTGGTTTGAGAAGACCTCTGAGGTCATCAAGCCCAGGTGCCAGCTGCTGTGCCCACTCAGTGTTATCCTGACCTGCCATGGCCACAGGTTTCCTGAACACCTCCAGGCATGGGGACTCCACCACCTCCCTCAGCAGCCTGTGCCAATCCCTGACTCTTGCAGCAAAGACAGTTTTCCTGATCTCCAACCTAGCCCTCCCCATGACCAGTTAAGTTGTTCCTTAAATCTCATTTCTGCAGCCAGGCCCCAAGTGTCTGTCATGGTTTAGCTCCTGCCCTCTCCTCTTCTGCTGTCTGAGCTGTTCTGATGCAGTATGGGGAGCAGATAGGTGATAAAAACTCTTTTGCAGAGACTTTTTTCCATTTTGTGGCTCAGAAACTTATCTTTCCTCTTCCTTTGCCTCTCTCCATCCATTACACAGGCTTTTCTTTTGACCCTTTTCTTTCTCTCTCCATTTTTTGATACCTGGAGATGTGTGATAAGGACTTATCAGTTATCACTAATCCACCATTATGTGCTGGGATGCTGCCTCAACTCATCTGTTAATCTGTGTGCCAGGCTCTGTCTCTTCTTCCAGCTGCTGCTGTTTGGTGTCCTGCTTTTGCAGATCACAGAATGGGAGGGGTTGGGAGGGGCCTCCAGAGATCATCCAGTGCAAGCCCCCTCTGACAGGGGTACCCACAGCAGCTTGCCCAGAATCACAGTGTCCAGGTGGGTTTGGAATCTCCCTGCAGAGGAGGACTCCACAGCTTCTCTGGGCAGCCTGCTCCAGAGCTCCAGCACCTTCACACCAAAGAAGTTCCTGCTTGTGTTCAAGTGAATCCTCCTGGCTGAGGCCTCCCAGCCATGGCAGCTCAGTTCTGCCCTCCCCAGCCATGCTCTTCACTTAGCACCTGCAGATTTCACAGCACAGGGTGAGCTGGAACCTAAATATGCTCCAGTGCTCAGCTGGGGTCTGGGGCTCTGCTGGTGCTGCCATTCTGCCCCTGTGCCTCACTTCAGCACCAGTAATGCCACCTGGATTTGTTGTGGCACTTGCTGCTGGTTGGGTTGATGCTGCCTGTGCCTGCAGCAGTGGCTGTTGGGTTTTGGCTCCTCGGTGCCAGCTGCATGCCATGTGCATGCCATGTGCTCCAGCCCAGGCTCTGTGCTTGCCAGAGCTGCTCCAGACCAGAGGATGTGCCAAACACTCTGCAAGCTCTGACAAAACATTTTGGGCTTGTGTCATGAAACCCAAATGTCAGTGATGCTCTTTAGCTTCCCCATTCCCCGCTGAGTGGATGGGCCCTAAAACATTGCCTGTTTGTGTATGCAGGAGCTGCATCTCGAGCTACAGCTACCAAATTCCCCTGCACATGCAGTGACAGCCACAATTTCATGTCTCATAAAACTGCATGTCCTTTTTTTTTGTCCCCATGGTTATGTTTGAGATTTTTATTTTGCTGGTTTTGGCCCTGTCATGAACGTTCATTAAGAAGTTGTTTGGTTCCAGGATTCGCAGTGGATGATTTATTGTAACTGCAAAGATTTTCCATGTAACAGTAACAAATACAAGAGGATAATTGGGTACATGAGGAAGCATTAGCTCAGCAGCAGCATTAGCTCAGCAGCAGGCTGGGCTGGGGGGTGCTGGATCTGCCAACCAGTCTTAATGTGGAGAATCACAGATGGGTTGGGAGGGACCTCAGGGATCATCTCCTCCAACCTCCCTGCCAGGGATGGGGACACCTCTCAGCTAGGCTCAAGGCCTCACCCAGCTCTGCTCGTGCTGTGGACTCCCTCTTGCCATGCAGCAGTCTGAGCTTCCTTTTGCCAGTGCTTGTACAGGCAGAGAGCCCAGGATGGTGCCATGCAGGAAGATGCTTCTTGGGCCAGGGAGCAGTGGAGCATCACAGGTTATTAGCTGCAGGGAAAGGCTGTGCTGACATGGCTGTGCAATTGGCTGCTGGGTCTAAAGTGAGTGAGACAGGAGTAATCTGTCTCCTTGCTCATCTATCCTGCTACAACTTCAAATAGGTTTGATTTTCTTTCTTATTTTTATTGGATTCTTTCTTTTCCAAGACACTAAAATTGTTTTAGGAGTTGTCAGCTGCTTGCAGAAGGGCAGAGAAGTTGAGATTCAAATAAATCACACTGCAGAAAACAGAGTTACAGCTTGAAATGGGAGGATTTCCCCCCCCTTCAGCATGTTTCAATACCTGGCAGGTTAGCTGTAGGCTGCTCTGTGTGCTCCTCAGCAGAATGGGAACAGCTCCATGTGCCTCTGGGCTCCAGGGCACCTCAGCCCTGTGCTATAGTTGGCAGTGTTAAGTCCCTGAGCCTCTTAGCCCAGCACTGAGTCATGGAATCCTAAAATCCTTTTGGTTGGAAAAGCCTTTCATAGGTCATGGAGTCCAACCCTTCTCTAACTCTGCCAAGGCTGGTGCCAAACCATGGCCCTCAGCTCCACATCTCTGCAGCTTTCAGAGCCCTCCAGGGATGGGCATTCAGCCTGGCTTTAGAGCCCTTTCACTGAAGAAGTTTCTCCCAATATCCAACCTGAACCTCCCCTGGTGCAGCTCGAGGCCATTCCCTCTCATCCTGTTGCTGGTTACCTGGGAGAAGAGGCAAGGAAGCAGCACCCTGAGTGCTTCTGGCAAGAGGAGATGACAAATGGTTTGTGTCAGTGCATGTGGCCAGTGTGAGGCTGTAGGAAGTCTTCCTTACCTTGGCTTATTCCTTAGGCATTGCAGGGATGGTTATTTATGGAGAGGTTATCTGCCTTCCTGAGGAGCATCTCCATGGAAATTGCTCCTCTAGGATCTCTCTGCACTGTTGTATTCTTTCCCAAGTGATGCAAAGGGAATTCTTCACGTGAAGATGTAATAAAATTGAGTGAAAATAGAGGAGATGAGAGGAAAAAAAAGGGCATTTATTGAGGCAGAATGGAAAATAAGAGGTCTGGAAAACTGAGCTGCCTCTGAAAGCAATTGAGTCAAATGCCTGCAGATGCCAGCACAATAGATTATGGAAATTAGTCAGAATAAATAGGTCTGGATGGCTTCAGCAGCACTGTTGTGTCAACCAGCCTCATTGAATATGCTCAGGAGCCTGTAACTGTTTGTTTCTCTGCCACATGCATTTTTCCACAAGCTGAGGAATGAGCTTGAAAGTGATCCCTGAATTAGTTTGTGGTTTCCTCCCGAGCCTTGGTGCCCAGTGGGAGCAGCAGTGGTGAGGCAGATCTCACCACGCTGCTGCTCTGCTTCAGAGGGGTCCTCAGCAGTGAATCTTTGCACAGGATCCCAGGAGGGTGGGGGATGGAAGGGACCTCTGAGGATCACCCAACCCAACCCCCTGCCAGGGCAGGCTCACCCAGGGTAAATCACACAGGAACCATCCTGGGGGGGCTTGGAATGCCTGCAGAGAAGGAGGCTCTGCCACCTCCCTGGGCAGCATGGTCCAGGGCTCTGCCACACTCCAAGTGAGGAATTTTTTTCCTTAAGTTTCTGTGGAATTTCCTGGGAATTTGTGTCCCCTTGCCCTGAGACACCACTCAGAGTCTGGCTCCTCACCCTCACCCTTTAGCTGTTGAATGTCTTTACTGACCATTTGCCACTGGACTATGGTAGAAAGGTTTCAACCCCCCCAATGGCAGGAGTCTGTCACTTGGGAGGTGCTGTGGAGGGCTGAGATTTGATTAAGGAAATGAAAACCTGGAATGGATCAAATCCTGCCCTGCTTTGACCCTCATGGCATTGGCCACCACTTTGTGCTCACTCTGCATTCCCATTCCATGGTTATCAGTTTCTGGGTTGGAAGTGCTTGATAATATTTGCAGCTGTTTGCTTTGGCAGAAGAGTGAAGACTTAGCCCAGGAGGGAGAAAAAACTCTTCAGACTGAAACCTCCACACTGCCTCCTCCTCCTACAGGTGAAGTTCAGCTCCTTGTTGGCTGTGTTCCCCTCTGCCAGCCCAAGTTCCCTGGCTGAGCTCTGCAGCTTGTGATGGATCACAGAGTCCTCCTTGCTGAGCTGCTCTGGTCTCATTCTGTTAGATTCTGCTGTAGTAAATCAAGAGAGATTTAATTTGGAAATTTAATTTAGAGATGCCTTAGGGAATGTAAGTCCAGAGATACTGCAGTGATGCTTTTTCATCTGTAGGTAGACATATGTATCCCTCAGCTTCTCAGCCTGATTCCTCCCCAGTGAGAATTTTAACTCCTCTACTAAAGTAGTGTTGAGGTTTTTTTGGTGGTTGTTGTTTCTTTTTAGAATAGGAACTCAATGGAGATGCATCCATACAGGTGAGGGGTTGGGCTGCTGGAAAGCAGCTCTGGGGAGAAGCACCTGGCAGTGCAGGTGGACAAGTTCACCTTGAGCCAGCAGCAGGCCCTGGTGGTCTCCTGGGCTGCACGAAGAAGAAAAGTGTGGCCAGCAGGTTGGGAAAGCTTCTCCTCCCTTCTGCCCTGGCGAGGGCTGCACCTGGAATCTTGGGTCCAGTTCTGGGTTCCCCAGTTCAAGAGAGACAGGAAACTACTGGGGAGAGTCCAGTGGAAGCTGGGAAGGTGCTGAGGGGCCTGGGGCAGCTCTGTGAGCTGCAAAGGCTGAGAGCCTGCAGAAGAGCAGCCCCAGAGGAATCTTCTCAGTGCTTGGCAAGAGGATGGGGCTGGGCTCTCCTCTCTGCCACTGATCCATGAGGTTGCTCTTCCTGCACTTGCTTTTTGTTGCATTTCTCTCCAGCCTGGTTATTTTTTTTTTTTTTTTACCTTTTTGGAACTGAAGTCATTGATCTGATATTGGCAGAGAAGTAGAAATGAAGTCACCACCAGGCAGAGCAGGATGAGAAGCCTTGCTGAGAAACAAGTTGTTGTACTCTGAAGGTGGATGTTGGTGGTAGAGCTCCTTCTCCATCCTCTGTGGGAGCAGAGCCAGCTTAGCATGTCAGGCTTTTGCTGAGGGAAGCCATATGTGTGCAAGGTGCTTGCTATCAGCAGGAAAATACCTGCTGGTGTCTTTGCTCAGCAGAACAGTGAGGGTTAGGCTCCTCCAGAGGACTGTGCTGCAACTATACTTGTAAGTGTTGCTACCATGGGATGCTGACATATGTCACTGTAGCTGCTGAAAGGAAAAGGCATCCAGCAGCAGTTTTTTACTTCACAGTTTTAGTTCCTTTTGGGTAATGAAACTTTTCTGTTCTTCAATACCCACCCTGAGCTTTCAGCAGTGAGAGGTTTCTCTCCCCACCTCGTGCTCCTTGGGAATTAGGACTAAGCACCACTTGTACAGATGTCTGAAGGGATCTGTGGCTCAGAGGGTGTGCACCAGGATGAAACCCCTGAGAAGGAGGAGATGTGCCTTAGAAACCAAAAGTCTGATGGAGTCCTCCTCTTGACAGCCTCCAGGTTCTCAATGGTGCCTGCATATCCTTGACAGGGATCATGAGGTGAAGAACCAGGGAATGGAAAGGCTTGGAGGGTCCTGGGCTCCTGTCAGTGGTGCCCAGAGGCAGGGCAAGGGGCAGAAAGGACAAACTGGCACCCAGGAAGGTTCACCTCGAAATGGGGAAGAACTTCTTGGGTGTGAGGGTGCTGGAGCCCTGGAGCAGGCTGCCCAGGGAGGTTGTGGAGTCTCCTTTGCTGTTTTTGCATCTCACCTGGGCTGCAGTTTGCAGGCAATTATCCCTTTGCAAACCTGTCCCTGGTTCTGGTAACTGAGCTTAGTCTTTGTTTAAATGGAAGAGATTTGCCAATCAGTTTTGCTGCCTTCCTTTCAGAGCTACAAAGTGAGCAATGCTTCCAAGAGCTTTTACAGATGTCATTGCTCATCATGGTGCTTGAAGGGGAGAGTAATTACTCAGAGCAGCTTAATTATCTCAAAAGCAGGGCATAGCTATTGTCTGCCTCCACATCTGGGTCACAGCGTGGGGGGAGGTTGAGAATTCCTTAGGGCAATGCTTGTTGGCCCTTGCTGGCCAAAATTTCAAGCTGGGCACATCTTTGGTGCTGCTCCTTAGAACTGTGCTGAAAGCCTCCATGTGCCAGGAGGTGTTAAAATCAAGGGTGAGTTGTAGATGTGAAGTGACTGACACTTTGTCCTTGTCACTCAGAGCTCTGGAAGCAGCTTGATGGGAGGATGTGGACTTGTGGGCTTGGAGTTTGTCAGCTCTTCAGCCAAAATGATTCTGTGATGCTTCTCCTCTGCCCTGGAGAGGCCACGTCTGGAATACTGAGTCCAGTGCTGGGGTCTCCAGTTCAAGAGAGACAGGAAAATGCTGCAGAGGTGCTGGGGGGCCTGAAACAGCTCTGTGAGGAGGGAAGCTGAGAGCCCTGGGGCTGTTGAGCCTGCACTAGAGCAGGCTGAGGGGGATCTGATCAATACTCAAAGGGTGGGTGTCAGGAGGATGGGACCTCCTTTGTTGAGTGGTGCCCAGTGACAGGACAAGGGGTAACAGGCACAAGCCTGAGCAGAGGAAGCTCCATCCAAGGGGGAGGAGGAACTGCTTTTGATTCTGAGGAGGTGCAGGGATGCTGAGAGCTTTGGTTACAGTTCTCTGGCTTGCCTGGAGATGGCAATGTGGCCGTGTGGCTGTCACTCGTGGGCTCCTCCCAGGGAAATGCCATTAAATTAATAACACAAACAGAAAGCTCTGCTGGAGCCGGCGCCGCGGAAATACAGGGGATAAATACGCTGGAAACACACAGATAATGCAGCAGAAACGCAGCTGATGTCACTAAACGAGAAGCTTTGTGAATGGTAAATTAATTTATTGATGCACCCTGGCACCCAGCAGGCTTTGCCCTGGCAGTGCATGGGTTACAGAGACCTCGCTGCGGAGCGCAGGGCAGCGCCGGCGGCTGCCGAGCCAGAGGCTGCGCTGAGCTCTGGGGCACAGCCTGCCTGGGTGCTCCTGTGCCCGAGTCAGGCAGCCGGCGGGGGCCGGAGAGCAGCCTAAGCCTGGAAGCTTAAATCGGTTTATTTTTCCTCTGAGGCTTTGAGCAGCTGAGTCTAGCTGAGAGGTGTCCCTGCTCGTGGGGGGTTGGAGTAGATGAGCTCCGAGGTCCCTTCCAGCCTGAGCCGTTCTAGGATCCTGCTGCTCTTTTTCAGAGCATTTTGGTTGCTTGTGGCTGCAATCATAGAAAGCTCAGCAAAAGGAACTCAGCATCTGTGATGTCTGTACCTGAGTCAAGTGCAGAATCCCCTCGGGTTCTTTGGCTCCTCGCACAGGGGAGCTGGGAGCCCTCTTTCAGCTGAAGCCCCAGGGACAGGAGACCTCTGAGTGCCAGATCGCTTCACAGAGGCAGCGCCAGCAAACCGAACGCTGTGGATCTGCTCACTCAGATCTGCCGGGAAGCAGCTCTGCCGAGAAGGACCTGGGGGTGCTGGGGGACAGCAGCAGGACCGTGAGCTGGCATTGTGCCTCCTGGCGTGAGGAAGAGTGTGGCCAGCTGGGCAGGGGAGGTGCTGGTTTGGGGCTAACTGGAATATTTTAATGAAAACAATTAGATTGTAGGGTGTGAAGAGCAAGCAATGGAGATGTCTGCTTTGCTCAGAGGCTTGCTGAGATGTATAGAAACAAGGACACAAACACAGATAAGAGAGAGGCTCTGTTGGGCTTGCTGTGTCTGCTCCCTGGGCTTTGGCAGCTGTGTAACCCAACTCATCCTTCTGCTTCTAACCCCCCTTGCTAATCCTCCAAACTCACCTTGCGTGTAAGGCAGACCCTGGGATAAGGCAGAGGGGTGGGAAGAAGGTGGAAGGGTGGTTGGGAGCCCCTCCTGGGGACTCTGAATTCTGGGAGGGGAATTGTGTTTCTGTATTCCCTTTAACTTGTACAACATGTTTGTGTATATTGTGTAAATATCTGCTTGTAAATTGTGCTAAGCTGTGAATACAAAGCTTCATTCCTTAGCTTCCAGCCAGCTGAGTCTAGTCTGGGTGATTTTCATAGTGTGGGGGGGGTGGGTGACTCCCAAACATCCCAGGAGGGTCTCCTCCCCCTCTACTCTGCCCTGCTGAGGCCTCATCTGGAATACTGTGTCCACTTATGGGCCACTCAGCTCAAGACAGGGAACTGCTTGAGAGAGTCCAGCAAGGGGCTATGAAGATGCTGAGGGGACTGGAATGTCTCTGTGAGGAGGAGAGGCTGAGGGGCTTGGGGCTTTTTATTCTGGAGCAGAGAAGCCTGAGGGAGGGATCTCATCAATGCCTTCAAAAATGTCAAGGGCAGGTGTCAGGAGGACTGCTCTGGCTCCTGTCAGTAGTGCCCAGTGACAGGACAAGAGGCAGCAGGCACAGATCTGCACACAAGTTCTGTTTAAACATCAGAGGAGCTTCCCTGAGGGTGGCAGAGCACTGGAGCAGGCTGCCCAGAGAGGTGGTGGAGTCTCAGTCTCTGGAGCCATTCCCAGCCTGCCTGGATGCCATCCTGTGCAACCTGCTCTGGCAGGGGGGCTTGGACTGAACCTCCAGAGGTCCCTTCCAGCCCCTGCCCTTCTGTGCCCCTGAGCTGTTCCAGTTTGGATGTCTCTTCCTCCATGCAGTTGGTGCTGCTCAGGGCCCTGCCTGTGCAGGTACCTCTGGTGGGGGAGGTGAGCTGGGGGCACATTGTCACTTCCACATCTTCACTTTGTAGTGTGCTGGATAATGCATTGAGCAGGCTGTGAGGATGTACCTGCAGCTGGGCACCTCAGATCCTCTCTGCCTGCCTTCTGCTCCAAGATGTGGCTCTTTGTTTATGAAGCACTTCTTGCTCCAAGAAACCTCCTTTGGCACAGTTACCATTGCTGCAGATGCTCAGGGAAGGGCAGAGGAGAGCTTGGAGCTGGTGGCTGGAGTGGCCCCACGGAGTGAACAAGGACAGCTTTGCTCTCCTGGGTCTGGAGGGGGTTGCTCAGAGCCCCATCAAGCCTGACCTTGAATGTCTCCAGGGCTGAGGCCTCTCCTGCGAGGGAATCTCCCTGCAGAGCTCCACCACCCCTCTGTTGTTGTTAGGATGCTGAGCAGCAAATCCTCCTGGGCTGGTCTTTGCTCAGGCTGCTGTTTGTGCACCCACTACCAGATGAGCAGGGTTGGGTGGACTGTTGGATTGACCTTCTGCTGGGCTTGCCTTTTCCTGGGCTGAAGCAGTTGACAGCTATATTGTAGCTGCTGTCTGGTGGAGCTGATGGCTCTATCTGGGTGGAGTGCAGGAATTCTCTCTCCTGAAGTTTGAAAAGCTTTTGAATCCTTGCACAGCATCGGGCAGGAGAGGGCTTTTGAAATGCAGGTCATCATTGTTGAGTGTGGAGCTCTGGTGGCACACGTGGCTGTATTTCCTCTTCAGCAAGTTCTATTTATGCTGCAATGATGCTGCAGGGCAATTTCTGTATCATTTCTGTGCATTTATCTTTGTTGACGAGGGTTTATTTGAAGAGGTCTGTCTTTATATTGTCAGTGACTTAATGATGAGAATCAGAGCTTTAGGATTTGCAGGAGAAAGGAAGCACTTGACAGGCACTGCTGAAACGGTTTAGCCAATCTTTCATTTTAACAATAGGGAAATAAAAGAAGCCAAGTGCAGAAATAGCTGTTTTGGAAGCAGAACCTAATGCTCATCAGCATAGATAAACACAGCAAGGGGTGGATCCAAACCCTGCCAGAGTCCTGTTCAAAAGCCATGCTAAAAACAATTGGAGAGGGCTCCTCCTGCACCTTCTCTTCCAGAATGGATTAAGAAGGATTTAAGAGGGAAAAAAAAAAAAAATAGTGCCTGGAGGCAGGAGCCTGGAAGGGCTTTTTGTGGAATCAGAGAATTGTTTTGGTTGGAAAAGACCTCTAAGGCCATGGAGCTCAACCTGCTCCCCAGGACCACCATGGCCACCCAGCCATGTCTGTGTGCAGCTGAGGGGTGGGGGTCAGG